>JAECWI010000639.1:600000-996330 GCA_018150345.1 Drosophila equinoxialis
GAACAAAAAACTTATTCAGTATGCCGAAAGGGGAAACAGTCTTTGTTAAAAATAAGCTGGTCAAGGGTAAAGAAAAGAAGTTGTACAATAAAGAAAAAGTGCAGGAAAATAGAAAAGTGACAGTTCGCACTAAGTCTGGTAAACTCTTTTACAAAACACATTTTAAATCTAACCGTAAGCGTCCATAATTCTCCCATTTGGCCTTACTATTATTTGTAACAATTATTCGTTGTTGTTGTTTTTATTTGGAAATGTCGCGATTAAAAAATGTTTCGTTAACTCTATTCAAAATCATTATCTTTTATCAAACGAAACTGGCAAGCCTGCTAAGTTATAACAAGCATTACCATTTAAGAATACTAACCTAACATTATAAGCAAAATTTGTAATGTCTCAACCAACAAAGATGCCCACTCTACAACAGTCTGCTACATCTTTTCTTCTATTGTCCCACCCCCAAGGTTCGCTCGAACCGATGACCTGCTGCTCTGATCTCATATAGCTATGCTGATGAGACATTTAATGGAGTTGGCAAAATGTAAACCGTTGACCCAGCTTGCCGACCCAGAACTATCGATTGGGTAAGATCTGCCAGGTAACTATAAATTATTAAGACAGCTGCGCTTTCCTACTAATAATGAATAAGTAAGTCGTCTCGCCGACTTAGGTATACCATACGCCAGTAAAGCAAATATTTCAAATTTATTAAACAAATGCATTTGCCCATGCTCAAGCATACGAGCACCCTAGCGCCCCAACCAGCTAACGGCCAACTCCGGCCTTATGGAAAAACGTTTATATGGATAACGTGGCTATTTTTAGTCCGATTTTGATCAATCTTGGCGACTTTAATATACCATTTCGCTCTGTGGGTGAATGGTATAAAAAGGTGGCAGAGCTTTGGAACACATATTAGTTTGATAGATGAAGGCACTATTCTACCCACTTGCAAAGTGACAACAGATAAGGGGCACAGCCACTTGAAAGATTCCATTCTAATCAAATTCGATAATATAACCATATTCGTCGAGCATAAAGCCTACGTCTCATATAATAGTCATGCAGTCAATCCTAGAAAACATTACGAACTGCAAACCGTTTGATCCCCAGACGCAGATTTTTATAGGAGGAGGAATTAACACCATACAGCAGCATTAGCTGCAGCAGAAACATCAGCAGCAGCAGCGAGCAACGGGAGCAGCAGCAGCGGGAGCGTGAGCAAAACTGACCAAGAGGCCGAGGTCTGTAGTGGCTGGGTTGTGAACACCCGAGGGATATGGGATTAGAGAAGAGAATAAACGATTATTACGTAAGACCGAACCAACGTCTCGATCATTGTACGGTGTGCGTGCCGTCGGGGGACGGGATTCAAATGCTTGCTTCTGGAAGATGATCTCAAATAAAAGGAACTTAACTGATGATATGCAGCTTCTCCAAGGCCTTTTTGTAGTACAATATATATACATTTGTAGTATAATATACATAAGTATGTATGGAAACTACAAACAACTCAAAAGTAAATCTTTTATTGCAGTGTTGTTCTTGCTGTAAAAAAATACAGCTGAGAAGTCCACTGTGTGTCCTCTTTTCATGTCTGATCTGTGGCCAGACAGCTAAATTATATAAATTATGAATTAAATTATTTTTGTCTAAAATGTCAATTTTGGTTTTTGTGTTGTGCGAAGAACACGTTTGTCGTGCATTACGGCTTGTGAGATGTTCGTACATTTTCATTGTCATATACATAAGTATGTATAATGTTTTCAGTCAATCTGAATTTAATGTCTGTGGCTATTATAGACTTTGGGAAAATCGGTTTTATCTAATTTTTAGTGGCAGCAATTGGAAATAACCTCGATTACTGTACATCTACATACATTGCTTTAGCTCAGACGGGCCAAACGGGCGGAAACGGCTTTATCGACACAGCACTCAATCATGAATAGGAGAAACTTGAGAGTCTGGATAAATGGGGAAGAATTTTGACAAAAGTCATGATGTCGTGACGACCAAACTAAAAAACGTGCAAACAGAAGAAACGTACTTCATAATGAAGGCAATTGTAAATTATACAGTGGAAGACTGCAAATACCATTTGGCGAAGATAAAGCAAGAAATGCAAGCTCGACAGAGATTGGAAACGCGCTGCCAAACTCATTATACAGAACCTTTTGCCTGAGAAAAAATGAACTACAAAACTGTAGTCGACAAATTATGGATGCAAATTGGGGAAATCCATTGTGAGATCCAGCAGAAAATCCGTCCGAAGCTGGATATGACATAACTTCAGTTGTGGCCGCGGAAAATACAATGCTTAAGTTCTGTGTGGCACCAACAGAGAATGTAGTGATGGAACCCAATTGATGCAATTATTGGATATTCGACCACGACCTTTATAAGCAATATCTCTGTAACACAAGGAATCTGCAGGGAACGTAGTAAAGAATTCCCTATTATTTTTGGAACAGCGATTCTAAACACCTCTAAAATCGCGACAGTGTTTAAAATAAAATCCGCAGAAGAGCGGCTTAACTGGGTGCAGACACAAATTGTTTCGCAAAATGCGAAAAAGTAAATAATATAATGTTGCATTTAGAAACAGGCACATACATACTTCCGTGTTGGCAACAAAACACACTCTGTTGGCAACAGCCATGTAGTGGTAGAGGAGAAAGGAGAATTTCGGGCACTCCTTAATACCGAATCGCTAATAGATGTCGACATAGAGAAATTGTGCGCATAAATGAAATTCTGAAAGTACAGGGTTTTTCAAAGTTAGCTCGATTTTTTTTAGCGACTTGAAATTTTCCTTTTTTATAATACCATGTGAGCTAAGTATGACTAAGATATCGATTCCTTTTTCATTTGTTGTAGAAATATTGTTCATGCTTAAATAAGTTCATTCTATCAATGTTATATAAATCAAAATATTATTTTCGGCTACAGTTTACGAAAAAATGTGTATATAAAACTGAAAAATTTAGCTAAATATAGCAGTAGCTACAAATTAAAGAAGTTATTGAGGAAAATCACTGTTTGTATAGCAGCTGTATGATATAGTAGTCCTATCCGGCTGAATACGAAATACACAAACTGTGCAGTATACATATACAAGACTCATGCGTAATTTTAACTCTGTAGCTCATGCGGTCTAGGAGAAGTTCGCGTCGATCCAGACGGCCGTACAGACAGGCGGACAAGGCTACATGGACTCGTCTCGTCTTACTGATCAAGAATATATATTCTTTATATGGTCGGAAATGCTTCCTTCTATGCGTTGCACTCTTCTGACCAAAAAATATCAAAGAAGCTAACTTCGGCAATGCCGAAGTTTATATAACCTTGCAGTCTTTGGCAATAATTTTTTTACATTTTGAAATTTCTTTCCCGGCAACTGAATTCATCAATACACAAACAAAACATTCAAATTATTTCTCTTTTTATAATAAATTTTCTTTCTTCTTGCATCATTCCCTAAGCAAAGCACAACACGCATACACATACAGTTCTTGTAGCGCTGCGTCTGTGTGTGTGTATGCATGTGCTCTGTTTGAGCAGCAAGCAGCGCTGCTTGCTGTCTACTAGGTCATCATTTGAACCGATTTGTGTTGACTGTAACTTCTGTTCTATTTATCCAATCAGATTCAAATTTTGGGATCTGTCAACTTATGTCATACTATCATATTGGTAAATTTCATGGGGATACTCCAATTTTTGCAAAAATGTTTGTTCTAGAGCTATATGATATAGTGGTCCGATCCTTACGATTTTCATACTTTATCTCACCCGGGTAATAAAAAGCCCACAAAAAAATCCCAATAGCTCTTAAGATGGCTGAGTAAAACGCGTACGCACAGACAGACGGACATATATATATCGACTCAGCTTCTCATGCTGATCAAGAATATACATATATACTTTATGGGGTCGGAAACGTCTCCTTCTGTGCGTTACAAACATCTGACCAATTTTATAATACCCTCTGCAAGGGTATAAAAAAGAAATCGAGCTAACTTTGAAAAACGGTTTTGCTATTTAATAGATGTACTTTCAGAAAAAAAGATCCCGCGGATATACCAAAAACGGTTTCCTCAACTCTTAATACAAAATATAAAAAACGCTCCAGAATGATTGACGATGTTGTTTTGATTGCCGATGTAGACATAACAAAAATTTGTTATGTCTACATTGATAACATAATTGTTTTCAGTGCTACTTATAAAGATCATTGGCGCAACCTCAGGGTAATATTTGCAAAGCTTCGTGAAGCAACCCTACAAGTAAATTTAGAGAAGACACACTTCCTAAAAACCAGTGTTGAATTCCTGGGCCAAGTTGTCCCTTTAAGGGATTAATTAAGTTGAGGGAATGTTAAAAATACCACTTCCCACCAATCTGAAACAGCTCAAATCCTTTTTACCCATGACATTATACTAAAAACGATTAATCAAAGTTTATGCAAAAATTGTCAACCCCCTAACAAATCTCACCAGAGGAAAAATCGAGCGAATCAAGGCCTCTCAATCCAAGAAATTTTTTATTGAGCTTGATCCACTGGAGCTACAAGCGTTTAAAGACCTTAAGACTCTTCTTTCTTCAACGAGGGTTTTCGCTTTTCCAGATTTAACAAAACCTTTTCATCTTACCACCGATGCATCGGACTTTGCTCTCGGTCCCGTGTTGTCTCAGGGTAGCATACATCTCAAGTCCGCTTGACAAAACCTGCACAACCTACGAAAACCTCTGGACAACCTACTAACGTTTCTATATGGAGCTGCATCCGTAAAAATCTATACGGACCACCAGCCGCTTACGTTGCCATAAGCATTAGCAATTTCAATGCAAAAATGAAACGTTGGAATCAGGCAAGGCAAGATGCGCTATCGCGTATCCCCCATGCCTCCGACAAGGCGGACACGAATTTATTGGTTCTGTATGATACAGATTCGTTGGCATCGATGCACAGTGGACAACAAGCTCCTACAAACATATTACCTAGGTTTTTCAAGTCCTACAAACAGGGCGACACAAAGACTGGTAACTGATTTGGTAGGCTAAGATGAGATTCTCGAAGCAATCGATAACGAACATCCCAGAGCCCATAGAAATCCCGAAGAGGTCAGACGACAGCTGACATTTCAAAAAAAAATATATATATATACATATAATAAAAGCGTTTACGGCAACTTGTCACGTCTGCAAGGCATACAAATATGACAGATACCCCAATAGTCCTTTCTACAGCAAACCCCTGTACAAAACTATCCGTGCGAAATTCTACACGTGGACATCTTCATGTTGCAGAAGTACAAGTTTCTTAGCTGTATTGCAACTACGTGAAAAATTAGCGGAAGTGCTTCACTATTTCATGGCACCAAAAATTTTGGTGAAGGACAATGAGCGGGGCCTCCTTTGTTCAACAGCTCACAATTACCTAAGATAATTGGAAATAGAGGTATACCATACCCCAACACAGCGAAGCAAATAAAACAGTCAGGTCGAAAGATTTCATTCAACATTCTTAGAAATCTGCAGGTGTTTAAATATAGAGTTTTTGTTACTTAAGTTAACTGAACTTGTGCCTATGTCAGTTGATAGGTATAATAACTCGATCCACTCAGTGCCGAAACGGTTGATATTTTCCTTGACGGGGTTTCCATTAAAAATTATCAAGGGCTAACAAATTTCAAACGCGAAACATTTGAGGACATCAGGGGACGGATTGAACGTCGACAAGAACTTGAAGAACAAAAAACTTATTCAGTATGCCGAAAGGGGAAACAGTCTTTGTTAAAAATAAGCTGGTCAAGGGTAAAGAAAAGAAGTTGTACAATAAAGAAAAAGTGCAGGAAAATAGAAAAGTGACAGTTCGCACTAAGTCTGGTAAACTCTTTTACAAAACACATTTTAAATCTAACCGTAAGCGTCCATAATTCTCCCATTTGGCCTTACTATTATTTGTAACAATTATTCGTTGTTGTTGTTTTTATTTGGGTATGTCGCGATTAAAAAATGTTTCGTTAACTCTATTCAAAATCATTATCTTTTATCAAACGAAACTGGCAAGCCTGCTAAGTTATAACAAGCATTACCATTTAAGAATACTAACCTAACATTATAAGCAAAATTTGTAATGTCTCAACCAACAAAGATGCCCACTCTACAACAGTCTGCTACATCTTTTCTTCTATTGTCCCACCCCCAAAATTCGCTCGAACCGATGACCTGCTGCTCTGATCTCATATAGCTATGCTGATGAGACATTTAATGGAGTTGGCAAAATGTAAACCGTTGACCCAGCTTGCCGACCCAGAACTATCGATTGGGTAAGATCTGCCAGGTAACTATAAATTATTAAGACAGCTGCGCTTTCCTACTAATAATGAATAAGTAAGTCGTCTCGCCGACTTAGGTATACCATACGCCAGTAAAGCAAATATTTCAAATTTATTAAACAAATGCATTTGCCCATGCTCAAGCATACGAGCACCCTAGCGCCCCAACCAGCTAACGGCCAACTCCGGCCTTATGGAAAAACGTTTATATGGATAACGTGGCTATTTTTAGTCCGATTTTGATCAATCTTGGCGACTTTAATATACCATTTCGCTCTATGGGTGAATGGTATAAAAAGGTGGCAGAGCTTTGGAACACATATTAGTTTGATAGATGAAGGCACTATTCTACCCACTTGCAAAGTGACAACAGATAAGGGGCACAGCCACTTGAAAGATTCCATTCTAATCAAATTCGATTATATAACCATATTCGTCGAGCATAAAGCCTACGTCTCATATAATAGTCATGCAGTCAATCCTAGAAAACATTACGAACTGCAAACCGTTTGATCCCCAGACGCAGATTTTTATAGGAGGAGGAATTAACACCATACAGCAGCATTAGCTGCAGCAGAAACATCAGCAGCAGCAGCGAGCAACGGGAGCAGCAGCAGCGGGAGCGTGAGCAAAACTGACCAAGAGGCCGAGGTCTGTAGTGGCTGGGTTGTGAACACCCGAGGGATATGGGATTAGAGAAGAGAATAAACGATTATTACGTAAGACCGAACCAACGTCTCGATCATTGTACGGTGTGCGTGCCGTCGGGGGACGGGATTCAAATGCTTGCTTCTGGAAGATGATCTCAAATAAAAGGAACTTAACTGATGATATGCAGCTTCTCCAAGGCCTTTTTGTAGTACAATATATATACATTTGTAGTATAATATACATAAGTATGTATGGAAACTACAAACAACTCAAAAGTAAATCTTTTATTGCAGTGTTGTTCTTGCTGTAAAAAAATACAGCTGAGAAGTCCACTGTGTGTCCTCTTTTCATGTCTGATCTGTGGCCAGACAGCTAAATTATATAAATTATGAATTAAATTATTTTTGTCTAAAATGTCAATTTTGGTTTTTGTGTTGTGCGAAGAACACGTTTGTCGTGCATTACGGCTTGTGAGATGTTCGTACATTTTCATTGTCATATACATAAGTATGTATAATGTTTTCAGTCAATCTGAATTTAATGTCTGTGGCTATTATAGACTTTGGGAAAATCGGTTTTATCTAATTTTTAGTGGCAGCAATTGGAAATAACCTCGATTACTGTACATCTACATACATTGCTTTAGCTCAGACGGGCCAAACGGGCGGAAACGGCTTTATCGACACAGCACTCAATCATGAATAGGAGAAACTTGAGAGTCTGGATAAATGGGGAAGAATTTTGACAAAAGTCATGATGTCGTGACGACCAAACTAAAAAAACGTGCAAACAGAAGAAACGTACTTCATAATGAAGGCAGTTGTAAATTATACAGTGGAAGACTGCAAATACCATTTGGCGAAGATAAAGCAAGAAATGCAAGCTCGACAGAGATTGGAAACGCGCTGCCAAACTCATTATACAGAACCTTTTGCCTGAGAAAAAATGAACTACAAAACTGTAGTCGACAAATTATGGATGCAAATTGGGGAAATCCATTGTGAGATCCAGCAGAAAATCCGTCCGAAGCTGGATATGACATAACTTCAGTTGTGGCCGCGGAAAATACAATGCTTAAGTTCTGTGTGGCACCAACAGAGAATGTAGTGATGGAACCCAATTGATGCAATTATTGGATATTCGACCACGACCTTTATAAGCAATATCTCTGTAACACAAGGAATCTGCAGGGAACGTAGTAAAGAATTCCCTATTATTTTTGGAACAGCGATTCTAAACACCTCTAAAATCGCGACAGTGTTTAAAATAAAATCCGCAGAAGAGCGGCTTAACTGGGTGCAGACACAAATTGTTTCGCAAAATGCGAAAAAGTAAATAATATAATGTTGCATTTAGAAACAGGCACATACATACTTCCGTGTTGGCAACAAAACACACTCTGTTGGCAACAGCCATGTAGTGGTAGAGGAGAAAGGAGAATTTCGGGCACTCCTTAATACCGAATCGCTAATAGATGTCGACATAGAGAAATTGTGCGCATAAATGAAATTCTGAAAGTACAGGGTTTTTCAAAGTTAGCTCGATTTTTTTAGCGACTTGAAATTTTCCTTTTTTTTATAATACCATGTGAGCTAAGTATGACTAAGATATCGATTCCTTTTTCATTTGTTGTAGAAATATTGTTCATGCTTAAATAAGTTCATTCTATCAATGTTATATAAATCAAAATATTATTTTCGGCTACAGTTTACGAAAAAATGTGTATATAAAACTGAAAAATTTAGCTAAATATAGCAGTAGCTACAAATTAAAGAAGTTATTGAGGAAAATCACTGTTTGTATAGCAGCTGTATGATATAGTAGTCCTATCCGGCTGAATACGAAATACACAAACTGTGCAGTATACATATACAAGACTCATGCGTAATTTTAACTCTGTAGCTCATGCGGTCTAGGAGAAGTTCGCGTCGATCCAGACGGCCGTACAGACAGGCGGACAAGGCTACATGGACTCGTCTCGTCTTACTGATCAAGAATATATATTCTTTATATGGTCGGAAATGCTTCCTTCTATGCGTTGCACTCTTCTGACCAAAAAATATCAAAGAAGCTAACTTCGGCAATGCCGAAGTTTATATACCCTTGCAGTCTTTGGCAATAATTTTTTTACATTTTGAAATTTCTTTCCCGGCAACTGAATTCATCAATACACAAACAAAACATTCAAATTATTTCTCTTTTTATAATAAATTTTCTTTCTTCTTGCATCATTCCCTAAGCAAAGCACAACACGCATACACATACAGTTCTTGTAGCGCTGCGTCTGTGTGTGTGTATGCATGTGCTCTGTTTGAGCAGCAAGCAGCGCTGCTTGCTGTCTACTAGGTCATCATTTGAACCGATTTGTGTTGACTGTAACTTCTGTTCTATTTATCCAATCAGATTCAAATTTTGGGATCTGTCAATTTATGTCATACTATCATATTGGTAAATTTCATGGGGATACTCCAATTTTTGCAAAAATGTTTGTTCTAGAGCTATATGATATAGTGGTCCGATCCTTACGATTTTCATACTTTATCTCACCCGGGTAATAAAAAGCCCACAAAAAAATCCCAATAGCTCTTAAGATGGCTGAGTAAAACGCGTACGCACAGACAGACGGACATATATATATCGACTCAGCTTCTCATGCTGATCAAGAATATACATATATACTTTATGGGGTCGGAAACGTCTCCTTCTGTGCGTTACAAACATCTGACCAATTTTATAATACCCTCTGCAAGGGTATAAAAAAGAAATCGAGCTAACTTTGAAAAACGGTTTTGCTATTTAATAGATGTACTTTCAGAAAAAAAAGATCCCGCGGATATACCAAAAACGGCTTCCTCAACTCTTAATACAAAATATAAAAAACGCTCCAGAATGATTGACGATGTTGTTTTGATTGCCGATGTAGACATAACAAAAATTTGTTATGTCTACATTGATAACATAATTGTTTTCAGTGCTACTTATAAAGATCATTGGCGCAACCTCAGGGTAATATTTGCAAAGCTTCGTGAAGCAACCCTACAGGTAAATTTAGAGAAGACACACTTCCTAAAAACCAGTGTTGAATTCCTGGGCCAAGTTGTCCCTTTAAGGGATTAATTAAGTTGAGGGAATGTTAAAAATACCACTTCCCACCAATCTGAAACAGCTCAAATCCTTTTTACCCATGACATTATACTAAAAACGATTAATCAAAGTTTATGCAAAAATTGTCAACCCCCTAACAAATCTCACCAGAGGAAAAATCGAGCGAATCAAGGCCTCTCAATCCAAGAAATTTTTTATTGAGCTTGATCCACTGGAGCTACAAGCGTTTAAAGACCTTAAGACTCTTCTTTCTTCAACGAGGGTTTTCGCTTTTCCAGATTTAACAAAACCTTTTCATCTTACCACCGATGCATCGGACTTTGCTCTCGGTCCCGTGTTGTCTCAGGGTAGCATACATCTCAAGTCCGCTTGACAAAACCTGCACAACCTACGAAAACCTCTGGACAACCTACTAACGTTTCTATATGGAGCTGCATCCGTAAAAATCTATACGGACCACCAGCCGCTTACGTTGCCATAAGCATTAGCAATTTCAATGCAAAAATGAAACGTTGGAATCAGGCAAGGCAAGATGCGCTATCGCGTATCCCCCATGCCTCCGACAAGGCGGACACGAATTTATTGGTTCTGCATGATACAGATTCGTTGGCATCGATGCACAGTGGACAACAAGCTCCTACAAACATATTACCTAGGTTTTTCAAGTCCTACAAACAGGGCGACACAAAGACTGGTAACTGATTTGGTAGGCTAAGATGAGATTCTCGAAGCAATCGATAACGAACATCCCAGAGCCCATAGAAATCCCGAAGAGGTCAGACGACAGCTGACATTTCAAAAAAAAAATATATATATATATACATATAATAAAAGCGTTTACGGCAACTTGTCACGTCTGCAAGGCATACAAATATGACAGATACCCCAATAGTCCTTTCTACAGCAAACCCCTGTACAAAACTATCCGTGCGAAATTCTACACGTGGACATCTTCATGTTGCAGAAGTACAAGTTTCTTAGCTGTATTGCAACTACGTGAAAAATTAGCGGAAGTGCTTCACTATTTCATGGCACCAAAAATTTTGGTGAAGGACAATGAGCGGGGCCTCCTTTGTTCAACAGCTCACAATTACCTAAGATAATTGGAAATAGAGGTATACCATACCCCAACACAGCGAAGCAAATAAAACAGTCAGGTCGAAAGATTTCATTCAACATTCTTAGAAATCTGCAGGTGTTTAAATATAGAGTTTTTGTTACTTAAGTTAACTGAACTTGTGCCTATGTCAGTTGATAGGTATAATAACTCGATCCACTCAGTGCCGAAACGGTTGATATTTTCCTTGACGGGGTTTCCATTAAAAATTATCAAGGGCTAACAAATTTCAAACGCGAAACATTTGAGGACATCAGGGGACGGATCGAACGTCGACAAGAACTTGAAGAACAAAAAACTTATTCAGTATGCCGAAAGGGGAAACAGTCTTTGTTAAAAATAAGCTGGTCAAGGGTAAAGAAAAGAAGTTGTACAATAAAGAAAAAGTGCAGGAAAATAGAAAAGTGACAGTTCGCACTAAGTCTGGTAAACTCTTTTACAAAACACATTTTAAATCTAACCGTAAGCGTCCATAATTCTCCCATTTGGCCTTACTATTATTTGTAACAATTATTCGTTGTTGTTGTTTTTATTTGGGTATGTCGCGATTAAAAAATGTTTTGTTAACTCTATTCAAAATCATTATCTTTTATCAAACGAAACTGGCAAGCCTGCTAAGTTATAACAAGCATTACCATTTAAGAATACTAACCTAACATTATAAGCAAAATTTGTAATGTCTCAACCAACAAAGATGCCCACTCTACAACAGTCTGCTACATCTTTTCTTCTATTGTCCCACCCCCAAAGTTCGCTCGAACCGATGACCTGCTACTCTGATCTCATATAGCTATGCTGATGAGACATTTAATGGAGTTGGCAAAATGTAAACCGTTGACCCAGCTTGCCGACCCAGAACTATCGATTGGGTAAGATCTGCCAGGTAACTATAAATTATTAAGACAGCTGCGCTTTCCTACTAATAATGAATAAGTAAGTCGTCTCGCCGACTTAGGTATACCATACGCCAGTAAAGCAAATATTTCAAATTTATTAAACAAATGCATTTGCCCATGCTCAAGCATACGAGCACCCTAGCGCCCCAACCAGCTAACGGCCAACTCCGGCCTTATGGAAAAACGTTTATATGGATAACGTGGCTATTTTTAGTCCGATTTTGATCAATCTTGGCGACTTTAATATACCATTTCGCTCTATGGGTGAATGGTATAAAAAGGTGGCAGAGCTTTGGAACACATATTAGTTTGATAGATGAAGGCACTATTCTACCCACTTGCAAAGTGACAACAGATAAGGGGCACAGCCACTTGAAAGATTCCATTCTAATCAAATTCGATAATATAACCATATTCGTCGAGCATAAAGCCTACGTCTCATATAATAGTCATGCAGTCAATCCTAGAAAACATTACGAACTGCAAACCGTTTGATCCCCAGACGCAGATTTTTATAGGAGGAGGAATTAACACCATACAGCAGCATTAGCTGCAGTAGAAACATCAGCAGCAGCAGCGAGCAACGGGAGCAGCAGCAGCGGGAGCGTGAGCAAAACTGACCAAGAGGCCGAGGTCTGTAGTGGCTGGGTTGTGAACACCCGAGGGATATGGGATTAGAGAAGAGAATAAACGATTATTACGTAAGACCGAACCAACGTCTCGATCATTGTACGGTGTGCGTGCCGTCGGGGGACGGGATTCAAATGCTTGCTTCTGGAAGATGATCTTAAATAAAAGGAACTTAACTGATGATATGCAGCTTCTCCAAGGCCTTTTTGTAGTACAATATATATACATTTGTAGTATAATATACATAAGTATGTATGGAAACTACAAACAACTCAAAAGTAAATCTTTTATTGCAGTGTTGTTCTTGCTGTAAAAAAATACAGCTGAGAAGTCCACTGTGTGTCCTCTTTTCATGTCTGATCCGTGGCCAGACAGCTAAATTATATAAATTATGAATTAAATTATTTTTGTCTAAAATGTCAATTTTGGTTTTTGTGTTGTGCAAAGAACACGTTTGTCGTGCATTACGGCTTGTGAGATGTTCGTACATTTTCATTGTCATATACATAAGTATGTATAATGTTTTCAGTCAATCTGAATTTAATGTCTGTGGCTATTATAGACTTTGGGAAAATCGGTTTTATCTAATTTTTAGTGGCAGCAATTGGAAATAACCTCGATTACTGTACATCTACATACATTGCTTTAGCTCAGACGGGCCAAACGGGCGGAAACGGCTTTATCGACACAGCACTCAATCATGAATAGGAGAAACTTGAGAGTCTGGATAAATGGGGAAGAATTTTGACAAAAGTCATGATGTCGTGACGACCAAACTAAAAAACGTGCAAACAGAAGAAACGTACTTCATAATGAAGGCAGTTGTAAATTATACAGTGGAAGACTGCAAATACCATTTGGCGAAGATAAAGCAAGAAATGCAAGCTCGACAGAGATTGGAAACGCGCTGCCAAACTCATTATACAGAACCTTTTGCCTGAGAAAAAATGAACTACAAAACTGTAGTCGACAAATTATGGATGCAAATTGGGGAAATCCATTGTGAGATCCAGCAGAAAATCCGTCCGAAGCTGGATATGACATAACTTCAGTTGTGGCCGCGGAAAATACAATGCTTAAGTTCTGTGTGGCACCAACAGAGAATGTAGTGATGGAACCCAATTGATGCAATTATTGGATATTCGACCACGACCTTTATAAGCAATATCTCTGTAACACAAGGAATCTGCAGGGAACGTAGTAAAGAATTCCCTATTATTTTTGGAACAGCGATTCTAAACACCTCTAAAATCGCGACAGTGTTTAAAATAAAATCCGCAGAAGAGCGGCTTAACTGGGTGCAGACACAAATTGTTTCGCAAAATGCGAAAAAGTAAATAATATAATGTTGCATTTAGAAACAGGCACATACATACTTCCGTGTTGGCAACAAAACACACTCTGTTGGCAACAGCCATGTAGTGGTAGAGGAGAAAGGAGAATTTCGGGCACTCCTTAATACCGAATCGCTAATAGATGTCGACATAGAGAAATTGTGCGCATAAATGAAATTCTGAAAGTACAGGCTTTTTCAAAGTTAGCTCGATTTTTTTAGCGACTTGAAATTTTCCTTTTTTATAATACCATGTGAGCTAAGTATGACTAAGATATCGATTCCTTTTTCATTTGTTGTAGAAATATTGTTCATGCTTAAATAAGTTCATTCTATCAATGTTATATAAATCAAAATATTATTTTCGGCTACAGTTTACGAAAAAATGTGTATATAAAACTGAAAAATTTAGCTAAATATAGCAGTAGCTACAAATTAAAGAAGTTATTGAGGAAAATCACTGTTTGTATAGCAGCTGTATGATATAGTAGTCCTATCCGGCTGAATACGAAATACACAAACTGTGCAGTATACATATACAAGACTCATGCGTAATTTTAACTCTGTAGCTCATGCGGTCTAGGAGAAGTTCGCGTCGATCCAGACGGCCGTACAGACAGGCGGACAAGGCTACATGGACTCGTCTCGTCTTACTGATCAAGAATATATATTCTTTATATGGTCGGAAATGCTTCCTTCTATGCGTTGCACTCTTCTGACCAAAAAATATCAAAGAAGCTAACTTCGGCAATGCCGAAGTTTATATACCCTTGCAGTCTTTGGCAATAATTTTTTTACATTTTGAAATTTCTTTCCCGGCAACTGAATTCATCAATACACAAACAAAACATTCAAATTATTTCTCTTTTTATAATAAATTTTCTTTCTTCTTGCATCATTCCCTAAGCAAAGCACAACACGCATACACATACAGTTCTTGTAGCGCTGCGTCTGTGTGTGTGTATGCATGTGCTCTGTTTGAGCAGCAAGCAGCGCTGCTTGCTGTCTACTAGGTCATCATTTGAACCGATTTGTGTTGACTGTAACTTCTGTTCTATTTATCCAATCAGATTCAAATTTTGGGATCTGTCAATTTATGTCATACTATCATATTGGTAAATTTCATGGGGATACTCCAATTTTTGCAAAAATGTTTGTTCTAGAGCTATATGATATAGTGGTCCGATCCTTACGATTTTCATACTTTATCTCACCCGGGTAATAAAAAGCCCACAAAAAAATCCCAATAGCTCTTAAGATGGCTGAGTAAAACGCGTACGCACAGACAGACGGACATATATATATCGACTCAGCTTCTCATGCTGATCAAGAATATACATATATACTTTATGGGGTCGGAAACGTCTCCTTCTGTGCGTTACAAACATCTGACCAATTTTATAATACCCTCTGCAAGGGTATAAAAAAGAAATCGAGCTAACTTTGAAAAACGGTTTTGCTATTTAATAGATGTACTTTCAGAAAAAAAAGATCCCGCGGATATACCAAAAACGGCTTCCTCAACTCTTAATACAAAATATAAAAAACGCTCCAGAATGATTGACGATGTTGTTTTGATTGCCGATGTAGACATAACAAAAATTTGTTATGTCTACATTGATAACATAATTGTTTTCAGTGCTACTTATAAAGATCATTGGCGCAACCTCAGGGTAATATTTGCAAAGCTTCGTGAAGCAACCCTACAGGTAAATTTAGAGAAGACACACTTCCTAAAAACCAGTGTTGAATTCCTGGGCCAAGTTGTCCCTTTAAGGGATTAATTAAGTTGAGGGAATGTTAAAAATACCACTTCCCACCAATCTGAAACAGCTCAAATCCTTTTTACCCATGACATTATACTAAAAACGATTAATCAAAGTTTATGCAAAAATTGTCAACCCCCTAACAAATCTCACCAGAGGAAAAATCGAGCGAATCAAGGCCTCTCAATCCAAGAAATTTTTTATTGAGCTTGATCCACTGGAGCTACAAGCGTTTAAAGACCTTAAGACTCTTCTTTCTTCAACGAGGGTTTTCGCTTTTCCAGATTTAACAAAACCTTTTCATCTTACCACCGATGCATCGGACTTTGCTCTCGGTCCCGTGTTGTCTCAGGGTAGCTTACATCTCAAGTCCGCTTGACAAAACCTGCACAACCTACGAAAACCTCTGGACAACCTACTAACGTTTCTATATGGAGCTGCATCCGTAAAAATCTATACGGACCACCAGCCGCTTACGTTGCCATAAGCATTAGCAATTTCAATGCAAAAATGAAACGTTGGAATCAGGCAAGGCAAGATGCGCTATCGCGTATCCCCCATGCCTCCGACAAGGCGGACACGAATTTATTGGTTCTGCATGATACAGATTCGTTGGCATCGATGCACAGTGGACAACAAGCTCCTACAAACATATTACCTAGGTTTTTCAAGTCCTACAAACAGGGCGACACAAAGACTGGTAACTGATTTGGTAGGCTAAGATGAGATTCTCGAAGCAATCGATAACGAACATCCCAGAGCCCATAGAAATCCCGAAGAGGTCAGACGACAGCTGACATTTCAAAAAAAAAAATATATATATATACATATAATAAAAGCGTTTACGGCAACTTGTCACGTCTGCAAGGCATACAAATATGACAGATACCCCAATAGTCCTTTCTACAGCAAACCCCTGTACAAAACTATCCGTGCGAAATTCTACACGTGGACATCTTCATGTTGCAGAAGTACAAGTTTCTTAGCTGTATTGCAACTACGTGAAAAATTAGCGGAAGTGCTTCACTATTTCATGGCACCAAAAATTTTGGTGAAGGACAATGAGCGGGGCCTCCTTTGTTCAACAGCTCACAATTACCTAAGATAATTGGAAATAGAGGTATACCATACCCCAACACAGCGAAGCAAATAAAACAGTCAGGTCGAAAGATTTCATTCAACATTCTTAGAAATCTGCAGGTGTTTAAATATAGAGTTTTTGTTACTTAAGTTAACTGAACTTGTGCCTATGTCAGTTGATAGGTATAATAACTCGATCCACTCAGTGCCGAAACGGTTGATATTTTCCTTGACGGGGTTTCCATTAAAAATTATCAAGGGCTAACAAATTTCAAACGCGAAACATTTGAGGACATCAGGGGACGGATCGAACGTCGACAAGAACTTGAAGAACAAAAAACTTATTCAGTATGCCGAAAGGGGAAACAGTCTTTGTTAAAAATAAGCTGGTCAAGGGTAAAGAAAAGAAGTTGTACAATAAAGAAAAAGTGCAGGAAAATAGAAAAGTGACAGTTCGCACTAAGTCTGGTAAACTCTTTTACAAAACACATTTTAAATCTAACCGTAAGCGTCCATAATTCTCCCATTTGGCCTTACTATTATTTGTAACAATTATTCGTTGTTGTTGTTTTTATTTGGGTATGTCGCGATTAAAAAATGTTTTGTTAACTCTATTCAAAATCATTATCTTTTATCAAACGAAACTGGCAAGCCTGCTAAGTTATAACAAGCATTACCATTTAAGAATACTAACCTAACATTATAAGCAAAATTTGTAATGTCTCAACCAACAAAGATGCCCACTCTACAACAGTCTGCTACATCTTTTCTTCTATTGTCCCACCCCCAAAGTTCGCTCGAACCGATGACCTGCTACTCTGATCTCATATAGCTATGCTGATGAGACATTTAATGGAGTTGGCAAAATGTAAACCGTTGACCCAGCTTGCCGACCCAGAACTATCGATTGGGTAAGATCTGCCAGGTAACTATAAATTATTAAGACAGCTGCGCTTTCCTACTAATAATGAATAAGTAAGTCGTCTCGCCGACTTAGGTATACCATACGCCAGTAAAGCAAATATTTCAAATTTATTAAACAAATGCATTTGCCCATGCTCAAGCATACGAGCACCCTAGCGCCCCAACCAGCTAACGGCCAACTCCGGCCTTATGGAAAAACGTTTATATGGATAACGTGGCTATTTTTAGTCCGATTTTGATCAATCTTGGCGAATTTAATATACCATTTCGCTCTATGGGTGAATGGTATAAAAAGGTGGCAGAGCTTTGGAACACATATTAGTTTGATAGATGAAGGCACTATTCTACCCACTTGCAAAGTGACAACAGATAAGGGGCACAGCCACTTGAAAGATTCCATTCTAATCAAATTCGATAATATAACCATATTCGTCGAGCATAAAGCCTACGTCTCATATAATAGTCATGCAGTCAATCCTAGAAAACATTACGAACTGCAAACCGTTTGATCCCCAGACGCAGATTTTTATAGGAGGAGGAATTAACACCATACAGCAGCATTAGCTGCAGTAGAAACATCAGCAGCAGCAGCGAGCAACGGGAGCAGCAGCAGCGGGAGCGTGAGCAAAACTGACCAAGAGGCCGAGGTCTGTAGTGGCTGGGTTGTGAACACCCGAGGGATATGGGATTAGAGAAGAGAATAAACGATTATTACGTAAAACCGAACCAACGTCTCGATCATTGTACGGTGTGCGTGCCGTCGGGGGACGGGATTCAAATGCTTGCTTCTGGAAGATGATCTTAAATAAAAGGAACTTAACTGATGATATGCAGCTTCTCCAAGGCCTTTTTGTAGTACAATATATATACATTTGTAGTATAATATACATAAGTATGTATGGAAACTACAAACAACTCAAAAGTAAATCTTTTATTGCAGTGTTGTTCTTGCTGTAAAAAAATACAGCTGAGAAGTCCACTGTGTGTCCTCTTTTCATGTCTGATCTGTGGCCAGACAGCTAAATTATATAAATTATGAATTAAATTATTTTTGTCTAAAATGTCAATTTTGGTTTTTGTGTTGTGCGAAGAACACGTTTGTCGTGCATTACGGCTTGTGAGATGTTCGTACATTTTCATTGTCATATACATAAGTATGTATAATGTTTTCAGTCAATCTGAATTTAATGTCTGTGGCTATTATAGACTTTGGGAAAATCGGTTTTATCTAATTTTTAGTGGCAGCAATTGGAAATAACCTCGATTACTGTACATCTACATACATTGCTTTAGCTCAGACGGGCCAAACGGGCGGAAACGGCTTTATCGACACAGCACTCGATCATGAATAGGAGAAACTTGAGAGTCTGGATAAATGGGGAAGAATTTTGACAAAAGTCATGATGTCGTGACGACCAAACTAAAAAACGTGCAAACAGAAGAAACGTACTTCATAATGAAGGCAGTTGTAAATTATACAGTGGAAGACTGCAAATACCATTTGGCGAAGATAAAGCAAGAAATGCAAGCTCGACAGAGATTGGAAACGCGCTGCCAAACTCATTATACAGAACCTTTTGCCTGAGAAAAAATGAACTACAAAACTGTAGTCGACAAATTATGGATGCAAATTGGGGAAATCCATTGTGAGATCCAGCAGAAAATCCGTCCGAAGCTGGATATGACATAACTTCAGTTGTGGCCGCGGAAAATACAATGCTTAAGTTCTGTGTGGCACCAACAGAGAATGTAGTGATGGAACCCAATTGATGCAATTATTGGATATTCGACCACGACCTTTATAAGCAATATCTCTGTAACACAAGGAATCTGCAGGGAACGTAGTAAAGAATTCCCTATTATTTTTGGAACAGCGATTCTAAACACCTCTAAAATCGCGACAGTGTTTAAAATAAAATCCGCAGAAGAGCGGCTTAACTGGGTGCAGACACAAATTGTTTCGCAAAATGCGAAAAAGTAAATAATATAATGTTGCATTTAGAAACAGGCACATACATACTTCCGTGTTGGCAACAAAACACACTCTGTTGGCAACAGCCATGTAGTGGTAGAGGAGAAAGGAGAATTTCGGGCACTCCTTAATACCGAATCGCTAATAGATGTCGACATAGAGAAATTGTGCGCATAAATGAAATTCTGAAAGTACAGGGTTTTTCAAAGTTAGCTCGATTTTTTTTAGCGACTTGAAATTTTCCTTTTTTATAATACCATGTGAGCTAAGTATGACTAAGATATCGATTCCTTTTTCATTTGTTGTAGAAATATTGTTCATGCTTAAATAAGTTCATTCTATCAATGTTATATAAATCAAAATATTATTTTCGGCTACAGTTTACGAAAAAATGTGTATATAAAACTGAAAAATTTAGCTAAATATAGCAGTAGCTACAAATTAAAGAAGTTATTGAGGAAAATCACTGTTTGTATAGCAGCTGTATGATATAGTAGTCCTATCCGGCTGAATACGAAATACACAAACTGTGCAGTATACATATACAAGACTCATGCGTAATTTTAACTCTGTAGCTCATGCGGTCTAGGAGAAGTTCGCGTCGATCCAGACGGCCGTACAGACAGGCGGACAAGGCTACATGGACTCGTCTCGTCTTACTGATCAAGAATATATATTCTTTATATGGTCGGAAATGCTTCCTTCTATGCGTTGCACTCTTCTGACCAAAAAATATCAAAGAAGCTAACTTCGGCAATGCCGAAGTTTATATAACCTTGCAGTCTTTGGCAATAATTTTTTTACATTTTGAAATTTCTTTCCCGGCAACTGAATTCATCAATACACAAACAAAACATTCAAATTATTTCTCTTTTTATAATAAATTTTCTTTCTTCTTGCATCATTCCCTAAGCAAAGCACAACACGCATACACATACAGTTCTTGTAGCGCTGCGTCTGTGTGTGTGTATGCATGTGCTCTGTTTGAGCAGCAAGCAGCGCTGCTTGCTGTCTACTAGGTCATCATTTGAACCGATTTGTGTTGACTGTAACTTCTGTTCTATTTATCCAATCAGATTCAAATTTTGGGATCTGTCAATTTATGTCATACTATCATATTGGTAAATTTCATGGGGATACTCCAATTTTTGCAAAAATGTTTGTTCTAGAGCTATATGATATAGTGGTCCGATCCTTACGATTTTCATACTTTATCTCACCCGGGTAATAAAAAGCCCACAAAAAAATCCCAATAGCTCTTAAGATGGCTGAGTAAAACGCGTACGCACAGACAGACGGACATATATATATCGACTCAGCTTCTCATGCTGATCAAGAATATACATATATACTTTATGGGGTCGGAAACGTCTCCTTCTGTGCGTTACAAACATCTGACCAATTTTATAATACCCTCTGCAAGGGTATAAAAAAGAAATCGAGCTAACTTTGAAAAACGGTTTTGCTATTTAATAGATGTACTTTCAGAAAAAAAAGATCCCGCGGATATACCAAAAACGGCTTCCTCAACTCTTAATACAAAATATAAAAAACGCTCCAGAATGATTGACGATGTTGTTTTGATTGCCGATGTAGACATAACAAAAATTTGTTATGTCTACATTGATAACATAATTGTTTTCAGTGCTACTTATAAAGATCATTGGCGCAACCTCAGGGTAATATTTGCAAAGCTTCGTGAAGCAACCCTACAAGTAAATTTAGAGAAGACACACTTCCTAAAAACCAGTGTTGAATTCCTGGGCCAAGTTGTCCCTTTAAGGGATTAATTAAGTTGAGGGAATGTTAAAAATACCACTTCCCACCAATCTGAAACAGCTCAAATCCTTTTTACCCATGACATTATACTAAAAACGATTAATCAAAGTTTATGCAAAAATTGTCAACCCCCTAACAAATCTCACCAGAGGAAAAATCGAGCGAATCAAGGCCTCTCAATCCAAGAAATTTTTTATTGAGCTTGATCCACTGGAGCTACAAGCGTTTAAAGACCTTAAGACTCTTCTTTCTTCAACGAGGGTTTTCGCTTTTCCAGATTTAACAAAACCTTTTCATCTTACCACCGATGCATCGGACTTTGCTCTCGGTCCCGTGTTGTCTCAGGGTAGCATACATCTCAAGTCCGCTTGACAAAACCTGCACAACCTACGAAAACCTCTGGACAACCTACTAACGTTTCTATATGGAGCTGCATCCGTAAAAATCTATACGGACCACCAGCCGCTTACGTTGCCATAAGCATTAGCAATTTCAATGCAAAAATGAAACGTTGGAATCAGGCAAGGCAAGATGCGCTATCGCGTATCCCCCATGCCTCCGACAAGGCGGACACGAATTTATTGGTTCTGCATGATACAGATTCGTTGGCATCGATGCACAGTGGACAACAAGCTCCTACAAACATATTACCTAGGTTTTTCAAGTCCTACAAACAGGGCGACACAAAGACTGGTAACTGATTTGGTAGGCTAAGATGAGATTCTCGAAGCAATCGATAACGAACATCCCAGAGCCCATAGAAATCCCGAAGAGGTCAGACGACAGCTGACATTTCAAAAAAAAATATATATATATACATATAATAAAAGCGTTTACGGCAACTTGTCACGTCTGCAAGGCATACAAATATGACAGATACCCCAATAGTCCTTTCTACAGCAAACCCCTGTACAAAACTATCCGTGCGAAATTCTACACGTGGACATCTTCATGTTGCAGAAGTACAAGTTTCTTAGCTGTATTGCAACTACGTGAAAAATTAGCGGAAGTGCTTCACTATTTCATGGCACCAAAAATTTTGGTGAAGGACAATGAGCGGGGCCTCCTTTGTTCAACAGCTCACAATTACCTAAGATAATTGGAAATAGAGGTATACCATACCCCAACACAGCGAAGCAAATAAAACAGTCAGGTCGAAAGATTTCATTCAACATTCTTAGAAATCTGCAGGTGTTTAAATATAGAGTTTTTGTTACTTAAGTTAACTGAACTTGTGCCTATGTCAGTTGATAGGTATAATAACTCGATCCACTCAGTGCCGAAACGGTTGATATTTTCCTTGACGGGGTTTCCATTAAAAATTATCAAGGGCTAACAAATTTCAAACGCGAAACATTTGAGGACATCAGGGGACGGATCGAACGTCGACAAGAACTTGAAGAACAAAAAACTTATTCAGTATGCCGAAAGGGGAGTCTTTGTTAAAAATAAGCTGGTCAAGGGTAAAGAAAAGAAGTTGTACAATAAAGAAAAAGTGCAGGAAAATAGAAAAGTGACAGTTCGCACTAAGTCTGGTAAACTCTTTTACAAAACACATTTTAAATCTAACCGTAAGCGTCCATAATTCTCCCATTTGGCCTTACTATTATTTGTAACAATTATTCGTTGTTGTTGTTTTTATTTGGGTATGTCGCGATTAAAAAATGTTTTGTTAACTCTATTCAAAATCATTATCTTTTATCAAACGAAACTGGCAAGCCTGCTAAGTTATAACAAGCATTACCATTTAAGAATACTAACCTAACATTATAAGCAAAATTTGTAATGTCTCAACCAACAAAGATGCCCACTCTACAACAGTCTGCTACATCTTTTCTTCTATTGTCCCACCCCCAAAGTTCGCTCGAACCGATGACCTGCTACTCTGATCTCATATAGCTATGCTGATGAGACATTTAATGGAGTTGGCAAAATGTAAACCGTTGACCCAGCTTGCCGACCCAGAACTATCGATTGGGTAAGATCTGCCAGGTAACTATAAATTATTAAGACAGCTGCGCTTTCCTACTAATAATGAATAAGTAAGTCGTCTCGCCGACTTAGGTATACCATACGCCAGTAAAGCAAATATTTCAAATTTATTAAACAAATGCATTTGCCCATGCTCAAGCATACGAGCACCCTAGCGCCCCAACCAGCTAACGGCCAACTCCGGCCTTATGGAAAAACGTTTATATGGATAACGTGGCTATTTTTAGTCCGATTTTGATCAATCTTGGCGACTTTAATATACCATTTCGCTCTATGGGTGAATGGTATAAAAAAGGTGGCAGAGCTTTGGAACACATATTAGTTTGATAGATGAAGGCACTATTCTACCCACTTGCAAAGTGACAACAGATAAGGGGCACAGCCACTTGAAAGATTCCATTCTAATCAAATTCGATAATATAACCATATTCGTCGAGCATAAAGCCTACGTCTCATATAATAGTCATGCAGTCAATCCTAGAAAACATTACGAACTGCAAACCGTTTGATCCCCAGACGCAGATTTTTATAGGAGGAGGAATTAACACCATACAGCAGCATTAGCTGCAGCAGAAACATCAGCAGCAGCAGCGAGCAACGGGAGCAGCAGCAGCGGGAGCGTGAGCAAAACTGTCCAAGAGGCCGAGGTCTGTAGTGGCTGGGTTGTGAACACCCGAGGGATATGGGATTAGAGAAGAGAATAAACGATTATTACGTAAGACCGAACCAACGTCTCGATCATTGTACGGTGTGCGTGCCGTCGGGGGACGGGATTCAAATGCTTGCTTCTGGAAGATGATCTCAAATAAAAGGAACTTAACTGATGATATGCAGCTTCTCCAAGGCCTTTTTGTAGTACAATATATATACATTTGTAGTATAATATACATAAGTATGTATGGAAACTACAAACAACTCAAAAGTAAATCTTTTATTGCAGTGTTGTTCTTGCTGTAAAAAAATACAGCTGAGAAGTCCACTGTGTGTCCTCTTTTCATGTCTGATCTGTGGCCAGACAGCTAAATTATATAAATTATGAATTAAATTATTTTTGTCTAAAATGTCAATTTTGGTTTTTGTGTTGTGCGAAGAACACGTTTGTCGTGCATTACGGCTTGTGAGATGTTCGTACATTTTCATTGTCATATACATAAGTATGTATAATGTTTTCAGTCAATCTGAATTTAATGTCTGTGGCTATTATAGACTTTGGGAAAATCGGTTTTATCTAATTTTTAGTGGCAGCAATTGGAAATAACCTCGATTACTGTACATCTACATACATTGCTTTAGCTCAGACGGGCCAAACGGGCAGAAACGGCTTTATCGACACAGCACTCGATCATGAATAGGAGAAACTTGAGAGTCTGGATAAATGGGGAAGAATTTTGACAAAAGTCATGATGTCGTGACGACCAAACTAAAAAACGTGCAAACAGAAGAAACGTACTTCATAATGAAGGCAGTTGTAAATTATACAGTGGAAGACTGCAAATACCATTTGGCGAAGATAAAGCAAGAAATGCAAGCTCGACAGAGATTGGAAACGCGCTGCCAAACTCATTATACAGAACCTTTTGCCTGAGAAAAAATGAACTACAAAACTGTAGTCGACAAATTATGGATGCAAATTGGGGAAATCCATTGTGAGATCCAGCAGAAAATCCGTCCGAAGCTGGATATGACATAACTTCAGTTGTGGCCGCGGAAAATACAATGCTTAAGTTCTGTGTGGCACCAACAGAGAATGTAGTGATGGAACCCAATTGATGCAATTATTGGATATTCGACCACGACCTTTATAAGCAATATCTCTGTAACACAAGGAATCTGCAGGGAACGTAGTAAAGAATTCCCTATTATTTTTGGAACAGCGATTCTAAACACCTCTAAAATCGCGACAGTGTTTAAAATAAAATCCGCAGAAGAGCGGCTTAACTGGGTGCAGACACAAATTGTTTCGCAAAATGCGAAAAAGTAAATAATATAATGTTGCATTTAGAAACAGGCATATACATACTTCCGTGTTGGCAACAAAACACACTCTGTTGGCAACAGCCATGTAGTGGTAGAGGAGAAAGGAGAATTTCGGGCACTCCTTAATACCGAATCGCTAATAGATGTCGACATAGAGAAATTGTGCGCATAAATGAAATTCTGAAAGTACAGGGTTTTTCAAAGTTAGCTCGATTTTTTTTAGCGACTTGAAATTTTCCTCGTCTCGTCTTACTGATCAAGAATATATATTCTTTATATGGTCGGAAATGCTTCCTTCTATGCGTTGCACTCTTCTGACCAAAAAATATCAAAGAAGCTAACTTCGGCAATGCCGAAGTTTATATACCCTTGCAGTCTTTGGCAATAATTTTTTTACATTTTGAAATTTCTTTCCCGGCAACTGAATTCATCAATACATAAACAAAACATTCAAATTATTTCTCTTTTTATAATAAATTTTCTTTCTTCTTGCATCATTCCCTAAGCAAAGCACAACACGCATACACATACAGTTCTTGTAGCGCTGCGTCTCTGTGTGTGTATGCATGTGCTCTGTTTGAGCAGCAAGCAGCGCTGCTTGCTGTCTACTAGGTCATCATTTGAACCGATTTGTGTTGACTGTAACTTCTGTTCTATTTATCCAATCAGATTCAAATTTTGGGATCTGTCAATTTATGTCATACTATCATATTGGTAAATTTCATGGGGATACTCCAATTTTTGCAAAAATGTTTGTTCTAGAGCTATATGATATAGTGGTCCGATCCTTACGATTTTCATACTTTATCTCACCCGGGTAATAAAAAAGCCCACAAAAAAATCCCAATAGCTCTTAAGATGGCTGAGTAAAACGCGTACGCACAGACAGACGGACATATATATATCGACTCAGCTTCTCATGCTGATCAAGAATATACATATATACTTTATGGGGTCGGAAACGTCTCCTTCTGTGCGTTACAAACATCTGACCAATTTTATAATACCCTCTGCAAGGGTATAAAAAAGAAATCGAGCTAACTTTGAAAAACGGTTTTGCTATTTAATAGATGTACTTTCAAAAAAAAAGGTCCGGTAGGTGACCAGTCCACAGAACAAATAACGCAGAAAGTCGTATTAGCGGACAACATACAGTTAACATTTTATATTTTGACCAGTTGTTTTCTAAATTATACTACGGTTTAGGACACACAAATGTTTTTTTTTTTTTTTATATTGTCTGGACGTTGACGCGTACAATGCGAAGTACGTTTAAGTGGCCCATACGACACCAGGACATAGCCTGTTTCGCGCGAGCCCAAGCAGAGCGCTGTCCACCTCCCGCCCGACCGACCGTGGGGCGCAGCCGTATATCGGACGGCACGATCGCGTGGACAAATACAAATATAACGGACAAACAATTAAAAATATAATTAACTATAGCTAATTACGAGCTAAATGAGCTAAAATAGAGGTTTTCACAAGAGAAAGAGAGGCTTACGGCTCTGATTACGGAATACAGAAGATTGTAATCAGAACATAGGACTCGAAAGGCTTATGCAAAGAATAGTTAGAACTACAATGTTTTAAGGATAGGGGAATAAAATTTCTAGTAGGTCTACGGGGTACAGATAGGTTTAACTGGTTCAATAGCTCAGGAGAGTCTATTTCACATATTAAAAGTTTATGAATAAAGATAGCACCAAGCAAAATTAATGAAGGAAGATTGATTAAAAGAAGCCTACTGGAGTATGATGGCAAATTGACATTGCGATCCCAATTTAGACCGCGAAGAGCAAATAGCAAAAATTGCTTTTGAACAGATTCAATTTTACTTTGGTGCGTCTCATATTGAGGTGACCATATGCAAGATCCGTACTCTATGATAGGACGGATTAATGAAGTACACAGAAGTTTGGTTGTGTACGGATCGTCAAACTCTTTTGACCATCGTTTCACAAACCCAAGAACATTCATAGCTTTACTAACTGTAGCAGAAATATGAGGATTAAAGGTTAAATTATGGTCCATAAAAACACCTAAGTCATTGATAATATCTCTAAGGCAGTGTCGTTAAGATAATAAGTTGCTAAGTATGGAGTGCATCTATAAAAAGACATAACTTTACGTTAAGGTTTAATAGGTTGGTTTCACACCAACTCTGAAGATCATTAAGATCCGATTGAATTAGGCAAGAAGACGATATGTCTTTAAAACTGAGGTAAAGCTTAACATCATCCGCGTACATAAGCACCCGAGAATGTGACACTACCAATGGAAGATCATTGATAAAAAAAGTGAATAGCAATGGACCCAAATGACTACCCTGAGGTACTCGAGAAGTCACTTGGATGGTCTTAGAAAATGAAGACTTAAAGAGGACCTTTTGTGTACGCTTAGAAACGTATTGAAGAATCCACTCTAGCAAAAGGCTGATCTAGCAAAAGGCTGTTCACCGCGGATATTGAAAACATGTATCGACAAGTATGGATAAACCCAGTCAATCAATTTAATCAGATGATTGTGTGGTAAGATTCAAGTCAAGAACTCAATTTTTATTGGATCGAACATTTCGTAAGCCAGGTAAGATTGATAGGATGCTGGGAACGGAGTGTAAATGGATTGTTGCTGGTAGAAATGATATGTCAATGTCAGCTTCAAATTTTTGATGGTAAGGTCCCCACCACAAAGGAACTGCATAGATTTGGCGATGCAACAGAAAAGGCGTATGGAGGGGCAGTTTATATCCGATCAACCTATAAGACTGGAAGAATAATGATGGAGCAAGTTCAAGAAACTGAAATTGCGTATGAATTACACCAAGTAAAGAAGCGGCCCGACCAACTGTTGGTTCTCAATAGCCCAGGTGCAGCATTGCCACTAATACTCAATGAACATTTAATTATACAAGTGGCAACTCGACCATAACAACCTACAGTATCAAAGGAAACATCCGGTGGTAAAACTGTTACTACAGAAACTTAAAGAGAATCTACATTATATAATAGCTAATCACCAAACATCGCACTGTGGGACAAAAATTTTCAAACCGTCGCAAAAATAGGTTTTGTGAATTTACGACATGTGAATATATGTCTAATACATAATATTGTGTTTTACCAATTGTGCTAGTCTTTGCGACCTTTGTGTTGGTATATTTTGACGTCATCAGACTTTAGGTCAATTGATTAGAATATAAATAAAAGACCGCAGTTTTAAATTTATTTTTCTACCGATATATTTCTGTTGCGCATCGGCAACCGTCTTCAGGGCAACTACAATAGAATACAAGAACATTTAACAATTATAAGACATTTAAGAACCTTATAACATACATTATTTAACACGTCAGCACCGTTCGACGTGGAGTTAAGAACTAATGTTTGTCAAGTAAATGTCTGTATATGTGAGCGCAGTTGTCGGTATCAGTCTTAAAGTTAAGTCGTGTGGCGCTGGGAGTATTGATGATATGTTGCATCTCCATGGTAAACCTTTTATTGTAATACCGCTCTTCATCTAATATTGTTGTCTCTTCGAAGTTCGGTGCATGGCCACTAGTTGCACAGTGTGTCATTAGTGCTGTTTTTGGTGTGTCTGAATAATGTCTCATTTTATAGTCAGATTTGGGTTGGGAAATCCTAGTTTTTAATTTCGATTTTATCGTCCCTATGTTTATCTTATTGCACGGTATATTTCCTTGTCCATTGTATGGAATTTTATATATTACATTGCTTCTATTTGTCATCTCTATCTTGGATTTTGTCTTGTTAAATATATGTTTGAGGGTATTGTCAGGTTTGTGCGCAATTTTTATTCTATCTTTGTCATAACATTCCGAATGTGATAGTCTCTCTGATAATTTAGGTACATAAGTGACAGATAAGTAGGTTATTATATTAAATTTTTATATTATATTTAAATTTTTTTCGTAAAAAAACATGACCTGCAAGCATAAAAAAAATAATGTCAGTTATGATGCTGCACATATGGTCATATTTTGATTATTTTTGATGCAAATTTATGTGTTATACAGCTGCGAGCAAAAAAATAGTAGTGGCATCATCCATCTTATTAATAGCATTGAAAGTTATGTTATCGGGGCTAGACTGAGATTTCTGGGTATGCAAATTTATTATTCGGCCTGTTATTAATTATATTATGAAAAAAAAAACACTCCATTTTGATTTTCCGAAAATAATGAAGATTTTTTTTTTATATTGTCTGGACGTTGACGCGTACAATGCGAAGTACGTTCAAGTGGGCCATAAGACACCAGGACATAGCCTGTTTCGCGCGAGCCCAAGCAGAGCGCTGTCCACCTCCCGCCCGACCGACCGTGGGCGCGGACCGCGGACGAACAATTAAAAATATGATTAACTACAGCTAATTACGAGCTAAATGAGATAAAATAAAGGTTTTCACAAAAGAAAGAGAGGCTTCTGATCTGATTACGGGATACACAAGATTGTAATCAGAACAATGTGTCAATGGTGCCAAATTGAGGCGAGCAAAATAATTGTAGCACATATTTTGAAGAGCACAAAGTTTTAAAGTGTAGAGATTTATGATGCATGGAACTAATTAGTTTCTGGCACTTTTCTTATGTTATGCCCTCTCATGTACGCTTTGAAGCAGTCCATGGAACTCTTTTAGGTTGGCTTTGCTGCAGCTACTACTTTCTTAACGTCGTACTCCAAATTTTCGATCGGGTTTAAGTCGGGTGACTGTGCGGGTCACTTCATTAAATAGACTCCTGCATTATCGACTCGAGCTTTTCCCACTTTCCTTCTGTGTTTCGGGTCATTGTCTTGTTAAAAGACCCAACAAAGTGATATCTTCTCTTCGGCATATGTTACCATCAATTCCAACACATTCAAGACCAACACCGTAATAGGAAAAACAGCCCGACACCAATACACTTCATCTGCTATGTTTAATAGTCTTGGTGGTGAACTGTGGACTGTACTCCGTGATTTTCGGTCGACGAATATACAGCCTAGATCCCCTCCCCTCCAAACATCACATTTTTTGACTCATCTGACCACAGTAGGTCATTAGGCCAATTTAGGTGAAATTTTGAGTGTTCAATCCGTTCTTTTATGGGAGACGGGAAACTTTCCGAGGACTACGAGCGTTCAAGTTATTTAGTGTTAACTCTCGACGCTCTGTGCAAACACTGGCTGGGACTTGAAGCTCTTCCTGGATTGCCACAGCAGATGGAAACGAACGAAGCCTTGAGACTCGCTCAATTCTTGTTTCTAATTTGGGCGAGATTTAAAGCAGAGCCCGGCACCCATATCCCCCGGGGGACGAACACGTTCGGCACCTCGTATACGTGTAACCGAACGGCTGCCGAAGGCCTCACACAAAAAATCAAGAGCATGAGGGTGGATTTAGTTGCCGTCAGCATTTCGACACAAGCATATCTATGTCGCTTTGCTCGATCGCTACACATGAAAAAATTAATGCCTTCAATCTTTTTATGTAACTGGCAACATTTGCAAAAATATTATGATCTAATATTTTCAATTGAAAATTCAAAGCACAAAAAAATTGAAAAATGTATACATATGTACCTATTTATGCATATAAAAAATTCATATTATGCAAATATTCCACTTAGACATTTTTCTTGCTTTCGTCACATGCAATTTGCGCAGTGTAAAGCAACTTACGCACACAAGCAAGCGCACACATACAACTACACTTTTTAAGCGCTCTCTTTGTGCCGGGCCCTGATTTAAAGCTTTCGGCCATGTCTTTCTGATGGTTTTTCACGTTTTAATGAATTTCGCACCGCAGTTAAAAAGCACTTAACAATTTCTCGGACTTCTCTGTAAGTTTTGCCCTCAACTATAAGATCTAGACCATTTTCTCAAAAGACATGTGCGTACCCCGGCCCATTTAAGTCTGCAAATTGGAATACTTTAATTAATCTTCTATCGTGAACCCTTAACACATAAAATAGAGTAAACCAGAGGACCGGCGCTTACTTCGACCGCGCCGAAATTTTGTATACCGTTGCAAGTTGTTTGGTACTCTTTCCCCATTTAGAGCCGTCAAAGTGGAAAAACGTTCTATCTAAAAAGAGTAATGTATACGAAAGAACGGCCCATAATCTTAACATAGGAAATAGCGAAGTTTTTGATCAAAGTCTCTGTTTTCCACCGATCGTTCCTATGGGAGCTATATGATATAGTCACCCGATTTTTATCAAATTCGGCACAGTCATTAACAAATATATTAAACTAACAAATGTTGAAAGCAATCGCGTTAAAAGTAACGAAGTTATTGTTAAAAGTCACTGTTTTTGAGCGATCGTTCCTATGGGAGCTATCTGATATAGTCACCCGATCTTGACCAAATTTGACACAGTCGTTTCTAGCTATAATGAATTCACTAATATTAATTAATATTAATAATTTCACGATAGTAGCTGAGAAAATAACGAAGATATTGAGAAAAGTCACTGTTCGTGACTTTGCCGTTTGTATGGGATCTATATGATATAGTGGTCCGATCTGGCTGAATCCGAGATATACAAACTGTACAGTATATACAAGCCTACATGCAAAATTTCAGTAGCTCTAACGGTCTAGGAGAAGTTCGCGTCGATCCAGAACTCGTCTCGCCGTGCTCATCAAGAATATATGTATATACTTTGTTTGGTCGGAGATGCTTCCTTCTATGCGTTGCACACTTCTGACCAAAATTAACATACCCTTTTTGCTAGGGTATAAGTTTTTACCAACCTTTGTTTGGTGTTTACCAACTTTCGAGCAATAGTTTAAGTTTCCTGCAAAGAAAGATCCTTCACTACTATTATTTTGCTCGCTCTAAATTAGCAATTTATGTAGCTTAAAGATAAAGTAGAAAAAAAGTTGTCACCAAGTGAGGTTACAATGCAATGGACAAGTATTAGACATTGCTGAAAACTGTACTTTTAGCTTAAGCTTTTTCGTCGAATGCTGTGTTAGTTGACGTAAAAAAATAAACATATGTACCCGATTATAGATAACGATGGCTCATCAGTCATAAGTAGACCTGATTTGGTCACCAGTTAGCAACGAAGACCTAGTTAACTGACCTGCTATGGTTAGCTATTATAAACACATAATTAGCTGACCTAACACTATGTTACTAACAATTTTGCATTAAAATAATAAAGTTTCATGCAATTAAAACTGAGTATGAGATTTATTGACCTGAAGCCGGCTCATACCCAGTTTTGATTAACTTCAATAAGGTCGAAATCTAGACAAAAACCAAAAACGGAAGGCCCGCCGTATTACACATGTTGTTTTTACACTTGCTGTAAACCATCTTTTTTGCATATAGTACAATATACTATAACAAAAACAATTTGGGCGCGATGGTTAGTTGGTGAAGGCGAAGCCCTTTACACTAATTCTGATGGCGCCCAAAGGTATGCACAATAAAAAGGTGGAATCTACAGTTGCAAGCTTTGCCGTTCTTTTCTCGCTTCATGTCGTTTGGAATTCCCAACTACTTTTAGCGTTGAACATATGGTATGGCCATTACAAAGGTGGATTCTTTAGCGAAGTCTGCTGATGATAGAACTTAGTGGTTCTTGAAATAGCTTTAGAGACAATGTGCTCACCTTTTGTGCTGCCTATGATTTAAAATCTTACAAAATTAGTAAGATTTATTGACCTGAAGCCGGCTCATACCGTTTTGATTAACTTCAATAAGGTCGAAATCTAGACAAATAAAAAAGTTTTATGCAATTATTTTTTAAAGTTTCCGTTTACGCTGTCAATAACATTGTTAAATCGCGAAATTTTAGTGTATTTTGCAAAAAAAAAAAAAAAACAAATATTTCTCTGAAGTAGCAATTCAAAATTTTTTAAATTAATTTTCTATGTCTTAAACAATTTATTAATGGAGCTTTATAAATACAGGGAAAATTTATTGATACATTATGACAACCGTACCAAAACCAACCAAATATGTTCGAGAAAATGAAATCCCGCGAAGTTCTATAGTGCCTCGTTTTTTTTTTAGGCGATTTGTATTCCGCGCGGACATTCTTGTAGCACACCTGATATGGATAGTGTTGATTAAGTGACTAATAAGTCGAAGCCTACTAAGTAGTTTCAATTAATTGACAGATGTGTCAGTTGTAGCCTTGGCTTTTGCAGCGGCTACAGAATTACAATCGGAATCGGAATCAGCTTTGCCTAAACAACATGTTTAGAGGCAAATGTTGAGAACTGTCATCAGGTAAGGACCTATACAAGGAGGGGCATTGGGCTAGAAAGATCACAAAATAAACCCGAGTGGAACAAACCAAACAGTTTCTCCAATCAAAAGTAAAACATATATAAATTTATGGCCTTTAGAATGATTACGGTCAACCATTGGAATATATAATAATTAACATCTGTTACTGTCATTTCGTCATTTGTATTTAGGTATCCGTGCTTTGAACAGTCAACCTTTAATCCAAAATACGGAGAAAGTGTGTAGTGTGTAGCTTTAAAATATATTCCTTTCGTAGGAATTTCCTCCATTCATTAAATTGTCCACATTGTAAAAGCGATTTTGAGTTTTTTTTACAAAGGGGACACCTTTAAGTTTAGGAGGCTTTTGTAATGTCATCTAAAACTTTTCCCATCAGTCATTGTCAGGAAAAATTCTAATTTGATCGCGAATATTTTACGACTATTTGTTTGAAATACAGTAGGTTGTAGTTGGCTTATATAAAGTTAACAATTCGAGTATTATTTCCCTTAACAATTGTTTTTAGAGGATGTTATTCTAGTACGACTCACCCCCACGTATTCGGGGTTTGAAAAATTATTATTATTTTGGGCACGGCGTCGGCCACTTGACATCCTGCCGTTGTGATCTTTTGCGTTAGTTTAGAATTACAAGTGTTTATCCCACACCGTGTGTGGTTAACTGTAATTCTAGTTATATGCTAGGTTACTTGTTTGGGACAAATTTTTAAATATCGTTGTTGCCAAAACTTGAGTGCTTATTCTGGCTGTCTTTAAATAATGCTCTTTTATAGCTATTTTGCCATATCTGCCTTTTAGGTACTACAGCTTCGAACAATTTATTACCGGAATTTATTTTGATATTATTTTTTAGATAATCATTAAATAATTGAACCACTGATATCTGAATATTTTCCATTTGTACTGGCTCTGGGATATATACTTTTTCTTCCCTAGTTTTCACTTTACCTCCAATGTGGGGTCCTGCCGGGGGCCATAAATTTATTTCTTGAGTTTTGTTATTGTGTTTATTTTGAAATTTACCTTTCTTCTTCTCCCAACATTGTTCAAAACCTGTGAGATCTATTGTTGTTGCCACTACAGATTTATTTTGATTTGATTTGGTGCATCCCGAGACAATCCAACCAAATTGAGTAGTTTGGCCTAGCAGGGTCATTGTAATTCCTTCTTTTAGGATTTGGGTATATACGTTTACCCCCATTATTATATTAACCTTATCAGGTTTATTAAAGGTACGATCAGCTAGAACGTAAGTTTGTCATTTCGACATATCCACTTTTGCTATTTTTAATGGAAGAGCTTTCATTAGCTTTGGCAACACAAATGCCTCAACCTTAAGATGTTCTCTTCCATTGATTTCGCGTCTTTACATCTGTTTTTACCTTGTATTTCGATTTTTTGCCTTTTATTGAGGACACGCCACTTATTTGTGTATATTGTTTAATTTTAGGTAAACCATTGTGGATTGTGTGAACCACAATCAATAAGGGCTCTTAGAGTCTTATCCTCCAATTGCCTTTTTTACTTGGATTACAGCTGTGGCCAACAGTGTTGGTTGTGCGGTTACACAAGTATTAACTCTCTTCTGTTTCCTTCAAAATGGAGTAAGGTATGATGTTCCTTACTGCACAATGAACAGACCATTTCATTAGTGCACACCTTATTGCTTGAATGGTTCAAGCATCTTATGCAAAGCTGCACTTTTGTGGCTGTCTCATACCTTTCAGTACGTTTCAAACCTTTGAACTTATAGCACTTATACGCTTCGTGCCCGGCAATTTAGCAAATCGGACATTTATTTTCGACTTCCGCATAATTTAAAACAGTTTGTCGCGGTTTTTTCTCTACTTTGCTCATGGCACTTAGCGAGCAATATCTTTGGCATATTCCATGACATCAGATAGCATTTAAATTTTGCTTGTTTTTTCTGTCAAACTTCATCGGACAAATTTGCTTTTATTTATTTATTTGTACAATGTTAGCTTATAGATAAGTCTATAGCTACAGGGGAAGACAGCCATAGCTGCTAAGGCCTTCGGCTGGTTCAGGTTTAGATATTCATTCTTTTAGTATAATAGTTATTTCTTAGTCTAGATTATATTATTTTGTATGTTAGCTTATCTTATAATAGGTTCATAATATTGGTTAGATTGAGGTATTTTATAATTTCTCTTAGATTTTCAGGGGTTGGGTTGTATAGGAGTGGGATAAGGTTTTGGTTTGGGATATGGTTTCGAAAGCTTTGAAATGCCGTGCATGTGTTCATGATATGTTCTATATTCATAATAGAGTTTGTGTTGCAGAATTTACAGTGGTTGGGATTATTTTGAAGAATTCGGTGTTCGTGTGTTAGTCTCGTATGTCCTAGTCGTAGCCTTATAAGTTTTATTTGGGTTTTTCTAGGTATTTGGCAATTTTCTAGTTTTTTAAGATAGTCATCAACATTGTATTTGTTATGTTTGTTTATCTCTTGATACCAGCATGATGCCTGTTGAATTAGTAGTGTATTTAGGTTGGAGAAGTGGTTTTTAATGTATCTGTTTATGTCTGTTTTGTTATAATTGGGATGCGTAAAGAGGGGTGATATAGTCGCCGTTTTTGCTGCTTCGTCAACAAATTCGTTGCCCTGTATACCAACATGGCTAGGGACCCATAGGATCATGATTTTAGTCTATTGTTTGATTAGTGTTTTTCCAATTATGTCTGGGTAATATGTGTTGTTGTTAATATTTTGAATAGCTTTAATTGCCGATAACGAGTCAGAACAGATGCATACTTTGCCTTTTATCTTGGTGGCTATTATGGTTGCATCGAATTTGGCAATGATTTCTGCCGAAAATACCGATGAGTATAGTGGCAGAATCCCCAATTTAAGGGCCTCGTTTTCTGTCGTAATTGAATACTCTGTTATACCGTTTTTTAGAGAACCGTCTACGTATATAAATGTGTTATCGTTAAGCTTAAGCTTAATTTCTGCAAATTGTTTAGTGTAAATTTCATTGCTCGTGTGCCCTTTCTTAAAAACGTTCAAATGTAGGTCGATTGTATTCGTGTTAATGAACCACGGTGGGTCTGACTTGGGAGTTTTTCCTATTGGGGTTGGTGTAATACCCAAATTGAAGCAAGAATTTATGCATTTTTGTAAGGTCGAATCTCTGTACGCCTTCCTACTATTTTTATTTATTTTATTTATTATTTCTTTAAGTGGGGTGTCGTTCGAATTAAGGATTGGGTTAATCACTTCAGTCAATAGCTGTTGCGTTTTGTTTTCAATGGTTGGGATGTTTGCTTCAAAATATAGATTATTTGTTGGCGTCGAGCGGAAAGCGCCCAGAGCGACTCGCAATGCTGTGTTTAGTGCGGTCTTTATTGGCTTAATTGTTGTCTTGGGGGCCCCACCATAGATCGGAAGGCCATAATCTATTTTTGAGAGGCATATGCTTTTAACTATTTGTACTAATGTGTATGTGTGGCAGTTGGCAATTTTGGGCTCGAGAGACATTTTAGAATATTAAGGGATTTGTTTAACGACTTTTGCAAATTTTTTATGGGGGAATGCCATTTGTACTTGGCGCTAAAGGAGAGTCCTAGCAATTTCAATTCCTTGACATTATCTATGGTGGGTGATTGGGGCGATACTTGAGGGTGGCAATTCTGTTTTCTACAAATATGTAGGAGTTTACATTTTGTGAGAGACAGCAATGCGCCCGAAGGTTTGCACCAATTGTCAATGTTTTCAAATAGATTGTCTAGTTTTATTGTGCTTTGTTTTTCTTTATTGAGATCAACTAATATATTGTAGTCGTCTGCGAATGCAGTGAAGTTAATATTTTTGTGCCTTGCTATTAACTCAGAGAGACTATTAAACGCTGTTAGAAATAGTATAACTGATAGTGGTGATCCCTGTGGAATACCGTTCCGAAGAGGCTTGCAATTTGAATAATTTTTATTGAGGCACACTCTGATTTGCCTATTGGCCATGAAGTTTTTAATGAATTTTATGATTGTAGGGCCGCATTGCCATTTTTTTAATTGATTAATAATGGTGTGGACTCCGACTTTTTCAAACGCTTTGGCAAAATCTAATGTATCTATGCTTCTATTGTAGTTTTGTCTTGTCCTGGCTTTAAAACTGGTATTATTGTGCTGATTTTATAAATCTGTGGGATATGTGTTTGTAGGATGCGGTTGAATAGAGTGACGATTCCAGTTTTAAGTAGTGTTGATACATGTTGAATCATGCTGTAATTGATTTTATCGAAACCTGGTGTATGTTTCTTTAAGGTTGTTTAGTGCTGAATTCTAAGAAGCCTATCTCTTGTTCCATGAATTTGACAGAGTTGTGTGGGCTATAAGTGTGGGTAGTATTTGTTTTTTGTTTTTCTTCTACAAATGCAGAGGTGAATAGTTGGTCCTCTGATTGTCTAGACCAGTGGTTCGCAAAGGATGTTGCTATTTCTCCTGCGTCCGAATTCAATGTATTTGTGGTCGTGTCCAGCATGCAGTGGATTTGGGAAGATTTGTGGAGTCCGTTAAGTCGTTTGTTTCGGTGGTAGATCTAGGGGAAATGTCAGAGGTAAATTCTTGTACACTTCGAGCTTTGCTCTCTCTAATTAATCTACGAAGATGAGCATTAAGTTTTTTATATCTGATGATATTCTCTGTAGTCATGTCTCGAATAAGGGCTTTCCATGCTAGTATTTTTTTCCCTACTGGTAGCTATTTCCTTGTTCCAACAAGGTACGTTATATTGACGTTTGGGTGGTTTACAGAGGGGGATACTTTTGTATGCGCTTTGTAGAATAATTTTGTTGATGTTACTGGCTTCCTTATTAACATTTGGGGATATTGTTGTTATATTGTTAAGCTCGTCAGTCAGTCTTTCGAATTTTTCCCAATTTGCTTGATTTGTTAAAAATCTTTGTGTGTATCGTGTGTGAGTTTTGTATTGATCGTTCGAGAACATTTTTATGGTGATAGGGAAGTGATCACTTCCTTCGAGAGTGTCGCTGATGATGAAGTCGCAGTTTATTTTAAGTTTTAATGAGCAGAATGCAAGGTCTATGTGCGTGAATGTGTTGTGAGTAGAGAAGTGTGTGGGCTGACCATTGTTCAGGATGATGTTGTGGTCGTAAATAAATTTGGCTAAAACTTTACCCCTGCGATTGTTAGAAGGTGAGCCCCAGTAAGTGTTCCAACTGTTAAAGTCTCCTGTATAAAGAGTTGGGGTGCTTGTATTTGGGAATGCTGTTTCAAGGTCTAACAAAGAAAATTTTTGATTAGGGGGTATATAGGCGGCCACAATATAAAACTTTTTTTCTGAGTGAATTTCGACTGTGATGGCATCAAATGATTGGCCGACGGAAATCAGTTTGTGTTGAATTGACTTATGCACTAATATAGCCATGCCGCCTTTTGCTGTGAAGCAGGTGGTGTGGTGCATTGAAAAATTAGTTGGAGTTGGAACTTGACTTAAGTTAGTTAGGTGGGTTTCTTGTAAAGAAATTATCTTTGGCTTGAACCGATTTATGAGGATTAAGAGCTCGTTGTAATTGTTTGAATATCCATTGAGGTTCCATTGCAAAATTGTTAGTGTCATGCTAAGTTTATAGAGTGATTAGATGTCGATGTAGTGTGCTTGTTTAGATTTAGATCTTAAATTTTGACGTTGTTAGATTTTATAAGTTTTCAAAGAGTTTGGAGACGGGTTAGTGTTCTTAGACTTAGTCATGCTTCTTGTTATGATACGTTTCGATCTATAAGAGATATTATGTGGGAGTATGCTAGGGTTATTGGACTTGCTGCTTGAACTTGGTTGGTTGTCTAGGGTGTCGGTTGACATGTCTTCGGGTTCCGATTCGTACTGAACTGCTTTTCGCTTAGTGCTTTCCGGGATTGGTAGGGTGGCGTTTCTGGGTTGTGATGCATTGTCTTCTTGTTGCGGTTGATTTTTATTGTTGTACAGGTGTGATTTTGCTACTGAAGAGTAGAGCGAGCCATCATGTGGGTGTCGTTTTTTGTAAATCGACCAAGCTGTTCTATTGTCAACTTTTTCGGAGCATTTATGGCCTGCACTTCGAGGTGGGTGAGAAAGACTGGGCATTTTTTATCTCTGGGCTGATGATTATAAGTCGGTAATTTGTTGACTCGGCAATTTATGCAACTTGGCTCTTTGTCGCATATCTCTTCTGTTAGAATATCAATATGTTCGTCTTGGCTGCAATTGTTGCAGGAAGTGTTGTCATTGCATTTTGCGGCGGTATGGCCCATTCGTAAGCATTTGTTACATCGCAGTGGCTGGGGAATTTAGGTGCGTACCTTTACTTTTTCATATCCAATGTAAAGATGCTCTGGTAGATTGTGGAGGGCAAATGTAATAATTACATTGCCAGTTTCAGTAAGTACACCAAATTTTTTTGAAAGAATTTTTTTAATTTCTTGGACTTTTTGATCTTTTAAGTTCTCTAGGATGGTGTCTTCGTCTATACCTCTTAGCTCGTTAGAGTAGATTACGCCTTTAGTAACGTTTACGGCTTTGTGCTCCTCTACTTTTATTGGGATGTCGTTTGGCATAACATTGAGCTTCAGTAGTTTGCTTGTTTGTGCTGGGTTTTTCGTTTGGACTAAAAGGTTACCATCACGAGTTTTTTTGCACAGTTCAACTTCTCCTCCACAGGTATAATCAATTGTCTTTTTTATTATGAAGGGAGAAATGTTTGTCATATTTCCGTTGTCAGTTCGCGAAATGGTTAGAAATTTGGCATCACGAGACGGCGTATGTTTTCTCCAAATGTCCGGTGGCTCAGTCATATTGCTGGTTTTGCAGTAAAGCTGCACCGTTACCTGTTGATTCTTACACGTAAACAGTTATGTGTGTCCAAAAATAGATTATGTTGTTTGTTGTTGTTGTATTTTTTGCTGAGTTTGCTTTGTTTATTGTCACCGAAAGTATGACCTACCACAATGAGAGTCACAATTCAACTGAAATTTGCTTTTATTTTAGTTAAGTAGACTGACTCATTAACTATGTGAATCACTCCTTTAACAATTTTTGCGGATTCATTGTTGATCATCAGTAAATCACTGATCCAACTTAATTGTTCGGAAAATACCCTCCGATTATTTTCATACAGCTTGGTTAACTGTTCCCAAGCGGCACTATAATTGTCAGCTGAACCTGACAATAGATGAGCCACCTTGCTCCTTCGCCCTTTAACGCGGATTTTAAACAATTGAATTTAAGAGTCAGACTTAAATTCTGACTTTTTTCAATCAGTTCCGCAAATAATTCTATAAACAGGTCTTATTCTCTAGGTTCTGCAAAAAATGTGGGTACCTGTATTTTCGGCAACACCGGTAGTTCGCCTCTCACGGTTACATTCTCGTCTTTACAATTTTCCTTATTGTTTAGTTTCATTTCTAATACTGATACTGAATTCCGTACATCGAATTCTAAATCATCCATAGCATTTTTACATTTAGAATCTTTTGTTGAACCCTGGGTTTGAACCCTGGCACGCCTGTACTTTCTCTCATAAATAATTGATCTTATTAATATATATTATGCATGTCTCATTGGCTGTTGAATTATATAAGGTACGTAAATCTCGATATAATTATATTATGATAATAATAAAATATGTTATCTGATGATCCTGTTGTTGACAGCGTTCGCCACTGTTGTCTGCCAAGTAGAGTTTGCCAGGTAGGGTTTGGTGATAGTCTGCTGCTGCTTGTCTGCCAATGGGTAGGGTTTAGCGATCGTTTGCTGGTGGTTCGCCGTTTCTTTACATTCGCCTTGCCTCCAGTCGCCTCTTCTTTGCAACTATCTTGTTGCTCCGCTGCTGTTTCTAGTTGCCGACTTGCAACTATATATATAGCGTGTATATACACTATTTAAATCTTTGTTTCTTTTTTCTGTACTTTTGATATTGGGGCTTGCTCCAGTAGCCAAACTGAGTTAGAAAACGGACGCGCGCACTTTTTATATATTAAGCAATGTTTTGGTTTTTATATTATACTCTGTCTCTTACCACTGGTGGGGAAAACAAGAGTTGTTTTATTTTTGCTACCTTTAGCTGATCTTAGCATTTACACTTGCATAAGAATTCAGACTTTAAGGAGCTTATTCAATCTCTGAGTCTCTTACCACTGGTGGGGGAAAACTGCAGGGTTCCTTTTTCGAAGGACAAAAATGATTCCGGATCGAAGGACCAAAATGAATAGGGATTTCCGAAGAGAAAGAATTAACCCAATCTTCATTCTTTGAATTCAAAATATGAACTGATTTTATTTACAAAAGTACGGAGTTTATATAGGATTATCTTAGGCTCTAGGAGGTAACAATTGTTCTTAGAAGATCTTATTCTAGACTCACACCCACGTATTTGGGGGTTGAAAATTTATTATTATTTTGGACACGGCGTCGGCCACTTGATATCCTGCCGTTGTGATCTTTTGGGTTAGTTTAGAATTACAAGTGTTTTTCCCACATCGTTTGTGGCTGATTGTAATTCTAGACATATGCTATGTTAGTTGTTTGGTACAAAGGTACAAATGTATTGTGCTTTCTTTAATGCATCTGTTTTGGTGATGCCAGGTCAGATGAACACTATGTTTATTCTTAAACAGTCAGACAGAAATGTTCTCACTGTACCCTTATATGGGACAACTGCCCACCGGGCTCTCTAAATGGGTCCGTGATCCAACAAAACACTTCTCATTTAAGAGCCCACACGGCTCACTTAAGAGCCCACACATAAAAGCAAAGCAATTACGAATCGAATGGCGGTCAGGAAACAAACTGGTCCCGATTGCCATAACTAGAAAACTGGCTTTTAATCTAATGGATTATAGTAAAATATTTTAGTCAATAAAAATTACACACCCAAAAATTAGTATCAGTACATCTGATCTACATATGCCCTTTACTAAATTATCGAATAAGATAACTTCGGCTATGACAAATGTTTCAATCTATTTTTCTTTGTCTCAATGCCTAGATAAAACGTTTGCTTGGCTCTGTTTTATTGGAGAAATTCTTGATTATGTTGTTCGGACCCTTTAAAAAAAAAATAGATGAATGTATTTTTGTTTTAATAATAACACATAAAAAATTAAAAAGAAAACTTTTGTGCCTCTGCAAAAAAAAGGGCTGTTCAAAAAGTTTTCGGGCTTTTGAGAAAGTTCACCCGAAAAAAGGCATGTGGCAAAGATAGCTGGATGCAGGTTCGTTTGAAATTAAAGTTTAAGCCGGCATTAGTAAAGCGGCCACACACGAATATTGCATGGCATGTATAATCAGGTGCATGCCGGGCTGTAGTCATGCTTAAATTGGCGAAGGTGTAAGGCATCCGTGATTGGTGAAATTTGGGTTAGCGTGAAAAACACTTGGCTATGTTTCCTAGCCACCTGAGCAGATCTGGCATCAGCGATTGTGTCCATCTGCCATTTGTTGCCAAATGTCACCTTCTTTGCTATTTTTCCAACGTGGGCGGTTTAGCTGCTAGCCGCGTCTAATCTGGTATAGCGAGAAGATGCGCTTAACCGGGAAATAGCTGCCAGTTCTCGAATTTTACTAGGTGTGGCTACTCCTTTAGCCCATATCACTGATTTCATGACTGACAACAAAATTTCAAATCTCCACCGCGGTCGCAAAGGCTATGGGTGTTCTCAGATTCAATTAAAGATGGCGAAAAGAGTACTTCACGATGGTAGTCATATTGGCCACTATTCATTAACGATCTTCAATGAATCATTATTTATTCGCGTGTGCTTATGTATGTTGACGACGTTAAATTTTGTCTCACTTATAGGGAAATGCCAGTTTAATCTATTATATCTTAACATTACCAAACGTAAGGCAACGACTTTTCATCGTAACTATCCTTACAAATTTTCAATCCTGGTGCCATATATATATCTTAACATTACCAAATGTAAGGCAACGACTTTTCATCGTAACTATCCTCAACTGGTTACTTATTTTCTAAACAATAGTCCTTTAGACCGTCTAAATAGTATGAATAATTTGGGCTTATCCATGGACCAAAAGTTAACTTTTAACACCCATATTTCCACCACGGTCGCAAAGGGTGTTTTCGGTTTCATTCAAAGATGGTCAAAAAAATTTGACGATCTATATACAACTAAATTCCTTTATATCTTTAACATTTAGTCACTGTTCTACTATGTATGCCTTGCATGAAAATTTTAGTTCTCTGCTCTGATTATAACCTCGTATTCCCAGTAATCTGCTCAGAATCTTCTATTACATTACTTAAAATATCTATTCTCTCCAAATTAGTTCATAGATAACTGTAATATTATTATTTGATTGTATGTTTTTTCTAATGTGTACCATATTCGCGATGTTCGTTTTACATCTGCGCCTCTCTCTCACAGCGTGATGGGACGTGGGCAGCTTTCTGCTTGGGCTCGCATGTAACAAGCTTTGTCCTGCTACAAGGGCTACTTGAACGCACTGAGCGTAAAATATCTCGGCAAAGTCATGATCCATAATAAGAACTAACGTAGTAGCCTGCAGCGCTGTCAGCAGCTCCGATTTATATTGACTAAAATTTGTATTCTACTTATACAATTTTATTGAAATTTGGGGATATGATGTTTCACATTAAAAACTATTATCTTAGTTAAGTTTATAAAGATGGTCGAACATTCGCCGCCCGTGGAGTCGTGCTATTAATGCACTCCAAGCTTAAGCTTACTATTGATTGTTAGCGTTTCCTAATTTCAACAAAACATGGAGGGCTCTCACAATGATATTGCTATTCGTTTTGTGCTTACAGCAATAGTTTAAAAATTGTAATGCCGACATGCTGATCGGTGCAACAGGTGACAATATTGATGCGCTATAATCTTGTTAGTGGGTAAGTGGCTTGACTCTTCGACCCCAGTGCTTACGGTAGCAGTTTGTCGACGCCACAACCGAAAAATACCGCGTTCTTGCGTTGTTTATAGAGTCGACGTAATTTTTAGGTAGAGTTTCACACGTTGTTCTTGTTTATTTCTTTAATTATACCATACATCTACATATAAGGTGAAGACCTTGTTTTTTTACGCTTGCAAAAACGCTATATCCATTTTAGTCAAAAGTGTGCAACCCATAGAAGGAAGGGGATCGCCGACAATATAAAGTATATAGCCATGTCCATTTTCAATCCCTTAACCGGTTATATATGTTGTGCTCGAAATCGATTTTTTGTTCATTCTTTTATCTTAAAGTACAGTTTCTGAAAAATGTTATCCCAAATTTTTGTAGCGATTCAACCAGTGGAATCAATGTTATACTGCCTTCAAATTTGCTCTTTCAAGCGCACGTGGCGTGTCAATGAAACTATCGACGCGATTGTCTCAGAATCATGTTTTTAAAAAAGTGTCGGTGCGGTGATCACGATAACTAGAAAAGTTTTCATCCGATTTTTTTGGAAATCATTTCTTATTTTAATGTTATGTATTATTTAATACATTTTATAAGGCAAAAAAAGTAAAGTTCTTGGAAAAAATCGGTCCGGTTTTCCAAAAAAAAATTTATTTTAAATGTTGATCGTTTAAGTAGACAACAATACAGTATACTAATAAAATTATTTTGTTTGTTTGCTTTTCGTTGAGCTGCTGGACTGGCATCGTGGTCTCGGGAAGTCTCGGGAAGCCTCGGGAAAAAAGCGTTTTGCGGAAATTGTTATAACTTTTATAAATATTAACATTTTTTTATTTCTTTAAACTGTTTTTGAAGATCAGACATTGCACTAACGAAAACGTGTTAAAAGTTTTTAATCAAATTTTCTTTATGCCTTTAAAAAATTCCAAACTTCCACCCATTTTCGTGCACCACAACATATATAACCTCAATATATAACTTCAATAAAACTGATTTTCTTAACAAAAACATAGCTACCAAGTTTGGTGTGTCGGCTTGAATAGTGTTAAATAGAAAACCAGAGGGCTGGGGCTAACTTCGACCGAGTCAATGTTTGTATACCCTTGCAACTTTTTTGGCAGGTCTTTCCTTACCCTTTGCGAAAGAACGGCCTACCATCTTAGCACAAAAATAACGAAGTCCTAAGAAAGTTTTCACTTCAAAAATTGTTTAAAGACATACTTTGCAATACTAGTCCATTACAGAAAGCTTTAAAATTACCATTGTTAAAATTTATCCAATAAGCGTGCAAGGAGTAGAACAACAAAAACACCAACTGTTTTGCACTTTCACACTTATGATGTGAATTAGTAATAAGGAAGCCTCCACCAATTTCTATCTTTGAGAAGAAAAATTAGATTTTTTGTTAATCTTACCTCCACAACCTCCACACACTTTTGTTAACGTGTTAGGATGAATTAACTGTTGATTCGTAAAATCGTTTGAAGTGTCATCCATGAACAAATGGGACGATGAAATATTCGAAGTGGTCTCTGTTAAATCTTTAGTATAGGTAGAACTTCTATAACCAATAAGTACAGGAAAGTTCTCAGGACTGGAGGAATCTTGATGATGTGCCGCAAGTATATCTGTATACGAATGAAACGATGCATTCATTGCAACCAATTTGAATAAACTATGTTGTTAAAGGCATATGGGTGTGTCTGTCCTAATGTTGCATTGACCTAAAATAAAGAGAATGAAAATGTGGTAATGTTTTTAATGCTGAAAAGCTGAAGTTCACAACTGTAAACATCTGTTTGGAATTATAAATTTAAAAAACCTGATGCTATGAGAGAAAAAATAAAAATCGAATATTAAAGAAGCTAACTTCGGCTGTGCCACTGTTTAAATACTTTTCACTCGTTCCAGAGGTCGGACGTGTTTTTTTTTGCGCTTATCAAATTTTATTTGTTTCTCGTGATTAATAACATTTCTTTAACTTTTAAACTCACTATCGGTTTAATTCAAATTTGAACATTCGAATTATATTTTCATTCCGTGATTTCTTTCAGTCGTTGTTGTGCTTTTTGTTTCAATTTATATAAATTTACATAATTTACATAAATTTACTTACAACAATTACTTGCATTAGCGGTGTTGTTGTTTAGCTAATCTCTTTTGCTTTTGTGTCTTTACCGTTGTAACTACCTATTACGCTCTTGCGTACAAATTGTTGGTGATTAGTAAGGAATTACCGGTATCACAAGGGAATGATCTCATAAAAACGATGCCAACTGTAGTGTCCGAAGTGTCCGGGCAATTACCCATTCCAATGGAAATTGCCGATAACTCTAAAAGTATCGAGGGCCCCGTTGCTGCTGCGGCTGACGGTTTAGGACCGCGGCCTCTTGTTGGCATACCACCAAATTTTAATTTTTCGTATTCTCGGGACATCTCGACCTTTAAAATTAGTGTTTCTGCCAATATCTTCGACATTATATGTCCAGAAGATTTTTGGCCAAAGCATATATTGTAATAGTTAAGAAATATACTGTAATGAAGAAAAATCGGCAACCGATTTGCCTGCTAACAACAACAACTAACTAGCTTCGTCCCTTAACCTGGGTTACAAGAACGTTAGAGGACTGAAATCTAAACTTTCTAATCTCTATGTAGATAGTCTTTCTGTTGAACATAACATTCTTGCTTTTACGGACACGTGGCTAAAACCTGACATTGCTGATGCATCTGTCTTTTCCACAAACTTTTCTATATTCAGACGTGACCGGATTTCTGGCGTAGGCGGTGGCGTTCTGATAGCTGTTGATGCTGCTTTATCATCTGAGTTAATTCAATTTTTTTATACCCAGGGTTGAGTTTGTGGTTAAATTAAATCTTAAATCTTTTAATGCTTTTTACTTGTTCCTATATTCCCCCATCGTCAGACATTATGGTCTATTTAAATGATTTAGAGGCAATTCAGTTTGTCTCCTCTTTATTGCGAGTCAAGATATGCTCATAGTTTTAGGTGATTTTAATTTACCTGCTTTGTCATGGCCACTAACAGATGAATCTACCATGTTGCTGCCCTCTATGTCACGTGACTTTATTGATGGCCTTCTAGGCTTATCTTTAACCCAAGTCAATCCTGTCTTAAATTCAAATGCAAAATCGTTACATCTTATTTTTGTATTGGATTCTTCTCATTGTGATGTTTCTAGGATTGAACCGTTTGTTTATCCCGAAGATAAATTTCATCCAACATTAAATTTAAAAATTGATTTACCCTCACTATCACCATTACTTGGAATATAAAATTATTCACTCTTTGATATTTGTGTGCCTCTTGGTAGGCAGGAGCGGCTTAATAAACCTCCCAATTTATCCAATTGGAAAAATCTGAAGACTCGATATTATAAGAAGTTTCAAAAAACACGTCGTTTATCAGATTACGCTTTGTATACAGTTGCTCGTTTAAAATTCATGATGCTAAATACACCATCCTATAAGAATTATCTTCAGCGCTGTAAGCTTTAGTTTTCTTCTGACCCCAAACAATTGTATAATTTTGTTAATTCTAAACGTAATTCTGTGCACCCATCTTTTTTGTCCTTTCAAAATAAAAAAGCAGTAATTGATGAAAGTTCTCTTCTTAGTGAACTTAAACTGGTTAAACCTGTTTATTCTCCGGGGCCAGATGGTCTACCTGGATGTGTACTCAGGTTCTGTGCAAACGAATTATTTTAAAATTTTTTTTATTTTCTGTCAAATCTTTCTCTTTTCCATCTATTTGGAAGGAGTCGTATATCATTCCTCTGCATAAAAATGACAATAAGTCCGAAGCCTATAACTATAGGGGTATTTCAAAATTGTCCGCTATTCCGAAAGCTTTAGAGAAAATTACAACTTCGCAATTGCAAAATTTTTACAGCTCTATTATTTCGCCATCCCAACATGGGTTTGTGAAACGTAGATCTACAACCACTAACCTTTTAGAATTTACCTCTATAATCATCAAGGGGTTCAAAAATGCTAAACAAACTGATGTCATATACACCGACTTCAGTAAAGCCTTTGATTCTGTTAATCATACCTTATTACTTTCTAAACTGAACGACATGTGATTCCCACCCCCTTTCCTTTCTTGGGTTTGAGAATATTTAAAAAACAGAAAACAGAATGTACTTTTCAAGTCTTATTTTTCCTATTCCATTCCTGTGACATCTGGGGTACCTCAAGGTAGTCATCTTGGCCCCCTGCTTTTCACTTTATTTATTAATGATCTTCCATCAGTCATTATTCATTCGCGTGTGCTTATGTATGCTGACGATGCACAGTGGGGCCTTCTGGCCCCATGCTTTTTAAATCAAAACTGGGTATGAGCCGGCTTCAGGTCAATTAATCTTACTAAATTTGTAAGATTTTTAATCATAGGCAGCACAAGAGGTGAGCAGGTTGTCTGTATAGCTATTTCAAGAACTACTAAGTTCTATCATCAGCAGACTTCGCTAAAGATCCACCGTTGTAATGGCCATACCATATCTTCAACGCTAAAAGTAGTTGGGAATTCCAAACGACATGAAGCGAGAAGATATGGTATGGCCATTACAACGGTGGATCTTTAGCGAAGTCTGCTGATGATAGAACTTAGTAGTTCTTGAAATAGCTATACAGACAACCTGCTCACCTCTTGTGCTGCCTATGATTAAAAATCTTACAAATTTAGTAAGATTAATTGACCTGAAGCCGGCTCATACCCAGTTTTGATTTAAAAAAGCATGTGATAAAGAATACCTTTAGCTTCAAAATGAATGTTTGTCAAAAGTGCTGGGTGTTCGTGGTGCTGTAATATTCAAGGTCAAAGTCAGAAAATATTTCAAAGCATGTTTTTCCTTTAAAAATGGATCGTAACCCGGTTTTTTTCAATCACAAATGGAATTTTTCATTGTTTTAGACGACTGTGTAACATTTTTTAATGTTTTAATTTGATTTTTTAACATAATTAGAAAAAGAAAAATTTTTTTTTTAATTTTTCTTAGGTTAATTTTGAAAATTTGCTATTAATGACTGATTTTCTTCAAAATAATTTTCAATATTTACATCATTATCTAATAAACTCAACATTTCTGGACTATAGTTGCTATTTTCCAAATCCTTTCGTGATCGCACGTGTCTCAGTGATGCAGTAAGTGCGTCCGAAGAGGCTGCTAGCATGTTAAAAATGTCTTAATTTTTTCTAAGACCAGAAGTTTTTAGTGTATTAGTGTATCTGAACCTTTTGTAGTCCTTGTTTTTACATTCCTGTGCTTCTTCGGATAGCTCTCCAAGTGGTAAACACTGATATTCTATTAAATCCTTTCCGTGAGCCAAAATCCTATGTACCGTTGGGGTAAGGGTAAGGTAATGGGCAATCCCATTTCAAAATCATTTAAGTTTTCACACTCGTGGAAAACTTTCAAAATCCTTTCATTCTTTAACAACATTTTTGCACAAATAAATAAAACTGTCTTGAATTATATTGACAAATACTATTCAGTCCTGATTTAAGGTGTTTCCACTTATGAAGTTAAAAATAAACTGTCGCAAACGAGAGGAATAATTAGCTTCAAAAAATGCCAATATTTAGTACATCTTTTAACTCTTCTAGTTAAATAACGATTTAAGTAATTATTAAAATTTATGAAACATGCTATTCACAAAGAACATACTTTTCAGATAAATTCAAGATCAATTGTCGAAATCGCCCAATGTTCAGTTTTAAAGTTGCGATTTTTTTTTTAAATTAATCAACCGATTTCAGAAATTTTTTGGATTTATAATCTCTGAAGTATTTCCTATCGATTGCATATATCATTTTTGCCAAACGCGATCATGAAAAAACGTATTTTTGCAACGCTATCCGAGCAGAGGCCCAACTGTGCGATGTTAAGCTTTGTCTTACTTATAAAGAAATAGATTCATTTAGTCGGATACAAGGTGATCTTAAACATCTTCAATCCTGGTGCCAGTTTAATTTATTAAATCTTAATTCTCATCAACTAGTCACTTATTTTCTAAACAATAGTCCTTTGGAACGTCTAAATAATTTGAATGATTTTGGGCGTACTTATGGACCATAAGTTAAATTTTAATACCCATATTTCCACCACGGTCGCAAAGGCCATGAGTGTTCTGGGTTTCATTAAAAGATGGTCAAAAGAATTTGATGACCCCTATACCACTAAAATTCTTTTTACTTCGCTTGTCCGTCCTATTTTAGTTCTTGCTATTTACTCTTCGTGGCGTAAGCTTCGTGGCACAAGCTCCTAATCGGTGATATTGACTCACCTGAGTTATTGGCTCAGATAAATTTGTCGGTACCATGTAGACAGAGTAGACATCCTATTATACCTTTAACCCAAAGTCGGTGTTCTTCTAACTATGCCATGCATGAACCTTTTAGAGTCCTCTGCTCTGATTACAACCTTTTTTTCCCTGTAATCTGCTCAGAGTCTTCTATTAACACAGTTAAAACATCTATCCTTTCCTATTTAGTTCATAGATAGTTGTTTGTCTATTTTTTCCATTGTGTATCTGTCCACGCGATTTGTGCCGTGGTCGGGTGGGAGGTGGGCAGTTATCTGCTTGGGCTCGCGCGTAACAGTCTTTGCCGTGGTGTCGTAGGGCCACTTGAACATACTGCGCATAGTATCGTCAACGTCCGCTAATACCCTTGCAGTCCTTGGCCATAATATTATTACATGTTTTAGACTCAAGTTATCAGTGCACAGACAAAACATTCCATATATAATTTCCATTTCTTTTTCTTCTTCTTCCCCTTGTACATAGATGCCGCGATTGGCCCGCATCCGCATACAGTTTATGTAGCGCTGTGTCTGACTAATGACGTTGGACAGATGCGATTTATATTGACTGTAACTTGTGTTCTATTTATCCGATCTAATTGAAATTTCCGGATCCGATGTTTTATAAATGAAACTGTCATATTAGTAAATTTCATAGGGATAGATACTACAACTTCTTTATCTATTTTTCTTTAACTATTGAAGATATATGAAAACATATTGGAGAAATGTTTTAGGTCAAAAATTACGCATTAATATTTAAATGATGAAACACAATCTAACAGATCAGACTTAATAGAGTAATGATCTAGTAATGGGGACAAACGACTGAATGTCAGACAGGAGCATTTTGAGGCATTAAAGTCTAGCTTATTAATAAGGCACGAATCACAGAATGCATCGATATCAGATTGCGTGTACTGTTGAATAGAAGGATCATTATAGGAATAACAAATCTTGACGTCATCCGCAAACATGAGCACACGTGAATGAACTAAGGCTAAGCGCAAATCATTTATAAACAGTGTAAATAACAGTTGGCCCAGATGACTGTATTCCACCTAAGCTTACCCGAACAGTTTTAGACATTGAGGAAAACTACAAGTGTCACTTGATGTACAGAATAACCGAGACAAAGGCTTCAATAGGGAAATCGAACACAATTTAAGGATGCAACTATGATGATAAACTAGAGATAATAGATAACTAGAGAGTCTTTAGTACATACTAGGAAAAACACGCAATTTAGATGTAGGATAGAGAAGGGATAGGGTGGGAGGTAAAGCAGTGGTAGAATAAGTAGATGGAAAGAATTTAGCAAACAGATGTGAAATTTAATTCAAATTTGAACATTCGAATTATATTTTCATTCCGTGATTTCTTTCAGTCGTTGTTGTGCTTTTTGTTTCAATTTATATAAATTTACATAATTTACATAAATTTACTTACAACAATTACTTGCATTAGCGGTGTTGTTGTTTAGCTAATCTCTTTTGCTTTTGTGTCTTTACCGTTGTAACTACCTATTACGCTCTTGCGTACAAATTGTTGGTGATTAGTAAGGAATTACCGGTATCACAAGGGAATGATCTCATAAAAACGATGCCAACTGTAGTGTCCGAAGTGTCCGGGCAATTACCCATTCCAATGGAAATTGCCGATAACTCTAAAAGTATCGAGGGCCCCGTTGCTGCTGCGGCTGACGGTTTAGGACCGGGGCCTCTTGTTGGCATACCACCAAATTTTAATTTTTCGTATTCTCGGGACATCTCGACCTTTAAAATTAGTGTTTCTGCCAATATCTTCGACATTATATGTCCAGAAGATTTTTGGCCAAAGCATATATTGTAATAGTTAAGAAATATACTGTAATGAAGAAAAATCGGCAACCGATTTGCCTGCTAACAACAACAACTAACTAGCTTCGTCCCTTAACCTGGGTTACAAGAACGTTAGAGGACTGAAATCTAAACTTTCTAATCTCTATGTAGATAGTCTTTCTGTTGAACATAACATTCTTGCTTTTACGGACACGTGGCTAAAACCTGACATTGCTGATGCATCTGTCTTTTCCACAAACTTTTCTATATTCAGACGTGACCGGATTTCTGGCGTAGGCGGTGGCGTTCTGATAGCTGTTGATGCTGCTTTATCATCTGAGTTAATTCAATTTTTTTATACCCAGGAGATTGAGTTTGTCGGTGTTAAATTAAATCTTAAATCTTTTAATGCTTTTTACTTGTTCCTATATTCCCCCATCGTCAGACATTATGGTCTATTTAAATGATTTAGAGGCAATTCAGTTTGTCTCCTCTTTATTGCGAGTCAAGATATGCTCATAGTTTTAGGTGATTTTAATTTACCTGCTTTGTCATGGCCACTAACAGATGAATCTACCATGTTGCTGCCCTCTATGTCACGTGACTTTATTGATGGCCTTCTAGGCTTATCTTTAACCCAAGTCAATCCTGTCTTAAATTCAAATGCAAAATCGTTACATCTTATTTTTGTATTGGATTCTTCTCATTGTGATGTTTCTAGGATTGAACCGTTTGTTTATCCCGAAGATAAATTTCATCCAACATTAAATTTAAAAATTGATTTACCCTCACTATCACCATTACTTGGAATATAAAATTATTCACTCTTTGATATTTGTGTGCCTCTTGGTAGGCAGGAGCGGCTTAATAAACCTCCCAATTTATCCAATTGGAAAAATCTGAAGACTCGATATTATAAGAAGTTTCAAAAAACACGTCGTTTATCAGATTACGCTTTGTATACAGTTGCTCGTTTAAAATTCATGATGCTAAATACACCATCCTATAAGAATTATCTTCAGCGCTGTAAGCTTTAGTTTTCTTCTGACCCCAAACAATTGTATAATTTTGTTAATTCTAAACGTAATTCTGTGCACCCATCTTTTTTGTCCTTTCAAAATAAAAAAGCAGTAATTGATGAAAGTTCTCTTCTTAGTGAACTTAAACTGGTTAAACCTGTTTATTCTCCGGGGCCAGATGGTCTACCTGGATGTGTACTCAGGTTCTGTGCAAACGAATTATTTTAAAATTTTTTTTATTTTCTGTCAAATCGTTCTCTTTTCCATCTATTTGGAAGGAGTCGTATATCATTCCTCTGCATAAAAATGACAAAAAGTCCGAAGCCTATAACTATAGGGGTATTTCAAAATTGTCCGCTATTCCGAAAGCTTTAGAGAAAATTACAACTTCGCAATTGCAAAATTTTTACAGGTCTATTATTTCGCCATCCCAACATGGGTTTGTGAAACGTAGATCTACAACCACTAACCTTTTAGAATTTACCTCTATAATCATCAAGGGGTTCAAAAATGCTAAACAAACTGATGTCATATACACCGACTTCAGTAAAGCCTTTGATTCTGTTAATCATACCTTATTACTTTCTAAACTGAACGACATGTGATTCCCACCCCCTTTCCTTTCTTGGGTTCGAGAATATTTAAAAAACAGAAAACAGAATGTACTTTTCAAGTCTTATTTTTCCTATTCCATTCCTGTGACATCTGGGGTACCTCAAGGTAGTCATCTTGGCCCCCTGCTTTTCACTTTATTTATTAATGATCTTCCATCAGTCATTATTCATTCGCGTGTGCTTATGTATGCTGACGAATCAAAACTGGGTATGAGCCGGCTTCAGGTCAATTAATCTTACTAAATTTGTAAGATTTTTAATCATAGGCAGCACAAGAGGTGAGCAGGTTGTCTGTATAGCTATTTCAAGAACTACTAAGTTCTATCATCAGCAGACTTCGCTAAAGATCTACCGTTGTAATGGCCATACCATATCTTCAACGCTAAAAGTAGTTGGGAATTCCAAACGACATGAAGCGAGAAGATATGGTATAAAGAAATAGATTCATTTAGTCGGATACAAGGTGATCTTAAACATCTTCAATCCTGGTGCCAGTTTAATTTATTAAATCTTAATTCTCATCAACTAGTCACTTATTTTCTAAACAATAGTCCTTTGGAACGTCTAAATAATTTGAATGATTTTGGGCGTACTTATGGACCATAAGTTAAATTTTAATACCCATATTTCCACCACGGTCGCAAAGGCCATGAGTGTTCTGGGTTTCATTAAAAGATGGTCAAAAGAATTTGATGACCCCTATACCACTAAAATTCTTTTTACTTCGCTTGTCCGTCCTATTTTAGTTCTTGCTATTTACTCTTCGTGGCGTAAGCTTCGTGGCACAAGCTCCTAATCGGTGATATTGACTCACCTGAGTTATTGGCTCAGATAAATTTGTCGGTACCATGTAGACAGAGTAGACATCCTATTATACCTTTAACCCAAAGTCGGTGTTCTTCTAACTATGCCATGCATGAACCTTTTAGAGTCCTCTGCTCTGATTACAACCTTTTTTTCCCTGTAATCTGCTCAGAGTCTTCTATTAACACACTTAAAACATCTATCCTTTCCTATTTAGTTCATAGATAGTTGTTTGTCTATTTTTTCCATTGTGTATCTGTCCACGCGATTTGTGCCGTGGTCGGGTGGGAGGTGGGCAGTTATCTGCTTGGGCTCGCGCGTAACAGTCTTTGCCGTGGTGTCGTAGGGCCACTTGAACATACTGCGCATAGTATCGTCAACGTCCGCTAATACCCTTGCAGTCCTTGGCCATAATATTATTACATGTTTTAGACTCTTTTTCTGTAACTCAAGTTATCAGTGCACAGACAAAACATTCCATATATAATTTCCATTTCTTTTTCTTCTTCTTCCCCTTGTACATAGATGCCGCGATTGGCCCGCATCCACATACAGTTTATGTAGCGCTGTGTCTGACTAATGACGATGGACAGATGCGATTTATATTGACTGTAACTTGTGTTCTATTTATCCGATCTAATTGAAATTTCCGGATCCGATGTTTTATAAATGAAACTGTCATATTAGTAAATTTCATAGGGATAGATACTCCAACTTCTTTATCTATTTTTCTTTAACTATTGAAGATATATGAAAACATATTGGAGAAATGTTTTAGGTCAAAAATTACGCATTAATATTTAAATGATGAAACACAATCTAACAGATCAGACTTAATAGAGTAATGATCTAGTAATGGGGACAATCGACGGAATGTCAGACAGGAGCATTTTGAGGCATTAAAGTCTAGCTTATTAATAAGGCACGAATCACAGAATGCATCGATATCAGATTGCGTGTACTGTTGAATAGAAGGATCATTATAGGAATAACAAATCTTGACGTCATCCGCAAACATGAGCACACGTGAATGAACCAAGGCTAAGCGCAAATCATTTATAAACAGTGTAAATAACAGTTGGCCCAGATGACTGTATTCCACCTAAGCTTACCCGAACAGTTTTAGACATTGAGGAAAACTACAAGTGTCACTTGATGTACAGAATAACCGAGACAAAGGCTTCAATAGGGAAATCGAACACAATTTAAGGATGCAACTATGATGATAAACTAGAGATAATAGATAACTAGAGAGTCTTTAGTACATACTAGGAAAAACACGCAATTTAGATGTAGGATAGAGAAGGGATAGGGTGGGAGGTAAAGCAGTGGTAGAATAAGTAGATGGAAAGAATTTAGCAAACAGATGTGAAATTTTAGAATCATAATTATTTATCTAGTTATTGAGTCTAAAAGTGGAAGGCTGTAGGTTTGAACGTCAATGATAAACATTTTAAAGTCTTTACGGGTTTTAACAGAATTCAAACCTACAGCGCACATACAGCGATATAATTATTGCTGCATTGAGTATTTAAAAGACGAAATTGAGACTTCGCTACACAATAAGTTACAAATTGAAGGCGCAAACCACTTTTTATGAACCTTTCGAAATATATCGATGCAATGTTACGGAGATTAGATATCCTATTGGTGAACCAGACCGGCGCACTGGCGACGGTAGAGATATTTACATAAGGAACGCATTTGTCGATTCGAGAATTTAGAGCAGAGTAAAAAAATTCACTGTACAATCTATATAGCACTCAAAGATATGTGACCAATAAAACGAGGAAATAGGGTTGTTAAGTAGATTAAAATTCGATTTACGAAAGCATCTACGACGAGAAACTGATATGAATTAGTAACGGAATTGTACGAAATGATAACTTAAATGGTAGGGTGATAAGGATTCTCAAGCTTTACAAGGAGCTGTGTGTTAGATCCGAGACAAAAACAAGATCAAAGATTTTTTTAGAAGAGTTAAGTGAAGAACTCAACTGGTATAACGTGCAGTTAAGAAGGCTATCAAGAAAAACATATTGAGATGAAGGATTTAAGTAACAGAGATTATCACCAACAAGCCGAGAAACATTAGGCAAGTTAAAATTACCGAAGACCATAAGGAAATCATGATTTTTAAGACGACAAAAAATGGTTGCAGAGCATCAGCATGGTGCTTATTATAATATCAGAAACCGGAGGAATATAAGAATTAGAAATATATAAGCTAAAGTTGCAACATGTAACTTTGACGCAAGGCACAATTTCCCGACACAGATTCAAGTTGTCAGTAATGAGTACTGCACCGCCACGACGACCAACACGATTAAGCCTATAAGAAATAAAGTTATAACAAAGAATTTCGTTAGCCAAAACAGAGGATGAGTTTAAAAAAAACTTTTATATGTCAGGCGAAAAGGTTTGGCTGCCACAGAACAGTTTCGAGAGCTTGGAAAGAAGTTTACACTAGACATAATTTTTTTTTAAAGCAGACAACGATAGAGATTAATAAGGAAGGTGTACAGGACCGGCTAAGGCCAAAAATTAGGGTCTACCCAAAGCTGAGAATAGCGTTGCCAATCTGTTGATTTATTGATGAGCAGTTTCAAATCTGTTTATTTTTGTTGTTGGAGGAGAACTCTTGAATTTAAACTCATTAATTTAATTATTCTGAAATATTAAACACTATGTTAAATAGCTAAACTATCGCAAGCTCAAAGAGAAGTCAATCTATCATCACTAATTGCTCTCTTTTTACGTTTCCCTTTACATTGTACTTTGAATTACTCTCTCTCATATGCATCGAATCTTCTAACGAGGAAGCAATCCAGTAACGGGCCGAGAAATTTGGCCAACATTTTGGCGACCGTGACAGGACGGAAACTTGCTGTTAAATAAGTTTTTGTTCAATTCAACCAAGTTGGATTCGTCGTTTCATAATTTCTTAGGCCGACCCATGTTTCCGAAAAGATCATCAAACACCGGTTGAGACATCTATGAAAGAAGGATGACATCATAAATTGAGAGGATCACGTTTAAACTCTCCACATACTGCTGTAAAGTCATTGGAATAAAACCGCAAGTATTCATTCAAATAAGTACTGTACCCGCAAACGTACAATAATAGAAAACCGAAAAGTTTGTCATTCCACTCTTTAACACACGAGCGTTAGTGCCTGCGTCAACTGCACATTAAGTACAGTTAATTTGGCAAACATAAAATAAAATAAAATTATTCAACATTCGCGTTGGTTCTGCTAATTTGAGGTGTTTCTAGCGTTTATTGGGCAAAGACGGTTCAAATACTCCCGTAAGCTCAAAGGGAACAGACAAACTAACAAATCTTAGAACCCGACGGAATCGGTTTCGAATCATATTCGAAATTTACATGAAAAGATCATATCTACTGGCGAAGAAAGGAAGATGCCAAAACCCTAGACTACTCATATTCAAACACAAATTCAAAATTTGCACGTTGAGATAAAACGTACATAAAGGTCATGGTACATTCATTGTCTCTTCTAGAGACCGACCAGTAAACGCATCGGATATGAGTTTTATGAGTTCTTCAATGTCTCCTACAGTGGTTCACAGTCAACGATTGCCTAAACTGAAATTACCGTGCAGTCGTTTTAAAACACCGAACAAAACTACAGTCAAGCTTGGTCAAGATTAGAAGCTCACTACGACGACGACGTTCTAATTTTCCATGATTGTATGTTGAGTCTGTTCAATTTATCATTAGTCAAGCAACCAGAAGCAAGACTTTTGCAGAAGCTCATCGATAATGCGTCCGCTATACGCGGATCACTGTTACACTTGGATTAAATGAGGAAATAATGAATAATATTATGATTCATTTAATTCTTACCAAGGTTGATGCTGAGACCAAACGCGTCTACGACAAAGCTTCGACATGCTTTCAACGTGGGAGGAATTCTACACAATTCTTCATCGCCGGTGCCAGTCAATTCGGCCAGCGCAATAGTTCCCCAGGAGGAAAACGTAAAGCTTCTGCTCTCTGACGTGACGGTCGTGTTTTTGCTTAGCTCCTGAGTTTTTATTAATATATATTGTTTTCTCTCAATTTTTAATTGTGCCTAGTTTGTTGTGTTTGTGTTTTATTTGCATAATTCGCCAAATTAAACAGTTTTTTTTTTCTTTTTCGTGATTAGTGTTTGGTGCATTTAAATTGTTTTTATTTTTTCTTATTGTTCTCTCTCGTCATTGCATCTGCAGTTGCTCCCCTCATCGACCCCATCATACCATCAGTGCTAGTGGTTTTGTTGTTCTCTCTGCTTTGTGCTTGTGCTCAGCTTCCCTCCCGCTTAATCACTTTTGTAAAGCCGCCTCTCAAAGCTCGTCTTATAACTGTTCTTGCACTCTCTCTTGTGCTGTGTACTCTAGCTGTCTCTTTGTTTTATTTGTAATTATTGAATTTTTATCGATAATTATCTTTGTGCTGTTTATTTAAATTTTTCTATATTTTTTTTTTTTTGTTTTTTTTGCCTTGTGTTTATTTTGGCTTTTCAATGGCTTGTTGTCTACCCAATTACAAGCATTCTGATCGTTTTGACGATCAGTATAAAGCAATATCGTGTTGGCTTTGCGATAATCTTATTCACTTAAAATGTGCTGGCCTCAACGGCCGTGATTACGACAAATTTTCTGGTTTGTCTGTGTGTAAGCCTGAGCTTGGCTTAATGCGCTGGACTTGCCCATCTTGTGCCAGCCAGCAGCTTGATTTTAGCCGAATGTACAGGGATCTTCGTTTAAAGTTTCTTTCTCTAAATAAAATGGCCAAACAGCTGTCTAATGAGTGTGACTCTAGCATACATTTATTGTCGCAATTCTAAGGAATTGCCCAAGAAATGTACTCTTGCGTTGCCTCATAAGCAGTCGCCCGCACTTTCTATTACATCTTCTCCCATTTTACATTCGCCTACACCATCTTCTTGTCCCTCTTTATGCTCTTCTTTTTTGAGATTGATGTACCCACTACAAGCCCTGGTGTACCTCAATCTATCCCTCACGGGAACTCTGATCAATTACTGGATCATGCTGGCTTTCAATCACTTGCGGATCCCAATGCTCCTCCGCCTCCACTAACTGTAGTGCCTCATCGTAAGCAATTATTTATCTCTAGGCTTGCTCCAGATACTTCTGAATCGTCTGTGGCAGCTTACATAGGTAATATATGCCCTGCTAAGGTTTTAATTCAAAAGTTTAAGTTTTCTAGGCCTCGCGAAATCTCCTCTTTTAAAATTACTGTACCAAAAAAAATTTCTCAGCTATGGTTGACCCTAACTTTTGGCCAGAGGGCCTAGTTGTACACGAATTTGCGCCCAATAAGCGCTCCCGCCCTTTGCCTGTCCACCTTCCTAATGTATCTTCTGCTTCAAAAAACTAATAACGTCTAGTCTTTGCATTCATTATCAAAATGTAAGAGAACTTCTTACCAAGCTCTCGAAATTATTCTGTGATAGCATAACCTTTTCGGCTGACATATTAGCTTTCTCTGAAACTTGGCTTAATTCCTCTGTTTTGGATAATGAAATTCTTTCCAATTACTTTATTTCTTATAGGCTTGATCGTGTTGGTCGACGTGGCGGTGGAGTACTCATTGCCGTCAACTCGAATCTGTGTTCAAGTGTTGTGCCGATTGATCTTCCCTTAGGTGTTGAGTTTATTTGCGTCAAAGTTACATGTTCTAAACTTTAGCATGTATATCCCTTGTTCATATACTCCTCCCGCTTCTGATATCATGATCTACACACACCATGCTGATGCTTTGCGAATTATTTTTAGTCGTCTTAAAGATCGTGAATTTCTTATTGCTTTGGGTGATTTTAACTTGCCTAATATTTTTTGGCTTGTTGATGATAATCTATCTTTCTTAATTCCTTCATCTCAACATGTTTTTCGTGATAGCCTACTTGAATGTCCGCTATATCAGTTGAATTCTTTTCTTAACTCTTCTAAAAGAATCCTCGATCTTGTTTTTGTCTCTGATCCCACTGTTAGTGCTGTATCACAAACACAGACCCTAGTGAAGCCTGAAGATACTTATCACCCTACCATTGAAATTACTATTTCTTACAATTCTTTAATAATTCATTCAATAACATCTCAAATTCTCGTCGTAGATGTTTTCGTAAAACAAATTTCAATCTTCTTAACAGCCTTATTTTCTCTTTTGATAGGTCATTTCTATTTGAGTGCCGTGAGATAGATTGTGCAGTAAATTTTTTCTACTCTGCTCTTAATTCTCTAATTGATAAATGCGTTCCTTATGTGAATGTCTCTACCGTCTCCAGTGCGCCAGTCTGGTTCACACGTAGGCTCTCTAATCTCCGTAACATTAAATCGAGATATTTTAAAAGATTTAAAAAACTGGTTCGCGACTTGACTATGCAAATTATTGTGTAGCCAAATCTCAATTTTGTCTTTTAAATACTCAATGCTACAATAATTATATCATTCGCTGTAAGGTTGAATTTTATGAGAACCCCAAAAGATTTTATAATTTTGTTAATTCCAAAAGACGCTCCAATTTACTACCTTCCACTTTCAGACTTAATGACCAGACTGCTAATAGTGATTCAGATGTTGCAGATCTGTTTGCTAAATTCTTTCAATCGACTTATTCCACTACTGCTTCGGATCCCACACCTTATCCCTTCACAATTCCACATTTAAATTGTATGTTTTTTCCTAATATTACTGAAGACTGTATTATCTCTAGCTTGTCATCTATGACGTCCTCCTTCGTACCCGGGCCTGATAATATACCTAGTTGCATCCTTAAAATGCGTTCGATTTCCCTATCTAAGCCTTTATCTCGGTTATTCTTTATATCGAGTGAGACTTGTCGCTTCCCTGATAATTGGAAGGAGTCTTTTATTATTCCGCTTTTTAAAAAGGGTAACAAATCGGATATTTCTAACTACCGTGGCATTGCCAAACTTTCGGCAATACCTAAGCTGTTTGAGAAAATTATTACGTCTTCCCTTCAACATCTATCCAGATCCACTATTTCTCCTTGTCAGCATGGCTTCATGAAAGGTCGTTCGTCGCTTACCAACCTTTTAGAATTGACTACCCTTGTACACCATGCCTTCCGTAAAAAGTGTCAAACTGATGTTATTTATACTGACGTTAGTAAGGCTTTCGATACGGTTGATCATTCTATGCTTCTCATGAAACTTAACATCATGGCTTTTTCCCCATTGGCAGAACCCAAAGGGTGTCTTTTCGTTCCTCGATATCTAAAACTGTTCGACTTACGTCAGGTGTCCCCCAAGGCAGTCATCTGGGCCCACTGTTATTTACCTTGTTTATAAACGATTTGCCTTTGGCCTTGGCTCATTCACGCGTGCTCATGTTTGCGGATGACGTCAAGATTTGTTATTCATATAATGATCCTTCTTTCCAACAGTACTTGCAATCAGATCTCGATGCGTTCTGTGTTTGGTGTCACGTTAATAAATTACACCTTAATGCATCTAAATGCTCTTTTATGACTTTCAGTCGTTTGTCGCCGTTCCTAGCTCATTACTCTATTAAGTCTGTTCTGTAAGTTGTTAGTTGTTAGTTGACCCAAAACTTTCTTTTAATGTTCATATATCTTCAATTGTCAATAGAGCATGCAGTCTTCTTGGCTTAATTAAATGTTGGGCCAAAGAATTTGTTGATCCATATGTGACAAAGGTTTTATACACTTCGTTAGTTCGCCCTACTCTAGAATATTGCTCACCAGTGTGGAACCCTCAATATGATGTTCACCAGCGTAGTATTGAATCGGTACAGAAGCAATTCCTTAAGTTTGCGTTACGCGGTCTTAATTGGGACCCGAATCTTCGCCTACCTTCTTATTCTGACAGACTTCTTTTTATTAATCTTCTTTCACTTTACAACCGTAGGCTCGTATTTGGGATTCTCTTTCTACATAAAGTAGTCAACTGCGAAGTCAGTTCTACCAATTTACTAGATACGCTATATTTTTGTGTTCCCTCACGTCGGACCAGAAACTTTTTTCCTCTTCACCTTAGTAGATGTCTGACTAACTACTCTCTTCACGAGCCTCTTCGTGTTCTTTGCCAATCTTTTAACAACCTTTCTTACCTTATTTCTCCTCATCTATCTGTCACTTCTCTTCGCGCTATACTTTTTAATTATCTACAGCGTAACCACTGAAAGTATTCTGGACTGGATATTGGATTGGATGCAACTCATCCCTGACCACATTGGCTGTGAATCGGGGCATAGCTGGCACCTTGTTGCAAATAAAACACGTCCACCGGGTCGGGGATGTTTAGTTGTGCATAAAGCTAAGCTACCTTCATGAATTAATTGTTATCTGTATTTTAGCTTAAGCTTTTTCGTCGACTGCTGACTTAGTTGACGTAAATAAATAAATAAATCAACGTTAAAGGCATTCCTAATTATAAACTCTCAATTCTTCCAATGCCATTCGACGGCGCACTATGTTAGTAATTGTAAGTCTTTTGTAATGTCTTAAATGTCTGAGCACTGAACTTCGCGTCAAGGATTGTCCTCACTCTCCCGCTGCCAAGTGAGCCGATCAGCTCATCACACGTTGTTGCATCGATTCGCCGCCTCCCCAATAAATAACCCATCACCATCGATTCAATCTGTCAATGCAATATCTAATTCACAAAGCACTTCGTTACTAACAAACACTGAAAAATTGGGATGCTTTATACAGCATTAATTCATATAATGGATACGGCTGGCAATTACACACTGTACGGGCACTTTTAGATTCATGTTCTGAAATTAATTTTATTACAGAAGAGATTGCCAAGCGACTAAATCTGGATAGAACTTGCATATCTCAAGAATTTAGCGGCATTACCAGAAGTAGTCAAGGCATTAAACAAAATGCGTTTGCCACAAGACGTTCCAGGCATACCTCATTCACTTTGTCCGACAACTTTACTGTCATCAGGAAAATTTGTGCTCAGCAACCACACGTGTATATATGTAGATACATCAAATTGGCCCACACCTATTGATATTAATCTAGCCGATCCGTATTTCAACGAGCCCCACAAGATACACATTTTATTAACCACGAATGGGCTGTTTCCAGTAATCCTCAATAGTCAGCAAAGCTAAAGCGAAAACACACGAAAAGCCTCAACAGCAATGTTTATTGGTGCAAGTCAACCCGTCACTTGATCTTCTTGTCAAAAGATTTTGGGAAATTGAAGAGTGTGCGTTTGTTGGTAACCGGCAAACCAAAGAAGAACAAGAATGCGAAACGCATTTTTGTAAAAATGAAAGTGTAAAATCTGATGGAAGAATCCAAGTTCGCCTTTCATTTAAGGAACCGGCAGAGAAATTAGAATTGTCTTACAACAACGTAGTGCGGCGTTTCAATTCCTTAGAAAGTCGTCTCGACCGCGACGATCAACTAAATCAAGCATATGAACATTACGCAACGACTTATTTGTGGATAACTTGCTAACCGGAGCTGATAGCATAACCGAGCTTCAACACATTACAAATGATACAGTGGACATCTTAGCACAGGCTGGATTGTAGTAGCAACTGCAAGCAAATTACGAAAACTACAGAGGACGAAGTAGAAGTAGTGGAAAGATCAAGACACTACCAAAACTCTGGGAATGACTTGGATCTAAACGATCAATTCATTCAGTAGTAGCAAGAATGTTTGACTTGCTGGGATTCATTGAGTTGATGGTCAAATTTAGGAAAGATGGAGAGAACTTTTACAGGATCTTAAAGACTTAGCAAATCTACAAATACCACGATTAGTGAACACATAAAAGACGTATAGATGCGAAATACACGGGATCCGTCTTTATGTTCAATCAGAACTCTCGAGTGAGGTCAAAGTCACTTTACTCGTTGCGAAATCAACAATAGAATCTACTAAGCCACAGTCATTGCCCAAGTTAGTCAGTTGTTGCTCAGTCGGACTTGGGCCAAATTCAAAAGAGCACAAAAATTGTTTTGCAATGGCTGAAACTTCATGCTTTAACGCTAAATTGTTTCGCAGCAAATAGAGTATCAGAGTTACAACAGCACACAGAAGTAATAATATGGAAGTACGTCCCTTCTAAAATTGTCTAAGGCCGAATGGCCAATTCTTATGGAACCACTTCCGCCGCCAATCGAGGTAAGAACCAAGTTAGCACTTCTTTGTAGCAGAGCAGACAACGCTAGTTCACAATCTATTCTAAATATGATCATAAATGATTCTTCATCTTATATTCGAGTCGTTAGAATTGATTCGTACCTCTATCGCAACGTGAACACAGAAAAGCCTGATCGGACTCTAAATTCATCATCAATATCCGACATTCGCATTACTGAAACAGAAATGTATCAACCGTTTTGAAAAAATGTTATGCTAATGGAATATCATTACTAAAAAATAATCAAACATTCGAACATCGTACGTTGTGAGCAACGGTTGTGATTCCGCGCTTGGGAAAAAAATTCAAAAAATTTGACAGACAGTGCATTATAAAAAAAACCCCCCTTTTCTCGGATTTAATCCTTTTATTTTGTTTCACTGTGGTGTGGAAATAAAAATAATATTTTATTTACACAAAAAGAAAAAAACAAAATTTTATTTTGTGGAAAATTGAAAAAAAAAAAAAAAAAGCGCTAAAATTACCCATAAAATCATGGGCTCTAGTGGACGTAGACGAAATTTTTCGTGTGTGTAGAAAGGAGAAGGAAAATCTAGTAGCATCTAGAGTAAAAATTAGATACCAAGCTCTTTTTCAAAGACAAAATACGATAGACACTAACAATATAGCACAGTTCCCCTTTCCAACATGGCAAAAGAAATCTACAACCCCAATTTTGCAGAACAATACAAAATAAGCAGCGGCACAGCTACACGCTCACATCTGACATAACAAAACATTTAGAAACTTGCAACACAGACGAAAGAGATGTGAGAAACTCTTCTGAAACAATGAGTAGATGGAAAGCGACTCTAAACGAACACTAAATTCCTATAAATGGAAAATACGTTAACACACATGATTACAACACATTAAAATGAAGACCTGAGCTTACTGACAGCCCTTCTGCTCTTGAAATGGCAGAAGAAGGCTTACCGCAGCCTACCATCATAACTTTTTAGAGACACTAAAAAACAGAATCGCACAAACTAGCACAAAAATAGATATTATAAAAATAAAACAACTCAATTAAATTTATGCACGTCTGTGCATCAGAATTAGATCTAAGCAAGGCTTTCGACTCTATTGTGACGAGACACAATACAGGTCTCATCATCGTTCTCCTTTTTATTTAGTGCATTAAGTTAAACTACGCCCATGTAGGGCCCCTTTGGGTCACATTAGAATATTCCAATATAAAATTAATTGTAGTTCTTTTTGCTTTTGACAGACAATGCTCAAGATCGACTCCTCTCTCTTTCTGGCTACCGTCTTGGTGTGGCGGCAGCGTCGACGAGTCGCACAGTGGGGCCTTTTGGCATTTTACATTACAAAAATCATAGCTAAACCAATAAAGCAATTTAAAAATTTAAAAAGCATATGATAAAGAATACCTTAAGCTTCAAATTGAATGTTTGTCAAAAGTGCTGGGTGTTCGTGGTGCTGTAATATTCAAGTTTAAAGTCAAAATATATTTCCAAGCATGTTTTTCCTTTAAAAATGGATCGTAACCCGGTTTTTTTTCAATCACAAATGGAATTTTTTATCGTTTTAAATGACTATGTTACATTTTTTAATGTTTTAATTTGATGTTTTAACATAATTACAAAAAGAAATAATAAACATTTTAAAATTTTTTTTTTAGGTTGATTTTGAAAATAAACTCAACATTTCGGAACTATAGTTGCTATTTTTCAAATCCTTTCGTGATCGCACGTGTCTCAGTGATGCAATAAGTGGGTCCGAAGATGCTGCTATCATGTTGAAAAGTTCTATATTTTAGCTAACACGAGAAGTTTTTAATAAATTAGTATTTCTGAACCTTTTGTAGTCCTTGTTTATACATTCCTGTGCTTCTTCGGATAGCTCTCCAATGGGTAAACACTGATATTCTATTAAATTCTTTGCGTGAGCCAAAATCCTATGTACCGTTGGGGTAAGTTTTTTTTGTGGAAACAATTCAGTCAAATGTTGAGCAGTCTTTGAAGTATATTCTGAAAATTTTTCACCATTTACCATTTCATTTTTTTCACGAAATTTTCTAAATTTCTGAAGCTTCCGATCCACTTTCGCCATAAGTTACATTGTGTATATTTGATTTTTACCATAAGCTCCGTACTAGCGTTTTGGAATTTCTCCATCTCCTTCAGCAATCCCGTTTCAAAATTATTTAAGTTTTCACAATCGTGGAAAACTTTCAAAATTCTTTCATTCTTTAACAATATTTTTGCAGAAATAAATAAAATTTTCTTAAATTATATTGACAAATTCTATTCAGTCCGGATTTAAGGTGTTTCGACTTATGGAGTTAAAAATAAACTGTCGCGAGGGGAACAATTAGCTCTTTATGTTATATATTTTGAATTGACTAGGTAAAACAAAAAATCCCTATTACCCTTTTTGTATTAAGTAAAAAAAACGTAATATTTATATCCAATTAGGTAAATGGAAAAAATGTCAGTTTTTCCAAAGCAGGTAATTAGCAATTTTACATTGTAGAAAGGCATATATATAAACAGGTAGTATTTGCAAAACAGCATTTCGCAATGTTATCATTTAAATACAAAGAAGCTACAGGCTACAACTACGCATGCGCTCTTCTTCTTCCTTATAGCTGCAGCGCGTTTTTTTTATCGAGGTTGCTTTAGTTTTACTTACTTACGCATCGCTGTCAGAGGTCTCCGCATATTGGGACCATATACATCTGATAGGTAAATATTTCACCTACCTAGTGTATTGATTGATACTCGTTATTGATACTCGTTGATCCCTGTTAGTTGTATTCCACCAAAGTTAAAAAATGCCAATTTTTAGCACATTTTTTAAACGCTTCTAGTTCAATAACGATTCAAGTAATTATTAAAAATTATAAAACATGCTATTGATACTTCAAAAAATGTCAATTTTTAGCACATTTTTTAAACGCTTGTAGTTCAATAACGATTTAAGTAATTATTAAAAATTATAAAACATGCTAATAAAGATCATACTTTTCAGATAACACCAAAAATCCAAGATCAATTGTTGAAATCGCCCAATATTCGTTTTAAAGTTGCGATTTTTTTTTAAATTATCATTTTTTTCTATTCAACCGATTTCAAACATTTTTTGGATTCATAATCTCTGAAGTATTTCCTATCGATTGCATATGTAACGGGTGTTTTTTACGCTTTTGGTTTTTCACGTTGGCAACACTGACATACCGCATGATGTTCATGACAGCTGTGAAAGTGAAAAATGCTCAGTTTAGTTTGCCATTTCATCATGAAAAGACTTACGCCCGAACAACGTTTACAAATCATTGAAATTGATTATCAAAATTCTGTGAAAAATGTGTTATGTTCGACACAACCGACCAACCGAGCAAGGCATAAAGGCAATTGTGGACAAATTTCGCACACATTTTACTTTATTGGACATTCAACCATCGAATCGTGTACGGAGAGTGCGCACAGAAGAGAATATTGCAGCTGTAGCGGCCAGTGTCAATGAAGATCGTGAATTGTCCATTCGTCGGCGTTCTCAGCAATTGGGACTGTGTCCTTCGACTACGTGGAAGATTTTGCGCAATGATTTAGGTTTAAAACCATATAAAATTCAATTGGTTCAAGAATTGAAGCCGAATGACATTTACATGAAGTCATTTTTAAAAAGTAATTGGCAGAGATTGTTTTATCATCTCAAATAAAAATTTAACAATAATATTAAAATTTTGTGTGTTTCATTTCAATTTTAAAAACCAAACGCTTAAAAAACACCCGTTATATCATTTTTGCCAATCGCGATCATAAAAAAACTGATTTTTGCAACGCTATCCGAGCAGAGGCCCAGCTGTGCGTCGCTGAGAGGGCAATCTCTCAGCAGCGGGCGGTGCGCTGCATGCCGACGCTAAAGAAAAAGCGAAAGAGAGGGACGGAGATCGTGGCGCGTTCTTAAGCGCAAGACGCATCGTATGTTCTCACCGCTAAGCAGAGCAAGGGTGAGTTTGAGCATAGCGATAGAATTAGAAAAAATCACTTAGCAAGTGACCATCAAAGTGCGAAAATAGAGTGAACAAAGTAAGCAGCTGCCACAATTCAAGGATATTTGCTAAGCAAGGATATAAATCAGGTAAGCTAAGGTCTTCTTTTTAGCTTTGAGTGTGGTAGGGACCCTTTTGGCCACATGAACCCATTATTGTCTAGGAATTAATTAACTACAAATAAATCTGATGTGTTTTATATTGATGAACTCCGCGGGTTTCCCTTTTTTTTTTTTTTGCATATTTAAACTACGTCTACCCTACCCCTTTCCCTTTACCCTTATCCCGTGATACTCTGGAGTGGAGCCGAAGGATCAGGAAGAGATATTCTCCTGCAGACGAAGTCAGTCTTAGCTTAGTCTTAGCAGTCAAGGCTTAGTCGCTCCAGGTGAAGAGGCAACGGATCTTGGCCAGCGGAATTTCGTTTGGCAGTCGTTGCAGTTTCTCTTCAGTACCCCTCATCCTTTAACCCAACTAATATTGATCCCCACCTCTTCCTTTCTCCTCCCACTTTACCAGTCCAAGGCGCAACGGATCTTGGCCAAGCGGGCTTCGCTTGGCAGAAGCATCTCTTGCAGCATCTCTTGGTCGTTGCAGCTTCTCAGCTTCTCTTCTCATTTTCCCTTTTATTTCCCCTTTCCCGTCCCTTTATGTGGTCTCCGCATCATTATAATACTCTCAAGGTCTTCGGATCAAATAAATTTTCTATAGACGGGACTCTGGAGACTGAGAGTTATACCCCAGCCAGAGCTTCCCTACACTGTTAAAATTCCCATTCCGACTGTAGCAATAGAATTCGAATGTACAAACGGAATAAAGTCAACTAGTCTTTTTGGGAAAACTGTGGAACTATAGCCAAGGGAAATTATGAGGCATCGAATCTTCTAACGAGGAAGCAATCTAATAACTGGGCGAGAAATTGGGCAACATTTGTCTTCAAGTTTGAACATTGTTAAGTAAAACCTAAATAAAGATATGTAAGCCACATTTTTTTTATACCATACACCCATAGGGTGAAATGGTATATTAAAGTCGCCAAATGTATGTAACAGGCAGAAGGAAGCTTCTCCGACCCCATAAAGTATATATATTCTTGATCAGCATCAACAGCCGAGTCGATCTAGCCATGTCCGTCTGTCCGTCCGTCTGTCCGTCTGTCCGTCCGTCCGTCCGTCCGTCTGTCCGTATGAACACCTAGATCTCGGAGACTATAAAAGCTAGAGCCACCAAATTTGGTATGTAGGCTCATGTAGTATGTAGAGTGATCAAGTTTATTTCAAATTTTTGCCACGCCCCTTTCCGCCCCCGCAATTCAAAAAAAACGTTTATCTCAAAAACTATTGTAGCTAGATACACCATATTTGGTATGTATATTTGCTTAGTAAATGCGCTCATGTTGCATGTATAAAGATTTTGCCACGCCCCTTTCCGCCCCCGAAATTTGAAAAACTCGAATATCTCGCGTAATTTTTTACCTTGTGCAATCAAATTTGGCACACTTAAATTTGATACTAATACCCAGCAAAATACCAAATTTGATGAAAATCGGACAAAAAATAGCTGAGTTATGCATATAAACGTTTTTGCATAAGGCCGGAGATGGCCGTTGGCGGGTGGGGGCGCTAGGGTGCTTATATGCATAAGTGCGCGAGATACTGAAATATGCTTGTAAAAAGCATGTGAACAGAATTTCTTAAAATAGGCAAATGCATTAGTTATTACAAATTTGAAATATTTGTTTTACTGGTGTATGGTATACCCAAGTCGGCGAGACGACTTACTTACTTCATTTTTTTTTTTTTTGTACACAATGTGGTTTTATGAAATATAGGAATACTTGGCTGTTCTGGCAGCCGAATCTTGTGTACTGAATCTTGTTTTATCTTATGAAATCGATAAATATTCGTCTGCACAATACGCAACACAATTTGAGTTCAAATAATCGAGGAATATTCGGATGTACTGCCACTGAATGATATTAATATTTATTTTATGAATTCGAGGAATACCCTGCTGTTAGAGCATATATTTATTTAATACTACTTTGTAAAAACAATAAACTATATTTTATTCTTTGAATTAAACAAATATTGTAAGCTAAGCAATCAGATGTGTCACAGAAATCGATAACAGCCTAAAACCAACACAAAAACAAATGTGGGTGTCACAATAATGTCGTTTGTCAGTTTTAGGTAATTTTAATAAAGTTTTAAAAAAGTACATATAAAACCCTACTAGTCTTATCAACAATCGAAATAGCAACTAGCGTTACCGACATTTCATTAGGTAGATTTCAATAACAATCTGCCTCAAAATCTCTAGAGATTACTGTGACACCTAACAGCCTATTCATATTGGCGTCAGCCAATATGAGCAGCTATTTTTAGCCGGTAACGGCTACTTTTAGCTTCAATCCTGATAAAAATATTTCTTTGTTAATTACACAAAAACTAGGCAGTACATCGCCAGGACCCCGAGGTCATGCTTGTAGAATTTGTACCCTCCGCGATTGAAAACCATACAAACTGAACATGTTTTATAATTGCCAGGACTTGCAAACATGTAAGCTGGTTCAATAGGCTATGCAACCATGTTTCAAACTTTGAAAATTAAAATAAATGACCTTTCACGCGGAATTAAATGTCGATTGGAAAAAAAACAGGACTTATTAGTGTGATGAACTAGATTTGCATAATCGAAAATTTCGGGAGGCAATTAAGCGTATTATGCGAGTATACATAACAAATTTGATGTTCCTAGCTGGTATAGTCTTTGAAAAACATAATTTTATTTACTTTGCTGTGGCGGAAGGGGCGTGTTACCAATATTGACGCACCGACGGACACGGGGGCGGAAAGGGCAAAATGTGCAAAATGTGCGCATTTACTAAGCAAATATACATACAAAATGTGGTGTATCTAGCTGGAATAGATTTTGAGATAAACGTTTTTTTAAAATTGCGGGGGGCGGAAAGGGGCGTTGCAAAAATTTGAAATAAACTTGATCACTGTACATACTACATGAGCCTACATACCAAATTTGGTGACACTATTCTTATAGTCTTCGAGATCTCCGCGTTCATACGGACGGACGGACAGACGGACATTATCGACTCGGCTGTTGATGCTGATCAAGAATATATATACTTTATGGGGTTGGAAAAACTTGCTTCTGCATGTTACATACATTTTGGCGACTTTAGTATAACATTCCGTAACCTATAGGCTAAGGTAATATTTTCTTACTTTTAGTATTGCGAATGTCCAAAAACCTGTTGTGTACTGGGATGATGTTACTTATTGCGATGAGACAAAAATAATAGTTTACTATCATGTATGGACCAAAGCTAAAACAGCTCTTCAACAACAAAATATAGACCCTACTGTCAAGTTTGGCAAATTATCAGGAATGGTGTGGGGTTGTATCTTTTCAAAAGGGGTTGGAGCAATTCGCATATTCACAGACATAATGGATAAAAGGTTCTACTTGGATACACTTAAAAATTAATTGGATAAAAGTGTAACATGTTTTGGTTTAATTGGTTTTACTTAACTGATTAATAAACTTAAGTATAAGTTTTACCCTGATAATGACCAGGGATCTGGAGCTGGAAAACACAAAAAAATAAAGTTTGAAAATTTTTGTTCCACATTTTTAACAGATTTTAGAAATTACTGTTTAAGAACATTACTAAAACACAATTTGTAAGATGCAGGAGATTCCAACAAATCTTTAAATTAGAAATCAAACAATTCTTAGACCAGCTATACAATTTTTTTGGAATTAAATTTTAATCATTTTAGAAAGCAGATTTTATACCAAAAAAGGACCTCTTTGATATTTTGTAAATGGCATTTAAATAATACCTAATAGTTAGAGAGACATTTACTAAGATGAATAGGAGATATCAAAGAAGCTAACTTCGGCTGTGCCAAAGTTTATAAACCCTTGCAGTCCTTGGCCATAATATTTTTACATGTTCTAAACTCTTTTTCTGTAACTCATTTCATCAATGCACAGACAAAACATCCTAAATCTAATTTCCATTTATTTTTCTTCTTCTTCCCCTTGTACATGCATGCCGCGATTGGCACGCATACACACACAGTTTATGTAGACGCAGGTCTGTGTGAAATTTCGGGATCCTATGTTTTATAAATGAAACTAACATATTACTAAACTTCATAACTGTTGGTGTTTAGATTATATAAAATAAGATAAAAATAAGACAAACATAATATAGAACAAATGGAAATGTATGTCAAGATTAGTATGTAACCCGATTATAGATATCGATGGCTCATCAGTCATAAGTAGATCTGATATGGTCAGCAGTTAACAATAAAGACCTACTTCATTAAGCTGCTATAGTTAGCTATTATCAATAAAAAAGTATTTTGCTGACCTGACGCTATGTCTTAGCGCCCATGGGCCCTGGGCCCGTTATGACATGTACCCTGTCGAACTATGCACTGGTGAGCTCTCTAGATTTACTATAAAAGAAATGCATTATTCTTTGTAAGATCAGTTACCAATTGTAGCTACATCGGGTGTGCATCGCTGTGTTTTTGGCCCCCATCTCTACCTTTGTAATCTCGCTCCGAAGTCCAACCAATTTATTTGTTGGTTGCGACGACTATTAGTCACTGGTTTATGTGCTAGTGCCTATTTGATTATAAATAAATAATAATAGATTGACCTTCGAAGAGGTCTCTATAGCGTGCTGTGTCGGCCTATTAGTTCAGCTATCGTGGGTAGGCCCAGGTCTTGGTGCTCCACCACGAACTGAATTTCGCACGTATTATTCTGCTCCTGTAGTGCGACGAAGCGCTTTGTTACGCATGGTTTTGAACTTGGTAGCTGCAAAGCCCCAAATAGAAAGGGCATACATAAATGTTGGTACCACAATCGCTGTGTAAATTTTTACTTAACTTGCGAGGGCCAACGGGTCCAGCAAGCAGGGTCCAGCAACCCTCTCCAGCATTATGAGTTTTCTGGTACATTTGCTTATTGTTTTTTAAACATGTTTTTTATAATTTAATTTTTTCTCTATCGCGACGCCCAAATATGTATGTGTAATTGCTGGCAGTCAGAATTGCCCTAATCACTCTGCCATCGATGAGATCGTATAATTCGCTGTAGAATCTCCGCCGTAAAGCCTGGGTTATAGGTAGCCCTAATATCAAATTTCATCTCAATAGCGCTTTGCACAGACGGACGGACAGACGGACATGACTATATGGAGAATATATATATTTTATAGGATGGAAACGTCTCCTTCTGTGCGCTACAAACATCTGACCAATTTTTTAGTACCCTCTGCAAGGATGTCAATTAGGTAATTAGTAGAAATGACTTCACCGTTGATTCGTTTATGGAGAAAGAGAATCCCAGGTTCAATTTTCTTGGCCCAACATTTTATGAAGCTAAGAAGACTAATTGCTCTATTAACAATTGAAGAAATATGAAAACATATTAAAGGAATGTTTTAAGCCAATAATTAAGCATTAATCTTTAAATAATTATACATAATCTAACAGATCAGACTTAATAGAGTAATGATGTAGTAACGGAGACTAACGACTCAATGTCACAAAAAAGCATAAAAAGCATAAAAATATCTGATTTGTTGCCGTTTTTATGAAGAGGGGTAGTTTCGAAACATTCGGAATACTACAAGTGTCACTTGATGTATAGAACAACCGAGACAAAGGCTTCAATATGAAAATCGAACACAATTTAAGGATGCAACTAGGAATATTATCAGGCCCGGGTACGAAGGATGACGTGATGGATGATAAACTAATAATAATTGATAGCTAACTAGTCCTCAGTAATACTAGAAAAAAACACACAATTTAAATATAGGATAGGGAAGGGATAGATTGTTGGAGGTGAAGAAGTGGTAGAATAAGACGACTGAAAGAATTTAGCAAACAGTTCTGAAATTTCAGAATCATTATTATTTGTCTGGTTATTAAATCTAAAAGTGGAAGGCTGTAAGTTTAAACGTCAATGATTAACAAAATTTTAAAATCTTTACGTGTTTCGATAAAAATTAAACCTACAGCGCACATACAGCGATATAATTATTGCTGCATTGAGTATTTAAAAGACAAAATTGAGACTTCGCTACACAATAAGTTACAAAGTCAAGGCACAAACAACTTTTTATGAACCTCTCAAAATATATATATATTTAATGTTACGGAGATTAGATAGCCTACGGCTGAACCACAGCGGCGCACTGGAGACTGTAGAGTCATAAGGAAGCCAAGTTTCAGAAAAAACTCTTATATGTCAGGCGAAAAGGTTCGAGAGCTTGGAAACAAGTCTAGACTAGACATTATTATTTTTTTGAAGCAGACAACGATAAAGATAAATAAATAAAGATAAAGCGCCGGCAGGGCTTTTTGGATGCAAGCTAGTGTACTACTAAGCCCTAAGGCTTAAATTGGGATTTAGCTAAGTAATATTTATCTGGTACAATAATTTTAAAAGATGATATTTCATGAGGCCTAGAAAAGTTAGAACACTGAATAGATTAGACTAAAGTGATAATCTTTTTAGTACAATATTATGTTTATATTATGCATTGAAATATTGAAAAAATGGTTTCTCTGTATAATATAATAATTTGTATAATTTGGAAAAAACCTGACATGATTGACAAAAACTTACTACAGGGTCGTAATTAACCCATCAGTCGTATAGTACATCTATTAAACTTAAAACACTTGATCATGACCTTAAAAATAGCAGCCTGCATTAATGCATTGCCAGTCTGTTGATTTTTAGATGAGCAGTTTGAAATGTGTTTTTTTTTTAGTCTTCAAGTTTGAACAGTGTTAAGTAAAACCTAGATGGGGATATGTAAGCCACATTTTTTTTTTTTTTTATTGTACTCAATGGTTTCATGGCTGTTCTGGCAGCCGAATATTCAGCTGCAGTATTCGCGCACGATTTGACTTTATATTTTGCTCTACGAAATTAACAAATGTTCTAAACTAATATACATCTAAGCATGTGCATTTAGGTATGTACTTTTATATATACACATACAAATATTCACAAAGGCAATGTAGCACAACCGTAATATGAGCTAGCTGACCAAACACTTTGATGCAAGCGCCCCAAATTATATGTATGTATGTACTGCCACTTTCCCTCTCCTTTGTAGCTGTCGGATAAATGGCAGCATAAGAATATATTTGTAAACATAGGTTAAGCAAAAGAATATTTTTTGAATAAAAATCAATATGAAAACTACAATCAACGGACACTGACGTGTGCGTCTTGAATATTAATTTTCTCCAATGGAACCCGGTCATTTCATGCGACCGTGACATGGTACTAAAGGACCTGCAGCAAAAAAAAAAAGGCGCAAAAGCTTGCTTTTAACTAAAAACCAAATTCAAATAAAAAAAATATCAAATATCTTCGGCTATGAAGATGTTTATATACCCTTGCAGTCCTTGGCAATAATATTTTTACATGGTTAAAATTCTTTTCCTACAACTCAATTCAGCAATGCATAAACAAAAAATAAAAATAAATTAAAATCCATAAATCCAAAAAATATTTCAAATAATATTCCTTTATATATAAATATGACCACACTTAATAGATATATAAAAAAAAAAAAATTACAGGTACCTCAGCATAGTCCAGGACTTTATTGAGGGTTTGAAGAGCAAGCAAAGACGCCACTCACCCAAACGCTCGATTAACTTGGCCCAAATAGGGTTAGCGTACCTTGATATAACGAGAGAAGATTTCCCAGTTCAATAAAGCACTAGGGTACAAATGACTTTCATCCTCACAGTACCATATGTATAGTTTCTTACCCACCTTCAAAGAGAACGTTCGTGTTGCGCTTGATTAAAGTTATATATTTTGTAACCTCCGCTTCAATGAAGCACTAAGGTACAAATGACTTTCATCCTCACAGTACCATATGTATAGTTTCTTATCCACCTTCAAAGAGAAAAGTTATATATTTTGTAACCTCCGCTTTACTCGTGTATTCGGTTTTGTGCTAAACAACATAGCACACACAGGTACTTTCGGGCGCTGCTTAGTGCAGTGTCGGCAACTTCTAGAAAAACAGAAGCACTGATAGTAGTACTGTTGTTAGCAGCAATTGCTCGCTGGGCAAGACATTGTGTGCCAGGGCACACAAGAAGGTTAATAAAACTCTTTTTGCCCTGTATGTTTGTTTTTCTCTTTTTTTTTTCTTTATATATTTTTTTTCCGGACAGAGTAAAATATAAATTTATCCTATGGCAGAGAAGAAATAAGCTAATTGATCATAACAAAATGTTCTTAATATCACGAAAAACGCCTGCTGATATTCGGGATTATTGCCTCTCACAACTGCAAGAAGCTTGACAAAACTACACGACAACCATCTGTACAAAAACAACAACTGGAACTAGCATTGATCGACAATATTGTTTGCGTAATGGTAATAAAGCTGAAACTCACAACGAAGCTGCTGGAAAATTGATCGATGCCTAAAAACAGAGAGGTGCTAAGAGAAAACATGATAAAACTCTTTCACCAATATCCAAATCGAAGAGGGCAAGTGGACGGGTTATATATATATATATATAGATATGCCATTCTTGACACACACATTGACAGTGCTGAGGAAGACAGTGCGAGCCCGATGAATACAGAAGACGACGCTTAACAGGACAGGACAGGCACTCCAAAACCATCGCAAATTGTTGTCACAGGAAGTAGCAGATGTGATTAAAGTCATTGTTCAACGCAACCAAGGGGAAGCGATCCGAATCTTTCCCAAAGACAGTAAAACTTACGGAGCCATTACCAGCCATTTGGATAATATTGGACTTGAATTTCACACTTATCAAATGGTAACTAAAAAGCCACATAGAATTGTTGTAAAAAATTTTAACCATAGCACACTGAATCATAACATTACTGCTGATCTTAAAGAACTAGGTTTTGAGGTTCTGCACAGACATTGCCCAAGTTCAAGTGTCAATAAAGATAAAAAACCTAATGTATTTTTATCAACATAAAGCTATGTGCTAAAATAAATGATATTATCAAGTTAAATACCTTTGCGATCAAAAAGTGAGGATTGACAGGATGCGAAAAGCCACTGAAATCGCCCAATGCCGGCGCTTCCAGGATTACTATCACACAGCTAAGTATATGCTGCCGCCTGATGCACAGCCAACCTGCTACCATTGCTATGGAGGCTTTATGGCCAGCTACAAAGTTTGCCAGGGGTACGAGGAATTACTTCGCAAAAAAAGAGTAACTCAAACAGGCTGGATCAAGCTTCATTAGGTACCCAATTGATGTCTGCCCCTCCATTCAGGCTTAATAACATTAATTAAACAACAACAGTTTCCCACTTTACGATCGAATCGCAGAGCTACAAGATCAACAACACAGCAAGCACAAGCAATGCAAGCAACGATGGATCTGCTATATACTACTACATAGGCATCTCCGACCATAAAAAAGTATATATTTTCTTGATCAGCACGACGAGACGAGTTCAAATAGCCATGTCCGTCCGTCCGTCTGGGTCGACGCGAACTCCTCCTAGACCGTTAGAGCTACAGAGCTGAAATTTTGCATGTAGGCTTGTATATACTGTACAGTTTGTATATCTCGGATTCAGCCAGATCGGGACACTATATCATATAGCTCCTTACAAACGGCAAACAGAGAACAGTGACTTTTCTTAAGAACTTCGTTATCTTCTCAGCTATTACCGTGAAATTTAATATTAGTGAATTTATTATAGCTATAAACAGCTGTGCCAAATTTGGTCAAGATCGGGTGACTATTTCAGATAGCTCCTATAGGAACGATCGGTCGAAAACAGTGACTTTTGTCAATAACTTCGTTACTTGTGACGCGATTGCTTTTAAACTAAACATTTGTTAGTATAATATATTTGTTAATGACTGTGCCGAATTTGATAAAAATCGGGTGACTATAACATACATCTCCAATAGAAACGATCGGTGGAAAACAGTGATTTTGATCGTTATTTCGTATGCTATTGTAGGCCGTATTTTAGCAAACATTAGCCTTTTTAGATAAAACGTTTTTCTACTTTGATGGCTATAGCCCCTTCAACGCTGTTATTGTTCAGCGATGGTTTGTAACAGGGTAGAAGGCATAACCATATATTTTTACAATATCGTCCCTTTTCAACCTAATATCCGACAAAAGAACAATGGCAACGCTGTTGTTGTACACGAAGAGTTCTACTTCTATATCCTTCCCTGAAATGTAATAAGCATTCCAGATAAGAACCCTCAGCGGGATCATTGTAGGGCTGCAGCGATGTTTTGGAACTAAGGATTACGTCCGTCCTCCGTCCATTGCTTAATTATATTAGCTAATATTTTTATACCCTTGCAAAAAGGGTTTATTAACTTTGGTCAGAAGTGTGCAACGCATAGAAGGAAGCATCTCCGACTATACAAAGTATACATATATATATTTTGATCAGCACGACGAGACGAGTTCAAATACCCATGTCATCCGTCCGTCCGTCTGGATCGACGCAAACTCCTTCTAGACCGTAAGAGCTACAGAGCTGAAATTTTGCATGCAGGCTTGTATATAGTGCACAGGTTGTATATCTCGGATTCAGCCAGATCGAACCACTATATCATATAGCTCACATACAAAAGGCAAAGAACATGAACAGTGACTTTTCTCAATAACTTCGTTGTTTTACACCTATAAACGACTGTGCCAAATTTGATTAAGTTCCGGTGACTATATCATATAGCTCCCATTAGAACGATCGGTCGAAAACAGTGACTTTTGCAATAACTTCTTTACTTTTCACCCGATTGCTTTCAAATGAAAAATTGAATATATCTGTTAATGACTGTGCCGAATTTGATAAAGATCGAGTGTCTATATCAACAGCTCCCATAGGTACGATCGGTGGAAAACAATGACTTTGATCAAAAACTTCGTTATTTCCTATGCTATGATTGTAGGCCATTTTTTCGCAAACATTAGGCTCTTTAGTTTATTTATTTATTTTATTTATTTATTTATTAACGTCAACTAAATCAGGAGTCGACGAAAAAGCTTAAGCTAAAATACAGATAATAATTAATTCACGAAGGTAGCTTAGCTTTATGCACAACTAAACATCCCCGACCCGGTGGAGGTGTTTTATTTGCAACAAGGTGCCAGCTATGCCCCGATTCACAGCCATTGTGGTCAGGGATGAGTCGCAGCCAATCCAATATCCAGTCCAGAATACTTTCAGTGGTTACGCTGTAGATAATAAAAAATTATAGCGCGAAGAGAAGTGACAGATAGATGAGGAGAAATAAGGTAAGAAAGGTTGTTAAAAGATTGGCAAAGAACACGAAGAGGCTCGTGAAGAGAGTAGTTAGTCAGACATCTACTAAGGTGAAGAGGAAAAAAGTTTCTGGTCCGACGTGAGGGAACACAATAATATAGCGTATCTAGTAAATTGGTAGAACTGACTTCGCCGTTGACTACTTTATGTAGAAAGAGAATGTAGTATACTTTTAGGGATAAGATTAGGGCACATACTTTTAGGGATAGATTATAAGTAATTAGAACTTAAGCATAATGTCTAGCTTTAAGTACCGTTAAGGACACTAGCCATAAGACCAATGTAAACGTTCTCCTATAAATACCGGGCTTGCGGCCCCAATAAATCACTTCAAGTCAAACCTTGCCTTCGCCTATTTCATGGCGATCCTGCCTACTATCGGCAATAAATAAATTAAGGCAAAATAAAATAAATCCTTGCCATACATAAAAGGCAAAAAGAAAAAAAAAAAACAAAAAGGATTAGCTGTACCAATGCCAAAGGATAAAGAAGCCCTACAAAAGGCGTTGAAGGACTGCCCGCTGGACGGACCACGGCCGCTGACTATTGAAGAATACCGAGCCAGGCAACCTGCAGCACGACCGGAGCTGGCAAGAAGGAGGCGAGAGGAGGACGCGCTGACGGTAATCCCCCTTGTCCTAAGGCCAAAGCGCCGAGGCGGCCACCTGGTCCGCTTTAGGAAGCAACGTGCGGCTCTACTGGCGCAAATCAACAGCGAGCCGCCACCACCCTGGGCAGAAGCGTGCAAACTCTGGAGCAGGATAGACGAGTTGGAGAAAACGCACGAGAGAAACCAACAGGCAAGGCGGCAACAACAGCAGAATTTTAATAATCAATAAATAAAAAAAAATAATAAATAATTAATAAAAAAGAGTGCTCACAATAGCACCTTTGTGGTAAGAGGCGATTTTTGCGCTGCCACTATAAATTAATGTAAATACACAAAAACAAAAAAAAAAAAACACAAAGAAAAATGAAATAAAATGGAAAAATCTTAATATATTTTGTTTATAAATTCCTTTATTTGAATAAGTCTATCATTGCCAAAATACCCTAGAAACAAAAGAAAGAAGAAAACAAAAAAAAAAAACACATATTTTCAAATATACACTAAAATGAAAACTACACAAAAACGAAAAAAAAAAAACAAATATATACATAGATAATTAAATAATAAATTACAAACAGCCTAATATACCCCAACATACCCTAAAGAAGAGCACATGTCAAACATGTGCAGTCAAAAGTGCACAAACAACAAAAGCACACTTGAAAAGCTTGCCGCGATCAAAGCAAACTTTTGAAAAAAAGCTCAACAAGATCAAAACTGGCCAATAACGAAGTCTAAATACCCTATAAGAAAAATTACAAGATTTTTTTTTGGATATAATTAAATATTAGAAAATAGAATTATAAACAATTTGAAAAAAAAAACAATAACAAAAAAAATATAGGAGAATCAGAAAATGAAATAATTTAAAGAACAAAATTATTTTAATAAAATAACATCAAAAGTAACATAATTTCAATGGACCAGAACATAGAAATATTGAAAGAAAAATTTCAGAAAGCATACAAGTGCCTAAATAAAACAATTTATATACACCCTCAAACCATAAACAAGCACCTTGAAACTATCTTCGACAGTTATAATAGAATAAAGAGTAGCAATACAGACATATGCAATGAGTCTAGCAGCAAATGCTTTACTGAGCTAATATATAGTTTAAATAAACAACTAATAAGTATAGCAACAAAACATAATATAAAATTCACAATACCGGTAGATTCGAATTTAGAAGCAACTTTTGAACCTCTAATAGCAAAAGACACAGAAGAACCAGCTGTAAAAGATAACCCAGGAGACATTCAAGATACATCAGGTGTAAAAGATAACCCAGAAAACATTCAAGATAATACAAAACCAAAAATGGCGCAAACAAAGATTGAATTTCTTAATACAGCCTCTAAGCTGATTCAAGAGTATGATGGTGGAGTAGAAACAATTCAAAGTTTCATAGATTCACTGGAATTAATCAACGAAATAAAAGCAGAACATGAAGAAACAGCTATTAAAGTCATAAAAACAAAACTAAAAGGGGACGTTAGACTACTAGTTACTAATGAAAACACTATAAATGGTATAATCCAAACATTAAAGAAAGAAATTAAGGGTGAAACAGTTCAGGTAGCGGAGGCAAGATTAATGAATTTAAAACAAAATGGCAAGAACGCAAATTCATTTATGTCAGAAATAGAAAATCTTACTAAATCATTGAAACGCGCATTCATAACAGACAACGTAAACCCTGAAACAGCAAAGAAATATGCCACTCAAACAGCAGTGAAATCAATCATAAAGAACTGCGATAACGAAAAGGTCAGAACAATAATAGAAGCAGGCAATTTTACTGAAATGAATGATGTTATAGCTAAATTTGTAAATACATCTACAAATATAGAACAAGATCACAGCGTGTTTTATACTAAAAGAAACAATTACACAAATAGGAACTTGTACAATAATAATAAAAATTATAATAATAATTACCAAAATAGAAACCCAAATGATAATACTAACTATAACAATACTAGGAATTACAATAACTATAGTAATAATTATAATCGAAGAAATTATAACAATAGATATACCAAAACTAATTATCCTCCTAAAACACAACAAAATAATAATGTTAGATTTACAAATATAGAAGAAAATTCGGAAAACTCCGAAAGTCCTCTGGTGTAAAAAATCGAACAAATAAAATATATAATTTAAATTGCAACCTTAATAGCTACATAACTTTAAACTTTGACGATGTAGGGACAATAAAATTACTATTAGACACAGGAGCTGATGTATCACTAATAAAACAAGAAATATTAAGAAAAGACAATACAGTTAACATACAAAAACGGACAAAACTTAGTGGAATAGGCAAAGACGTCCTATTTACAATAGGCGAAACCAAACTAAAGGTCAGCAACCTCTCAACGGTACACACCTTCCAAGTAATAGAAAATGATTTCCCCATCCCATGTGACGGAATCTTGGGGCTTGACTTTATAAAAAAATTCAATTGCACACTCAATTATTCCACCAACAAATTGATAATAGATCCATATAAATCAAGATATAAAATTATAATCAATATAGGGATCAGTCAAAACACACATGTATTCCATATCCCACCTAGAACAGAAAAAATTGTACGCATTACAATATCCTCAAACAACAATAACATCTTTATCCCTAATCAAGAATTACACCCGGGGGTATTCGTCGCAAACACTATTGCTTCTAAGACTAACCCATATGTCCGCATATTAAATACTAACAACACAGACGTGCAAATTACAAATATAAACCTATTAAATGAAAAACTGTCCGATTATGAAATCTTAAAAACAGACAAACAACATGATTCAAAACATAAATCCACAATAATGAACAAACTAGCACCCCATTTTCCCGATTTCGTAAAAGAACCTCTACATAAATTATGCTCAGAATTTGATGATGTATTCGCAATAGAATCTGAACAAATATCGTCCAACAATTTCTATAAACAAAAATTAAGACTCAAAGACACAACACCAGTCTACACCAAAAACTACAGGATAGCACACAGTCAAAAAAACGAAATCAATAAACAAGTGGACAAATTGATCAATGATGATATTATTGAACCATCAATGTCTGAGTTCAATAGTCCGATTTTATTGGTTCCTAAAAAAGCGCTACCTGGCAGTAAAGAAAAACGGTGGAGATTGGTAGTTGACTATAGAAAAATTAACAAACAACTAGTAGCGGATACATTCCCACTACCCAGAATGGACGATATCCTTGACCAGCTAGGACGCGCTAAATACTTCTCTTGTTTAGACTTAATGTCAGGATTTCATCAAGTAGAATTAGAAGAAAAATCTCGGGACATAACATCATTTTCCACAGATAAGGGCTCATTCAGATTCAAGCGATTACCATACGGATTAAAAATTGCACCAAACTCGTTTCAAAGAATGATGTCCCTTGCATTCACGGGTCTATCACCATCCCAAACATTCCTTTATATGGATGATCTAATTGTAATTGGTTGCTCTGAAAGTCACATGATCAGAAACTTAAGAGATGTTTTTGAAACTTGCCGAAAATATAACCTAAAATTGCACCCAGACAAATGCTCTTTCTTCAGACATGAAGTTACTTTTCTAGGACACAAATGCACAAATAAAGGAATTTTACCAGACGAAAGCAAGTTCAAAACGATTCAAGATTACCCGACTCCCAAAAATGGCGACGAAGCCAAAAGATTTGTAGCATTCTGTAATTACTACCGTAGATTCATTCCAAACTTTGCATACCATGCACAATTTATCAATAGATTATCTAGGAAAAATGTAGAATTTATTTGGGATGCAAACTGCCAAGCAGCTTTTGAGTACTTAAAAAACAAATTATTAAGCCCACAAATACTTCAATATCCAGATTTTAATAAAAAATTCTGTATCACAACTGATGCAAGCAAGATCGCATGTGGAGCCGTCCTCAGCCAAGAATTTGATGGACTCCAATTACCCATATCATACGCATCTAAGGCATTTACAAAAGGCGAAAGCAATAAGTCAACAATAGAGCAAGAATTAACAGCAATACATTGGGCAATTCAATATTTCAAACCATACATATACGGGAAAAAATTCCTAATCAGAACTGACCATCAGCCATTAACATACCTATTTTCTCTAAAAAACCCATCGTCAAAGCTTACTAGAATAAGGCTAGATTTAGAAGAGTTCGATTTTACTATAGAATACATCAGGGGACAAGAAAATTTCGCAGCAGATGCTCTCTCCAGAATTGAATTTGAAAATATAAAAAACATAGAAACTAATAAAATACTTAAAGTAGCAACAAGATCAGAAACAAAAAAATTAGTACATAAGGAAAACAAAATTAACAATAGCAGAATAGAAGCACCAAGAATATATGAAATAATAAATCCTAGCGAAGCCAAAAAATACGCGCAAATTAAATTCAAAAAATGCAAATGTTTTATTACCAAAAATAAAGAAAAATTACTCTCCTTCAACATAGGCGATTTGATCATTAGTGGAAGAATAGATCTAGATCGATTCCTTCCAAGGCTTGAAAAAGAAGCCGGTGCTCAAAAAAATCTATAAACTGAAGATAGACATGTCAGAAAAACTATTAAGGTCACTTACACCTAATGAACTAAAACAAAAAGGAAAAGACACATTAAAACATTTAGAAATAGCAGTTCTACCCCAAGTAAAAGTTATAACAAATAAAGAAGAAATAAGAAATACATTAAATAAATATCATAATGACCCAATAGAGGGAGGTCACTGCGGGGTAAACAGAACACTAGGAAAAATAAAAAGAGATTTCTTTTGGAAAAATATGTCTCGGGATGTTGCAACATACATAAAAAATTGCGAAAAGTGCAAACTAGCCAAAGTAACCAGACACAACCACTCCCCATTGGTCATAACACCAACCCCTGCAACCACTTTTGACACAATAATAATAGATACAATTGGACCATTACCAAAAACAATGAACGGTAATGAATACGCAGTTACTATTATCTGCGATCTGTCCAAATATCTCATATCAATACCAATACCAAACAAAAGTGCAAAAGCGGTTGCAAAGGCAATATTCGAGAAATTCATTTTAATTTACGGTTCAGTGAAAACAATTCTAACAGACATGGGAACAGAATATATGAATTCAATACTAATAGAACTTTGCAAAAATTTTAACATAACTAAAATTAATTCCACGGCGCACCATCATCAAACTCTTGGAACAGTAGAAAGAAGCCATAGAACTTTCAATGAATACATCAGGTCATACATATCCATAAAAAAAGACGATTGGGATGAATATCTAGCATACTTCACATATTGCTTTAACACCACTCCATCCAGCGTACATGGTTATGCACCTTTTGAACTAGTCTTTGCAAAACATCCTAAAACTGTCCCATTCTCGTCTGAAACGGTAGAACCCATTTACAACATTGATGATTTCAATAAAGAAATAAAATTTAAATTACAAATAGCTCAAAATAGAGCGAAACTGCTTATCGAAAAATTTAAAGCATCACAAAAAGAAACATATGATAAAAACACAAAAAAAGTATCGCTAACTGAAGGACAAGAAATACTTTTAAAAAATGATACAGGACATAAATTAGATAACAAATACACAGGCAAATATACAATACAGAGCATAGGTCCTAACAATAATATAGTAATAGCGGATGATAAAAACAAAAAGCAAACAGTACATTTAGATAGAATAAAAATAACATAAAAAGGATGTTAGAAAAATATAAATTTTTCTTTTTAAAATAAGGAGGTGTAGTATACTTTTAGGGATAAGATTAGGGCACATACTTTTAGGGATAGATTATAAGTAATTAGAACTTAAGCATAATGTCTAGCTTTAAGTACCGTTAAGGACACTAGCCATAAGACCAATGTAAACGTTCTCCTATAAATACCGGGCTTGCGGCCCCAATAAATCACTTCAAGTCAAACCTTGCCTTCGCCTATTTCAAGAATCCCAAATACGAGCCTACGGTTGTAAAGTGAAGGAAGATTAATAAGAAGAAGTCTGTCAGAATAAGAAGGTAGGCGAAGATTCGGGTCCCAATTAAGACCGCGTAACGCAAACTTAAGGAATTGCTTCTGTACCGATTCAATACTACGCTGGTGAACATCATATTGAGGGTTCCACACTGGTGAGCAATATTCTAGAGTAGGGCGAACTAACGAAGTGTATAAAACCTTTGTCACATATGGATCAACAAATTCTTTGGCCCAACATTTAATTAAGCCAAGAAGACTGCATGCTCTATTGACAATTGAAGATATATGAACATTAAAAGAAAGTTTTGGGTCAACTAACAACTAACAACTTACAGAACAGACTTAATAGAGTAATGAGCTAGGAACGGCGACAAACGACTGAAAGTCATAAAAGAGCATTTAGAGGCATTAAGGTGTAATTTATTAACGTGACACCAAACACAGAACGCATCGAGATCTGATTGCAAGTAATGTTGGAAAGAAGGATCATTATATGAATAACAAATCTTGACGTCATCCGCAAACATGAGCACGCGTGAATTAGCCAAAGCCAAAGGCAAATCATTTGTAAACAAGGTAAATAACAGTGGGCCCAGATGACTGCCTTGGGGGACGTAAGTCGAGGAACGAAAAGACACCTTTTGGGTTCTGCCAATAAGATACGACTTTAACCAAGCCAATAGTTTCGGGGAAAAACCCATGATGTTAAGTTTCATGAGAAGCATAGAATGATCAACCGTATCGAAAGCCTTACTTAAGTCAGTATAAATAACATCAGTTTGACGCTTTTTACGGAAGCCATGTTGTACAAGGGTAGTCAATTCTAAAAGGTTGGTAAGCGACGAACGACCTTTCACGAAGCCATGCTGATAAGGAAAGAGTTTCCAAAAAAGTTACAAGGGATAACAAACTTTGACGCGGTCGAAGTTAGGCCCGTCCCCCCTGGTCTAGTTTTTGAATACGTTGGTTGTTTGGACTGTAGAGCTGCTGTTGTTGTTGCTGCTGCTATTACCATGTAAGAAACTGCTATTTCTGCTGTTGTTGGAGCTGCTGTTGCCATTGCATAAACTAATTCTGCTTTTCTTGGAGTAGAGCCTGAACTTGGGAAAGCTTTGTTGTTGGTTATGCAGCTCATGCTAATGTTTGTTGTGTCCTAGGGAGTATAGGCGTTGCTAAGAAGATCCATTGTTGCTTGCATTTAAATTGCGTTTTGTTACGTCATCATAAGACACACCTGTGTTGTTACGCTGTTCTTGATGTAGTTGCTGGTGTTGTTGATCTTGTAACTCTGCGATTCGATCGTAAAGTGGGAAACTGTTGTTGTTTAATTAATGTTATTAAGCCTGAATGGAGGGGCAGACATCAATTGGGTACCTAATGAAGCTTGATCCAGCCTGTTTGAGTTACTCTTTTTTTGCAAAGAAATTCCTCGTACCACTGTCAACCTTTGTAGCTGGCCATAAAGCCTCCATAGCAATGGTAGCAGGTTGTGATAGTAATCCTGTTATGATTCAGTGTACTATGGTTAAAGTTTTTTACAACAATTCTATGTGGCTTTTTAGTTACCATTTGATAAGTGTGAAATTCAAGTCCAATGTTATCCAAATGGCTGGTAATGGCTCCGTAAGTATTACTGTCTTTGGGAAAGATTCGGATCGTTTCCCCTTGGTTGCGTTGAACAATGACTTTAATCACATCTGCTACTTCCTTAACTAATTCAAACTGATCATTTATATTGCTGACTGTGACAACAATTTGCGATGGTTTTGGAGGGCCTGTCCTGTCCTGTTAAGCGTCGTCTTCTGTATTCATCGGGCTCGCACTGTCTTTCTCAGCACTGTCAATGTGTGTGTCAAGAATGGCATATCTATTAGCAAAGTTTGATTGTTGACTTATATTAGCGATCAAGACCATAACCCGTCCACTGGCCCTCTTCGATTTGGATATGGGTGAAAGAGTTTTATCGTGTTTTCTCTTAGCACCTTTCTGTTTTTAGGCATCGATCAATTTTCCAGCAGTTTCGTTGTGAGTTTCAGCTTTATTACCATTACGCAAACAATATTGTCGATCAATGCTAGTTCCAGTTGTTGTTTTTGTACAGATGGTTGTCGTGTAGTTTTGTCTAGCTTCTTGCAGTTGTGAGCGGCATTTATCCCGAATATCAGCAGGCGTTTTTCGTGATATTAAGAACATTTTGTTATGATCAATTAGCTTATTTCTTCTCTGCCATAGGATAAATTTATATTTTACTCTGTCCGGGAAAAAAATATATAAAGAAAAAAAAAAAAGAGAAAAACAAACATACAGAGCAAAAAGAGTTTTATTACCCTTCTTGTGTGCCCTGGCACACAATGTCTAACAACAGTACTACTATCAGTGCATCTGTTTTTCTACAAGTTGCCGACACTGCACTAAGCAGCGTCCGAAAGTACCTGTGTGTGCTATGTTGTTTAGCACAAAACCGAATACACGAGTAAAGCGGAGGTTGCAAAATATATAACTTTAATCAAGGGTAACACGAACGTTCTCTTTGAAGGTGGATAAGAAACTATACATTTGGTACTGTGAGGATGAAAGTCATTTGTACCCTAGTGCTTCATTGAACTGGGAAATCTTCTCCCGTTATATGAAGGTACGCTAACCCTATTTGGGCCAAGTTAATCGAGCGTTTGGGTGAGTGGCGTCTTTGCTTGCTCTTCAAACCCTCAATTAAGTCCTGGACTATGCTGGGGTCATTTTTTTTTTTTCAATATACCTATTAAGTGTGGTCACATTTATAGATGAAGGAATATTATTTGAAATATTTTTGGATTCATGGATTTTAATTTATTTTTATTTTTTGTTTATGCATTGCTGAATTGAGTTGTAGGAAAAGAATTTTAACCATGTAAAAATATTATTGCCAAGGACTGCAAGGGTATATAAACATCTTCATAGCCGAAGATATTTGATATTTTTTTTATTTGAATTTGGTTTTTAGTTAAAAGCAAGCTTTTGCGCCTTTTTTTTTTTTGCTGCAGGTCCTTTAGTACCATGTCACGGTCGCATGAAATGACCGGGTTCCATTGGAGAAAATTAATATTCAAGACGCACACGTCAGTGTCCGTTGATTGTAGTTTTCATATTGATTTTTATTCAAAAAATATTCTTTTGCTTAACCTATGTTTACAAATATATTCTTATGCTGCCATTTATCCGACAGCTACAAAGGAGAGGGAAAGTGGCAGTACATACATACATATAATTTGGGGCGCTTGCATCAAAGTGCTTGGTCAGCTAGCTCATATTACGGTTGTGCTACATTGCCTTTGTGAATATATGTATGTGTATATATAAAAGTACATACCTAAATGCACATGTTTAGATGTATATTAGTTTAGAACATTTGTTAATTTCGTAGAACAAAATATAAAGTCAAATCGTGCGCGAATACTGCAGCTGAATATTCGGCTGCCAGAACAGCCATGAAACCATTGAGTACAAAAAAAAAAAAAAAAAAATGTGGCTTACATATCCCCATCTAGGTTTTACTTAACACTGTTCAAACTTGAAGACTCAAAAAAAACACATTTCAAACTGCTCATCTAAAAATCAACAGACTGGCAATGCTTTAATGCAGGCTGATATTTTTAAGGTCATGATCAAGTGTTTTAAGTTTAATAGATGTACTATACGACTGATGGGTTAATTACGACCCTGTAGTAAGTTTTTGTCAATCATGTCAGGTTTTTTCCAAATTATACAAATTATTATATTATACAGAGAAACCATTTTTTCAATATTTCAATGCATAATATAAACATAATATTGTACTAAAAAGATTATCACTTTAGTCTAATCTATTCAGTGTTCTAACTTTTCTAGGCCTCGCGAAATATCATCTTTTAAAATTATTGTACCAGATAAATATTACTTAGCTAAATCCCAATTTAAGCCTTAGGGCTTAGTAGTACACTAGCTTGCATCCAAAAAGCCCTGCCGGCGCTTTATCTTTATTTATTTATCTTTATCGTTGTCTGCTTCAAAAAAATAATAATGTCTAGTCTAGACTTGTTTCCAAGCTCTCGAACCTTTTCGCCTGACATATAAGAGTTTTTCTGAAACTTGGCTTCCTTATGACTCTACAGTCTCCAGTGCGCCGCTGTGGTTCAGCCGTAGGCTATCTACTCTCCGTAACATTAAATATATATATATTTTGAGAGGTTCATAAAAAGTTGTTTGTGCCTTGACTTTGTAACTTATTGTGTAGCGAAGTCTCAATTTTGTCTTTTAAATACTCAATGCAGCAATAATTATATCGCTGTATGTGCGCTGTAGGTTTAATTTTTATCGAAACACGTAAAGATTTTAAAATTTTGTTAATCATTGACGTTCAAACTTACAGCCTTCCACTTTTAGATTTAATAACCAGACAAATAATAATGATTCTGAAATTTCAGAACTGTTTGCTAAATTCTTTCAGTCGTCTTATTCTACCACTTCTTCACCTCCTATCCCTTCAATCTATCCCTTCCCTATCCTATATTTTAATTGTGTGTTTTATCCTAGTATTACTGAGGACTCGTTAGCTATCAATTATTATTAGTTTATCATCCATCACGTCATCCTTCGTACCCGGGCCTGATAATATTCCTAGTTGCATCCTTAAATTGTGTTCGATTTTCATATTGAAGCCTTTGTCTCGGTTGTTCTGACACTTGTAGTATTCCGAATGTTTCGAAACTACCCCTCTTCATAAAAACGGCAAAAAATCAGATATTTTTAACTACCGTGGCATCGCCAAACTTTCCATAATTCCTAAGCTTTTTGAGAAAATATTACGTGTTCCCTTCAACACTAGATCCACTGTTTTGCAATCTGGTCTCGATGCATTCTGTGATTCGTGCCACGTTAATGAACTACACCTTAATGCCTCAATGTGCTTTTTTGTGACATTGAGTCGTTAGTCTCCGTTACTACATCATTACTCTATTAAGTCTGATCTGTTAGATTATGTATAATTATTTAAAGATTAATGCGTAATTATTGGCTTAAAACATTCCTTTAATATGTTTTCATATTTCTTCAATTGTTAATAGAGCAATTAGTCTTCTTAGCTTCATAAAATGATGGGCCAAGAAAATTGATGACCCCTACGTTACAAAGGTTTTGTACACTTCGTTGACCACAATTGCACCACAATTATGATATTCACCACCGTAGTAATGAATCGGTACAGAAGCAATTCCTCAAGTTCGCATAACGCGGTCTTAATTGGTCTGACAGACTTCTTCTTATTAATGTTCCTTCACTTTACAACCGTAGGCTTGTATTTGGGATTCTCTTTCTCCATAAACTAATCAACGGTAAAGTCATTTCTACTAATTACCTCTTGTCGGACCAGAATTAATTTGACATCCTTGCAAAGGGTACTAAAAAATTGGTCAGATGTTTGTAACGCACAGAAGGAAACATTTCCGACCCTATAAAGTATATATATTCTTGATCAGCATGAGAAGCTGAGTCGCTATAGCCATGTCGGTCAGTCCGACCAACCGTGCAAATCAACTTCACTCCGCCATCTCAAGAGCTAATGAGATGAAATTTAATATTTGGGCTACCTATAACCCGGGTAAGATAAAGAATGAAAATCGTCATGATCGGGCGACTATACAAAGGAAAAATGGATAAAAAAGTTGGAGTATCCCTATGAAATTTACAAATATGACAGTTTCATTTATAAAACATCGGATCCGGAAATTTCAATTAGATCGGATAAATAGAACACAAGTTACAGTCAATATAAATCGCATCTGTCCAACGTCATTAGTCAGACACAGCGCTACATAAACCGTATGTGGATGCGTGCCAATCGCGGCATCTATGTACAAGGGGAAGAAGAAGAAAAAGAAATGGAAATTATATATGGAATGTTTTGTCTGTGCACTGATAAATTGAGTTACAGAAAAAGAGTCTAAAACATGTAATAATATTATGGCCAAGGACTGCAAGGGTATTAGCGGACGTTGACGATACTATGCGCAGTATGTTCAAGTGGCCCTACGACACCACGGCAAAGACTGTTACGCGCGAGCCCAAGCAGATAACTGCCCACCTCCCACCCGACCACGGCACAAATCGCGTGGACAGATACACAATGGCAAAAACAGACAAACAACTATCTATGAACTAAATAGGAAAGAATAGATGTTCATGCATGGCATAGTTAGAAGAACAACGACTATGGGTTAAAGGTATAATAGGATGTCTACTCTGTCTACATGGTACCGACAAATTTATCTGAGCCAATAACTCAGGTGAGTCAATATTACCGATTAGGAGCTTGTGCCGCGAAGCTTACGCCACGAAGAGTAAATAGCAAGAACTAAAATAGGACGGACAAGCGAAGTAAAAAGAATTTTAGTGGTATAGGGGTCATTAAATTCGTTTGACCATCTTTTAATGAAACCCAGAACACTCATGGCCTTTGCGACCGTGGTGGAAATATGGGTATTAAAATTTAACTTATGGTCCATAAGTACGTCCAAAATCATTCAAATTATTTAGACATTTTTTAAAGGACTATTGTTTAGAAAATTAGTGACTAGTTGAGGAGAATTAAGATTTAATAAATTAAACTGGCACCAGGATTGAAAATATTTAAGATCACCTTGTATCCAACTAAATGAATCTATTTCATTATAAGTAAGACAAAGCTTAACATCGCACAGTTGGGCCTCTGCTCGGATAGCGTTGCAAAAATACGTTTTTTCATGATCGCGTTTGGCAAAAATGATATATGCAATCGATAGGAAATACTTCAGAGATCATGAATCCAAAAATTTTTGAAATCGGTTGATTAATTTTAAAAAAATCGCAACTCTAAAACTGAATATTGGGCGATTTCAACAATTGATCTTGCATTTTTTGGTTTTATCTGAAAAGTATGTTCTTTATGAATAGCATGTTTCATAAATTTTAATAATTACTTAAATCGTTATTGAACTAGAAGCGTTAAAAAAATGTACTAAATATTGGCAGTTTTGGAACTTTGGTGGAATAAAACTAGCAAGGATCAACGAGTATCAATACCGAACTACATACACTAGGTAGGTGAAATATTTACCTATCAGATGTATATAGTCCCAATATGCGGAGACCTCCGACAGCGATGCATAAGTAAGTAAAACTAAGGCAACCTCGATTAAAAAATGCGCTGTAGGTATAAGGAAGAAGAAGAGCGCATGCGTATTGGCCTGTAGCTTCTTTGTATTTAAATGAAAACTTAAATGATTTTGAAATCGGATTGCCCATTACCTTACTCTTACCCCAACGGTACATAGGATTTTGGCTCACGGAAAGGATTTAATAGAATATCAGTGTTTACCACTTGGAGAGCTATCCGAAGAAGCACAGGAATGTAAAAACAAGGACTACAAAAGGTTCAGATACACTAATACACTAAAAACTTCTGGTCTTAGAAAAAATTAAGACATTTTTAACATGCTAGCAGCCTCTTCGGACGCACTTACTGCATCACTGAGACACGTGCGATCACGAAAGGATTTGGAAAATAACAACTATAGTCCCGAAATGTTGAGTTTATTAGATAATGATGTAAATATTGAAAATTATTTTGAAGAAAATCAGTCATTAATAGCAAATTTTCAAAATTAACCTAAGAAAAATTAAAAAAAAAAATTTTTTTTTTTTCTAATTATGTTAAAAAATCAAATTAAAACATTAAAAAATGTTACACAGTCGTCTAAAACAATGAAAAATTCCATTTGTGATTGAAAAAAACCGGGTTACGATCCATTTTTAAAGGAAAAACATGCTTGGAAATATTTTCTGACTTTGACCTTGAATATTACAGCACCACGAACACCCAGCACTTTTGACAAACATTCATTTTGAAGCTTAAGGTATTCTTTATCGCATGCTTTTTAAATTTTTGAAATCGCTTTATTGGACGCTATGATTTTTGCAATGCTAAATGCCGGCCCCACTGTGCATCGTCAGCATACATAAGCACACGCGAATGAATAATGACTGATGGAAGATCATTAATAAATAAAGTGAAAAGCAGGGGGCCAAGATGACTACCTTGAGGTACCCCAGATGTCACAGGAATGGAATAAGAAAAATAAGACTTGTAAAGTACCTTCTGTTTTCTGTTTGTTAAATATTCTCGAACCCAAGAAAGGAAAGGGGGTGGGAATCACATGTCGTTCAGTTTAGAAAGAAATAAGGTATGATTAACAGAGTCAAAGGCTTTACTGAATTCGGTGTATATGACATCAGTTTGTTTAGCATTTTTGAACCCCTTGATGATTATAGAGGTAAATTCTAAAAGGTTAGTGGTTGTAGATCTACGTTTCACTTTTTTATTGTGCTTTGTTAATTCCAAAAGACTCTCTAATTGACTACCTTCTACCTTCAGACTTAATGACCAGACTGCTAATAATGATTCAGATATTGCAGATCTGTTTGAAAGAATTTAAGAAACATATCTGCAATACTAGGAAAAAACATACAATTTAAATGGGGGGTTGAAAAAGGATAGGGTGTGGGATCCGAAACAGTAGTAGAATAAGTCGACTGAAAGAATGTAACAGTCGACTTATCCTACTACTGTTTCGGAACCCACACCCTATCCCTTTTCAATCCCACATTTAAATTGTATGTTTTTTCCTAGTATTACTGAAGTACAGTCTTCATCTATCTCTAGCTTCTCATCTATGACGTCTTCCTTCGTTCCCGGCCCTGATAGTATACCTAGTTGCATCCCTTTAATGTGTTCGATTTCCCTATCTAAGCCTTTATCTCGGTTTTTCTTTATATCGAGTGAGACTTGTAGCTTCCCTGATATTTGAAAGGAGTCTTTTATTATTCCGCTTTTTAAAAAGTGTAGCAAATCGGATATTTCTAACTACCTTGGCATTGACAAACTTTCGGCAATACCTAAGCTGTTTGAGAAAAGTACTACGTTTTCCCTTCAACGCCTATCTAGGTCCACTATTTCTCCCTGTCAGCATGGATTCATGAATAGTCGTTCGTCGCTTATCAACCTTTTAGAATTGACTACCCTTGTATCGTATCGTATTGGCAGAACCCAAAAGGTATAATGATATTTCGTCCCAACAGTACTTACATTTAGATCTTGATGCATTCTGTGATTGGTGCCACGTTAATAAATTACTTTTATGACTTTCAGTCGTTTGTCTCCGTTCCTAGCTCATTACTCCATTACAGTCCTCTTGGCTTTATAAAAGCTTTATAAAACTTTGGGCCAAAGAATTTGAGGATGCATCTTGTTTGGTTTTGAGCACTTGCTTGAACTTGCCATATGAAGCGTTATGACTTATTAGGTTTATTTTTTTTTTTTTATTTCTTTGGTCAATCTGATTTCGTGAAGCCATTCGGCTGACCACTCTTAAACACTCGATTTAGGTCAGTTTTTTTTAAAAGCTTGAAAAACAAGCCGGTATACTCGAGATCAAACAATTCAAATTGGCACCGAGTGAAAAGATCTTTGAAACCTGTTCAACAGAATCTTTTAAAGAAATGGGCACTAAAATATTGAAATCATTAAGAGTAGCGCTACTCCGACCGATGACGACCATTATAGAAAAAGATAAAGTTAAGTTAAAGAAGCAATATTGTCTACATATCATGATGATCCTATAAAGGGTGACCATATGGGCATTACAAAAACTTTGGCCAAAGTTAGAAGACACTATTATTAAAAATCATTACACGTCATGTTACCTTAATAAATATGAAAAATGCCTAAAGTCATAAACGACGAAGCTCATCAAAACACCCTTAATCATTACCGAAACCCCCATGCATGCGTTTGACAGAATAATAGTGGTCACCATTGGTCCACTACCAAAATCTGATGATGGTAATGCTTACGCAGTCACTTTAATATGTGACTTGACAAAACAGTTTTCTGCTGAGTTCCAGTTTCAAACAAAAGCGCAACAACAATTGCAAAAGCTGTATTTAAATCCCTTAATCTGAAGTACAATCTAATGTAGTCGTTCATTATGGACATTGGGACAGAATACAAAAATTTAATAATAAATGAATTTTTCAACTATTTAAAAATAGACAACAACGTCTACTGCACACCACCACCAGACCTTAGGAACCGTTGACATTCAATGAGTTCATTCGTTCATATATATCAGTAGATAAAACTGATTGAGATGTATGGTTACAATGTACTGGTTACAGTGTACTGGTTTAACACAACTCCATCAGTAACACATAATTACTGTCCCTATGAACTTGTATTTGGTAAACCAAATAATTTACTAATCTACAAAATAGAATACAACGTTTATATAACGTAGATAACTATGGTAAAGAAGTCAAGTTTAGATTAGAACTACCATATAATAGAGCTAGAATAATGTTACAAGAAAATAAGGAAAAACAGAAAAAATTTTATGACAATAAGCCAGTACACTTTAATTTAGAAATAGAAGACCACGTTTTCTTAAAAGAACCATTCGAAGTTATAGAAAAAGCTAAAAATAATAACATAAAAATTAGAAACGATATTTTTTTTTTTTATGGATTCAACAACTATAACTAATTCAATTATTTAAAAATATATACAATTGAAAACTATTTCAAAAAAAAAGAAAAGGAAAATTTGTCTGGCCAGAGACAAACAAAACAATTTTTCTAACATACGTATGATACATTTAATCAATCATTGATTATCATTAATCAATAAATAACTGCATAGAAGGTCTAGTATATTCATACCAAAAATCAATTAATACAAAGAGCTCAACTTGTAACACTTAGTTGCAAGTTTAAACAATCAAAAATGTACGCAATAAAATATACATAAACATATTCCAAAGTCACGAATATGTTTATGTATATATGTACAATGTACATACATTGATGTATGCACATAAACATCTTCATAATCAGTTAAGCATTTTTAATGTAACAAAAATCAATTCTGACATAAATGTACCCTCAGATTTCGAAAATGATGTGCGAGCAATGATCAACAACTACAAGGCTATTGAATGCTTAATCGTTGAAGAGAGAGCACAGAGTCTTGCAGGGCTAGTAGCAGAATCAACTGATGCAGTTAGTCTACAGATTATCCCAGTTGATATTAACTCGCCTAACTGCCAAGCACCATGCCGTCTACCGGCTATTGAAGCTGCACCAGTAAAGCATCAAGTCGACGAATGGCTGAATGTTGGAATCGTTCGCCGATCATCATCCAATTTAGCCAGAAAAATGGCAGCTATCGAATCTGCGTGGATTCGAAAGCTAATCAGTATGCTGTTGAACGATGAAAAAGCTGGAGGCCGCAAAGTTGTTTACAGACATGGATTTAGACTTTTTTCACGTGCCGATTGAAGAAAAAAGTAAAAATACACAGCATTCGTGACCAAGGAGGAATTATTCGAATTCAACAAGGCTCCTTTTGGATTCGGTGATTCACCTGCAGTATTTTTCCAATATGTAACAAATGTTTTTCAACCGTTGTTAACGTTGACGTGTTGTATCTGTATATGGATGATAAATATTATAATCCATGCAACGACAGCAGAAGAATGTCTCTATAAGATGAAGAAAGTTTTTGAAACAGTAGCAGCGTTTGGACTTAATATTAAATAAAATAATAAAGTGTCACTTTCTAAAGAACTCTGTTGAATTTTTTGGCCAAGCATTTCTGGGCTTAACTGGATTTTTTCAATTATTGCCCGACCATGCAATGGCTTATAGGTTGGATGCGGTTGCACACAAGGCTTTTGAAGAATTAAAAGAAGCTCTCACTGTTGAACCAGTACTTAAACTATATGATAGAAATGACAACATAGAAATTCACACAGATGTGTCAAAAATGCGGTTTGGAGCAGCATTGTTGCAATGGAAAGAAGGCCAGGTGCATCCAGTATGGTTTTGTAGCAAAAAATCTTGTGAAACTGAGGCTCGATAGCATAGCTATATTTTGGAAGCGAAAGCAGTATACGTTGCCTGCCAAAAGTTAGTCAATTCGTTTTCGGCATCAACTTCAAGGTTACACCAGATTGCGCAGCATTTAAGCAGACAATAAACAAGAAGGATGTACTTAGAGATGTGGCGCGATGGATTGTTTATTTGCAGGATTTTTACTTCGATGTGGAGCATAGAGGTAAACATGTGGATTGACTCAGTCGCTAACGACAAAAGTTTATGATTATACGATCGGAAACATCAGCACGATTTAAAAAAGAGCATCGGGAGGATACAATGTCAAGGGCTCTAAATAAATTGTTGCAAAATCAACCCTATGAAGATTTTAAATTAAAAGGCGGTCTTTTATACGAATGGTTGGCGGTAATGAACTTTTGGTTGTCCCGAAACAAATGGAAAAAGAAATCATTGTTGAAGTCAATAATTTTGGTCACTAGGCATTGCAAATGACAATGCACGCTAATCAGCAGTCTTATTGGATGCCGCATTTAGAGTCAAAAGTGGCACGAATTATTAATAACTGAAAAATTAATAAAAGGAGATAGACCATTAGAAACGGTACACTTTAACGCTATTGGGTCATTAGATGCAACTTCAAATTAATATACATATGTATATTGTATATATTTGCTATGGTCGACGCCTTGACGAAATTTGTTTGGTTATATCCAACAAAAACAACAAGTTGCGAGGAAGTTCTACGAAAGTTAAAAGAGCCATTTGAACTAATGTTGGGTGTTCAAATGAACAATGGGCCAGAGAATCTGATTCTTAAGTTGTTTTAGGATATATGCAATAAATTTGGTGAAGAGCCAGTTAATGAGAGCTTCTGCCAAACGAGAAATTACCAACGCCCAGAAACAATATAATTCAAAACGCAAGATTAATAACGTATATAAAATTGGAGATCTGGTCGCGATTCGGCGTACACAGTTTGTTGCGGGTCGTAAGCTTGCGAGCTTGGCCCGTACGAGGATACGATGTTAAGAAAGCAGCAGTCGATATTGAGGGGCTAATCCTCACAGCTATTAGCTCAGACAATATTAGGTATTGGCGGAACAAAAAGGAGTCGAACGAGTTGTCATCGGGGTCGGATGATTAATATCAGGATGGCCAAATGTAAGATGTGTGCAGGGTGGCTGGTCATTTTGGTAGCCCCGGCTAGTTGAGAGAGTGGTCAGTAAGTTGGAGTGAAAAGCCAAGTCGTTATAAATTGTATTTATAAATTATAATTAAGTATACATTGTGAACTCATCTATTACATTTGAGTGCTCGTCCTCGCCCTATTGATACTATTTCTTTTTGTAAGCTGATCTATAAAACTTTCAATTTGTTCAAATAAATCCATTACATGTTGGCACTCTCCCTCTCTTTTGTAGCTGTCGCGGAAGTATAGGAATATATATGTAAACCAGAGGTAGGCGCCCATAGCCCGTGCGGGCACTTTTGCTCGGCAATTGCTCGTGTGGCCGTCTGTGTGCATGCCGATGTGAGCACGAAGTACAAGTTGAGAGCGTAAAAAAAAAAACTAGTGTCGCACAGACTTTTGACGAAAGCAGTACTATGTCGCTTTGTTACGCAGCTACACGCAGAAAAATTAATGCTTCACTTTCTTGCATGGCAATTTTAAAAATATTTTACCATTATTTATATTTTGTTCCAATAGGGTAAAAAATATAAGCGGACAAGCATAATCTAATATAAATGTAATATATACATGTGTGCACATATATAGTATGAAAAATATGTGTAATAGTTGATACAAAATATGCATTAATTTTTATGACATTTAGGTGAAAGGAATCCAAGGCCTATAACTGTACTTTGTTTTAATTTTTTATTCGTTTCTTCACATACGATTTGCGCAGTGTAAAGCAGCTTACGCACACAAGCAAGCGCACACATACATTGACAGTTGGAGCTGGCTCTCTTTGTGCCTACCCCTGATGTAAACATAGGTTATGCAAAAAAATAATTATTGAATAAAAATCAATCAAGCAACTGCAATCAAACGACACTGACGTGTTCGTCTCCTCACTAACTGCAACACGCTCATTACACTGTAACGCAGTTCATCAATGCACAGACAAAACATTCCATACATAATTTCCGTTTCTTTTTCTTCCACGCATGACGCGATTGGCACAAATACACACACAGTTTATGTAGCGCTACGTCTATGTGTGTATGCGTGTGCTCTGCTGAATCGAGTAATGACGTTGAGCAGAGCAAAGAAATATACAAAAACAAATGGCAAGTATTGCTCAAAACCAAACAACATGCATCAGCAAATTCCTTGGCCCAACGTTTAATGAAGCCAAGAAGACTGCATGCTCTATTGACAATTGAAGATATATGAACATTAAATGAAAGTTTTTGGTCAAACATAATGCCTAAGTCTTTGAATGATGGTACACAATCTAACAGAACAGACTTAATAGACTAATGAGCTAGGAACGGCGACAAACGACTGAAAGTCATAAAAGAGCATTTAGAGGCATTAAGATGTAATTTATTAACGTGACACCAAACACAGAACGCATCGATATCTGATTGCAAGTACTGTTGGAAAGAAGGATCATTATATGAATAACAAATCTTGAAGTCATCCGCAAACATGAGCACGCGAGAATGAGCCAAGGCCAAAGGCAAATCGTTTATAAACAAGGTAAATAACAGTGGGCCCAGATGACTGCCTTGGGGGACACCTGACGTAACTCGAACAGTTTTAGATATCGAGGAACGAAAAGACACCTTTTGGGTTCTGTCAATAAGATACGACTTTAACCAAGCCAATAGTTTCGGGGAAAAATCCATGATGTTAAGTTTCATGAGAAGCATAGAATGATCAACCGTATCGAAAGCCTTACTAAAGTCAGTATAAATAACATCAGTTTGACACTTTTTACGGAAGCCATGGTGTACAAGGGTAGTCAATTCTAAAAGGTTGGTAAGCGACGAACGACCTTTCATGAAGCCATGCTGACAAGGAGAAATAGTGGATCCGGATAGGTGTTGACGGGAACACGTAATAAATTTCTCAAACAAAAGACTCTTTCCAAATATCAGGAAAGCTACAAGTCTCACTCGATATAAAGAAAAACCAAGATAAAGGTTTAGACAGGGAAATCGAACACATTTTAAGGATGCAATTAGGTATACTATCAGGCCCGGGAACGAAGGAAGACGTTATAGATGACAAGCTAGAGATAATACAGTCTTCAGTAATATTAAGAAAAAAACATACAATTTATATGTGGAATTGTGAAGGGATAAGGTGTGGGATCCGAAGCAGTAGTAGAATAAGTGGACTGAAAGAATTTAGCAAACAAATCTGCAATATCTGAATCACTATTAGCAGTCTGGTCATTAAGGCTGAAGGTGGAAGGTAGTAAATTGGAGCGTCTTTTGGAATTAACAAAGTTATAAAATCTTTTGGGGTTCTCATAAAATTCAACCTTACAGCGAATGATATAATTATTGTAGCATTGAGTATTTAAAAGACAAAATTGAGATTTGGCTACACAATAATTTGCATAGTCAAGTCGCCAACCAGTTTTTTAAATCTTTTAAAATATCTCGATTTAATGTTACGGAGATTAGAGAGCCTACGTGTGAACCAGACTGGCGCACTGGAGACGGTAGAGACATTCACATAAGGAACGCATTTATTAATTAGAGAATTAAGAGCAGAGTAGAAAAAATTTACTGCACAATCTATATCACGGCACTCAAATAGAAATGACCTATCAAAAGAGAAAATAAGGCTGTTAAGAAGATTGAAATTTGTTTTACGAAAACATCTACGACGAGAATTTGAGATGTTATTGAATGAATTATTAAAGAATTGTAAGAAATAGTAATTTCAATGGTAGGGTGATAAGTATCTTCAGGCTTCACTAGGGTCTGTGTTTGTGATACAGCACTAACAGTGGGATCAGAGACAAAAACAAGATCGAGGATTCTTTTAGAAGAGTTAAGAAAAGAATTCAACTGATATAGCGGACATTCAAGTAGGCTATCAAGAAAAACATGTTGAGATGAAGGAATTAAGAAAGATAGATTATCATCAACAAGCCAAAAAATATTAGGCAAGTTAAAATCACCCAAAGCAATAAGAAATTCACGATCTTTAAGACGACTAAAAATAATTCGCAAAGCATCAGCATGGTGTGTGTAGATCATGATATCAGAAGCGGGAGGAATATATGAACAAGGGATATACATGCTAAAGTTATACATGCTAGTTAGTCGGCACAACACTTGAACACAGTTTAGAGTTGACAGCAATGAGTACTCCACCGCCACGACGACCAACACGATCAAGCCTATAAGAAATAAAGTTATTAGAAAGAGTTTCATTATCGAAAACAGAGGAGTTGAGCCAAGTTTCAGAAAAAGGTAATATGTCAACCGAAAAAGTTTGGCTGCCACAGAACAGTTTCGAGAGCTTTGTAAGGAGTCCTCTTACATTTTGATAATAAATGCAAAGACTAGACGTTATTTGTTTTTTTAATCAGAAGATAAATTAGGAAGGTGGACAGGCAATGGACGTGAGCGCTTATTGGGCGCAAACTCGTGTACAACTAGGCCCCCTCTGGCCAAAAATTAGGGTCAACCATAGCTGAGAAATTTGGTACTTTAATTTTAAAAGAGTATATTTCATGAGGGCTAGAAAACTTCAACTTTTGAATAAAAACCTTAGCAGGGCATATGTATTGAGGGAAAGATTGAGGTACACCAGGGCTTGTACAGGTTACAGTAATCTGAAAAGAAGAGCATAAATAGGGACAAGAAGATGGTGTAGGCACAAGTGAAATGCGAGAAGATGTAATAGAGAGGGCTGGTGACTAGAGATGGGGTAACCGACTTACCCGAAACCCACGGGTTACCATTAGGTACTGTTATCCGTTTCGGGTGGTGTGCGGGCGGGTGTGCGTTTGGAGAATACCAAAAGATGTGAATCAGTGTAGTGTAATTTCTCAACAAGTTTATTGCTTTATTTTAGTATTATTTTGGGTTGAGCGAAACGGGTTCGGGAAACGGGTACCCATACCCGCGGGTACCCGACAAAAACCCAGCCCATGCCCACCTCTAGTGGTGACTGCTTCTTAGAAGTTGGAACGAACTTGGATTGCGACTATAAATTTACGCTAGAGTCACACTCGTTAGACAGCTGTTTGGACAGTTTGTTTAAAGAAAGAAACTTTAAACGAAGATTCCTGTACATACGGCTAAAGTCAAGCTGCTGGCTGCCACAAGATGGGCAAGTCCAGCGCATTAAGACAAGCTCAGGCTTAGACACAGGCAAACCAGAAAATTTGTCGTAGTCGCGGCCGTTGAGGCCAGCACATTTTAAGTGAATAAGATTATCGCAGAGCCAACAAGATATTTCTCTATACTGATCATCAAAACGATCAGAATGCTTGCAACTAGGTAGACAACAAGCCATTGAAAATTCAAAAGAAACACAAGGCTAAAAAAATATATAAGAATGGATATATAGAAAAATTTGAATATACAGCATAAAGATAATAATCGATAAAAAATCAATAACTACAAATAAACCAAAGAGACAGCTAGAGTGCACAGCACAAGAAAGAGTGCAAGAACAGTTATAAGACAAGCTTTGAGAGGCGGCCTTACAAAAGTGATTAAGCGGGAGGGAAGCTGAGCACAAGCACAACAAAAAAGAGAAATTTAATATTGGTGAGTTTATTATATTTATAAACAACTGTGCCAAATTTGATTAAGATCGGGTAATTATATCATATAGCGCGATTGCTTTCAAATTAAACATTTGTTAGTTTAATATATCCGTTAATGACTGCTAAAATCCTATGCTTACATTATAGGCCGCTCTTTCGCACACTTTAGCCTCTTTAGATAAAACGTTTTTCGACTTTGATGGCTATGGGTAAGGAAAGACTTACCAAAAAAGTTATACAAACTTTGACGCGGTCGAAGTTAGCACCGGTCCTCCGGTCTCGCTTCATTTAGTTGCAGTTTCCAACTATGTAGTTTTAGCGTCGAAGACATGGTATGGGTATTGTAATTCTGGAGTTCTTAGCAAAGTCTCTTGATGATAGAACTTCTTGAAATTGCTATACAGATAACCTGCACACCTTTTTGTCTTGCCTTTTAAATAATCAAATTTTGGAAGATTGACCTCGAGACGGCTAAATTGTAAAACACACAATTTATATGTAGGGATAGGGTGTGGGAGGTGAAGCAGAATAAGTAGACTGGAAGAATTTAGCAAACAGATCTGGAATTTCAGAATCATTATTACCTGTCTAATTATTAAGTCTAAAATTGGAAGGATGTTCAATGATTAACATATTTTTAAAATCTTTTCGCATTATGATAGAATTCAAACACACAGCGCACCATATAATTATTGTTAAATTGACTATTTAAAAGACAAAATTGAGACTTCGCTTCACAAGGCTCGAACCAGTTTTTTTGAACCTTTTAAAATATATCGATTTAATGTTAGATAGCCTACGGGTGAACCAGGACGGCGCACAAGAGACGGTAGAGACATTAGTCATTTGTCGATTAGAGAATTTAGAGCACTAACTTTAATGGTAGGGTGATAAGGACTCTTAAGCTTCACAAGGGACTGTGTGTTAGATCCGAGACAAAAACAAGATCAAGGATTCTTTTAGAAGAGTTAAGTAAAAAACTCAACTTGTATAACGGGCATTCATGTAGGCTATCAAGAAAAACATGTTGAGCTGAAGGATTTAAGTAAAAGATTATCACTAATAAGCCAAGAAATATTAGAAAAGTCAAAATCACCTAAGACTATAAGGAAATCACGATTTTTAGGACGACTAAAAATGGTTTGCAGAGCATCAGCATGTGGGTCATAATATCAGAAACTGGAGGAATATAAGAATAAGAAATATATAAGCTAAATTTGGAACATGTAACTTTGAGACAAATAAATTCACACTGAAGGGCACTTCAATCGGCACAACTTCCCAACACAGATTCAAGTTGTTAGCAATGAGTACTCCACCGTCACGACGACCAACACGGTTAAGCCTATAAGAAATAAAGTTATTAGAAAGAATTTCGTTATCCAACACAGAGGGGTTGAGGCAAGTTTCAGAAAAAAATTTTTAAATATGTCAGGCAGAAAAGGTTTGGCTGCCACAGAACAGTTTCGAGAGCTTGGAAAGAAGTCTAGACTAGACATTATTATTTTATTGAACCAGAAAACGAAAAAGATAAATTAGGAAGGTGTACAGACCGGTAGCGCTTTTTGGGTGCAAGCTCGTGTACAACTAAACCCTCAGGCCAAAAATTAGGGCCTACCATAGGCGAGAATTACTTATCTGGTACTGTAATTTTAAAAGATGATAATTCGCGAGGCCTAGAAAATTTAATAGATTAGAAAAAAATTTGTTTTTCGAATAATATTATGTTTATATTATGCATTGAAATATGAAAAATATGGTTTCTTCTTGAAAGCTGTTTTTTCGAATAACCTGACATGTTTGACAAAAACTTAGCACAGACTCGTAGTCAGCACCCACCAATTACTATAGGACACCTATTAAATCTAAAACACTTGTTCATGACCTTAAAAATGTCGGCCTGTGTTATAGCGTTGCCAGTCTGTTGTTTTTTGATAAGCAGTTTAAGATGCGTTTTTGTTCTAGTTTTTATGTTTGAACACTGTTAAGTAAAAGCTATGACGGGATATGTGCCACATTTTGTTATACCCTTGCAGATGGTATTATAAAATAGGTCAGATGTTTGTAACGCACAGAAGGAGACGTTTACGTCCGCATAAAGTACATATATTCTTGATCAGCATGAGAAGCTGAGTCGATATAGCCATGTCCGTCTGTCCGTCGGTGCGTATGCGTTTTACTCAGCCATCTTAAGGGCTTGGGATAAAACTTGGTATTTGAGCTTCTTTTTACTCGGGTACGATAAATTATGAAAATCAAATCGGACTACTATATCATATAGCTCTAGAAGAAACATTTTCATAAAAATTGGAGTATCCCCATGAAATTTACCAATGATAGTATTGGATATAAAATCACAGATCCCAAAATTTGAATCTGATCGGATAAATAGAACAAAAGTTACAGTCAATATAAATCGGTTCAAGCGCTGCCTGCTGCCTACTAAGTCATCATTAAATCAACAGAGCACATGCATACAGACACTCTTATGAAATCGAGGAATATACGCACACAATTTGACTTCATGAAATGAAGGAATAGGCCGCACTGCCAGCTGAATATTTTACACTGAATGATATTAAGCTGTACAATATTTTATTGTGTACAGAATAGTGTTAAGAAACGTTAAAAAAAACAGTGTATTTGTTAATTAGTTGTATCCGGAAGGTGACACGTAACAGCCTATGCATATTGGCATAGGCATATCGAGGTCGTGCTCGTGGAATTTTTCCCCTTATATTTAGGTTTTTTTGGGTCCGAGTAGCTTTAGTATAAAATATATCCGGATTTAAGGGGGAAACTAGTTCAGATGCATAAAGAAACCAGTTCAGTTGCATAAATTGTTAGTAAATCTATTCAGGGACACGTTGCTTAAGTTTCAAAATTATATTCCAATTGGTTCCGATGAAAATTTTTTTTTATGTAAGAGAGGTGAAAAAAAATGATATAAAACCAGAGGGCCGGGGCTAACTTCGACCGCGTCAAAGTTTGTATACCCATGCAACTTTTTTGTAACTCTTTCCTTACCCATAGCTATCAAAGTAGAAAAACTTTTTATCTAAAAAGGCTAATGTTTGTGAAAGAACGGCCTACAATCTTAGCATAGGAAATAACGAAGTTATTGATCAAAGTCACTGTTTAACACCGATTGTTCCTATAGGAGCTATATGATATAGTTACCCGATTCGGCACAGTCACTAACAAATATATTAAATTTACAAATTTTTAGTTTGAAAGCAATCGCGTCAAAAGTAACGAAGTTATTGACAAAAGTCACTGTTTCCGACCGGTCGTTTCTATGGCAGCTTTATGATATAGTCACCGAATCTTAATCAAATTTGGCACAGTCGTAATAAACTAACTAATACTAAATTTCGCCAATAGCTTAGAAAAAAACGAAGCTATTGAGAAGTCACTGTTCGTGATTTTGCCGTTTGCATGGTATAGTAGTCCAATCCGGCTGAATCCGAGATATACCGCTCTGTAGCTCTAATCCAGGTGGTCAGACTAACAAACATGGCTATTCGTTGTGCTGATCAACAATATATATACTTTTATGGTCGGATATGCTTCCTTCTATACTTTGCAAACTTCTGAGTAAAATTAATATATCCTTTTGGCAAGCGTATAAATATGACATTTTGTTCATAAACCTCAATGGTAATTATTCTTTCTCAGTTAAAACAATCTCAAAAAACACTCAAATTTCGGCCTTCTAAACTAATTTCCCCCTTTAAGCCCCATCAAAAATTTGTGGGAATTTGAAGAATACTTTAATCCATAAGTCATGCATACTAATGTAAAGTTAACATCAAAGAAGATAACATCGGCTATGCCGATATTTTATATACCCTTGCAGGTTTTTCTGTAGCGTTTCTGCTGCATGTGTCAATTCTGTAGACGTAGTGAGCTGCTGGCAGCGCTTGAGCGAAGCCGAATTATAATAACTATAACGTGTGTTCCATCTATCCCATCTTATTGAAATTTGGGGATATTATGTTTCAGAGAAAAAACTACTCCTTTAACTATAGCCTTTCGCTAGCCACTGTTAACTTACTAGTGTTATACCGATTGTTCTACTAGAACAAGTTGCAACTCAAAATTGATTTTTTTTGTTTATATAGCAAAAAAGTGTTAGCAGGATAGTCCAACAAGAAGCATCGTTCAAACTGACTAACGTCATTTATGTACAGTAGATTTTAAAATCTACATATAATAAAATATTAGTGTAAAGTCATGTCTTCTTATTGTGTTTAGAGGTAGATAGACATACATACATAAATAGATACGTACGTTTTGTATACAAAGGATTAGAATCAAATTAATTTAACCCTACTTCCTTGTTTAAAAACCCCCCTTAGTTCCTTGTTAGGGTCATAAATGATACTTTTTAATTTAATTAACAAAAATTAGTATATACTCAGTTTCTAGTTGTGCTTTTTTTATGTTTTAGTTATCAACGTCACAATCAGTGCACAAATTGTAGCATTTGCGTTGTAGGGACATAATTCGCATCAAGCACTTATTTTCGGGTTTGTCATAATAGGCTCCATTGTTGATCGTTTTTGGCTAATTGATGGCAATTGATTTTGAAGATTCTTGATGAAAGCAATAGCATTTTCTGCGTCAAGCCTCTTTCTCGTCGAAGAAAAAGCGATTTGGCCAGCTTTTATGCCATGTTTTCCAAATACTCTCGTCGACATATTACAACTGCGGATGCAGTCTTTATGTTGATTTATGCACATAAATGATAAATACACTAATACCAGATATGCCAAGGATACCTACATATGTATATGAAAATGTGTCATTCTGCATGTCTGCAGGACAATATACCAATCATTTGGTCACAAATTTCAACATCTTGTTTTATTGTTGTATCATGATTATGATCGGTTTTTTTATTATCTTCAACACTGACGTCCTTCATGTGGTGCTGTGTCGGAAACTCGGTTTTCGCAAGCGCAATTATCCTCTGATGTTTTCAACTTATTTGTGTCTTTTTACCTGTCGATTTGAATTGATAGATTCCTATAACTCAATTAGAACCTATTTCCTCAATTTTGTCAGAATCGTAAGGTCCAAGTTCATTCAAACAAATAGTCTTTACTGTGGACTTATTTTTTCGCAACAGTCATACATCTGAATTCCATGAGTGTACTAAGCCAAGTTAATGATTGTCTGCTTTCGCACACAAAAAAACGAATTATTTGAACACATATTATCATGTTATAAAACATCAAAGCATTTTATGTAAACATTTATCTTAGGACATGGGTCTTTAGTAACGTAACCGATTGGATTTTCATGTGGGGTCATATTTGACCCTAACAAGGAACATGTAACTTTTCAGTTTTTCACGTTCAGGAAAACCAGATATGCAAAATAGGTTTATAAAGAGATCGAAAAACAAGATATCTCGAACTAAAAAAAAATTTATTTAAATCAAGCAATTAATAAAAAAAATATTAAAGAAAACAACAAAAAAAAAGGGTCAAAAATGATACTGTAAGGAAGTAGGGTTAAATTAAGTGTGTATTATATGTAGTTGTCAGGAGTTGAAAACCTGCAAGCTGATTCAATAGATTTTGCGAAAATGTGACATTTCATGCGGAATTGGGAACTGCAAGCTCAAATTGCTACCGTTGAAACATACTCGCTAACTCTCGGAGAAGTTCGAAAAATTACACTAAAATGGCTAAATGATATTTACATATGTATGTACATATGTATTTAGTTATGCGATCAATTAAACATATACAAGGGATATGTCCATTTAAATTTGCACCGGCCGGTTATTGTGGAAAATCGACTGTGCTGGACCGGGTGGGGCCTTAATAATTAACTTCGTGATTGCGGCTTTAAAAAAACAGGTATACTCTTGTAATTCACTAGGTTTCTTTATTCCTTAAATGACGACTGATTTAAATATTGTTTAAGATTAAATTTATTTTAACACTTAAAAACTGTCTTGTGAACTTAATTTATGGAAAAACTTAGTTTAATATTCTTTAATCATTGTTATATATTTTCTAGTTAGTTATAGTTTTGCCAACTATAAATAAATACATACATATGTAGGCACATACATATGTACATACATACATATGACTGTAATATTTTTTATTTAAATTAAGTGCGTCTTTTTTCTATACAATGTAAGTACACATGTCTGTGTTTTATTTCAGCCCAAGAAAACCATGATTCATTTTATATTTCAGATTTCATTAACATTTTAATAAAGGATTTAATACGACGGTAAGTTTAATGAAAACAATCAGATCAACCAATAACTTACATTCGCAAAAATTTGAAAGATTACATCTATGTATATCCCTTATGATAATTTGAAATACAAAAGTATTGTTTTGCTAATAAACTTGTACATATGTCTTTTATCCTTTAAAAATTCTAGTGATGGGAGTCTTAACACAATCATCCAATTTAATATATGGGCTATTCCCACACATCACTTTGTGTAGCAGAACATTAATTGTACTACTGTATTTGTTAATATATTTTGTCAAAAGAAGGGATTAGATATGTAAAACCGCAAAGGACTGTTTTTTTTTTCTAAAAGTACACCTTTTGAGTAGTAAAACCTTATTTGAGTGATGGTAATTTTGACTATGTTGATCATCATCGGATCAACACATATTTTCCTTTTTTTTTGACATGCGAAATACCGCTGTTTAGGTAACCGGTGATAAAAACGACTGCAATAACTTACATTCGCAAAAGTTTGAAAGATTACATCTATGTAAATCCCTTATGATAATTTGAAATACAAAAGTATTGTTTTGCTAATAAACTTGTACATATGTCTTTTATCCTTTAAAAATTCTAGTGATGGGAGTCTTAACACAATCATCGAATTTAATATATGGGCTATTCCCACAAATCACTTTGTGTAGCAGAACATTAATTGTACTACTGTATTTGTTAATATATTTTGTCAAAAGAAGGGATTAGATATGTAAAACCGCCAAGGACTGTTTTTTTTTTCTAAAAGTACACCTTTTGAGTAGTAAAACCTTATTTGAGTGATGGTAATTTTGACTATGTTGATCATCATCGGATCAACACATATTTTCCTTTTTTTTTGACATGCGAAATACCGCTGTTTAGGTAACCGGTGATAAAAACGACTGCAATAACATACATTCGCAAAAGTTTGAAAGATTACATCTATGTAAATCCCTTATGATAATTTGAAATACAAAAGTATTGTTTTGCTAATAAACTTGTACATATGTCTTTTATCCTTTAAAAATTCTAGTGATGGGAGTCTTAACACAATCATCGAATTTAATATATGGGCTATTCCCACAAATCACTTTGTGTAGCAGAACATTAATTGTACTACTGTATTTGTTAATATATTTTGTCAAAAGAAGGGATTAGATATGTAAAACCGCACAGGACTTTTTTTTTCTAAAAAGTACACCTTTTGAGTAGTAAAACCTTATTTGAGTGATGGTAATTTTGACTATGTTGATCATCATCGGATCAACACATATTTCCTTTTTTTTTGACATGCGAAATACCGCTGTTTAGGTAACCGGTGATAAAAACGACTGCAATAACTTACATTCGCAAAAGTTTGAAAGATTACATCTATGTAAATCCCTTATGATAATTTGAAATACAAAAGTATTGTTTTGCTAATAAACTTGTACATATGTCTTTTATCCTTTAAAAATTCTAGTGATGGGAGTCTTAACACAATCATCGAATTTAATATATGGGCTATTCCCACAAATCACTTTGTGTAGCAGAACATTAATTGTACTACTGTATTTGTTAATATATTTTGTCAAAAGAAGGGATTAGATATGTAAAACCGCACAGGACTGTTTTTTTTCTAAAAGTACACCTTTTGAGTAGTAAAACCTTATTTGAGTGATGGTAATTTTGACTATGTTGATCATCATCGGATCAACACATATTTCCCTTTTTTTTTGACATGCGAAATACCGCTGTTTAGGTAACCGGTGATAAAGACGACTGCAACTTACAGGCAGTAAATATCAGGTAGAAGTAACAGATTTACCCAAATTGGTGATAATCGCAATAGGGTCATGAAAGCTTAGTGATATAGTTATCCAATATTAAAATTTTTTAGAAAAGCTTAGCACCCGCTGCCACTGCCATACCCGCCACATCCACTGCCGCCGCGGCACCCGCTGTACCCGCTGCCGCCGCGGCACCCGCTGCCGCCGCTGCACCCGTTGCCGCCGCGGCACCCGCTGTGCACGCTGCACCCGCTGTACACGCTGCCGCCTCTGCACCCGCTGCCACTGCTGTACCCGCCACATCCACTGCTGTTCCCGCCGCCGCTGTCGCTGCCGCCGCATCGACGGCTGCACCCGCCGCCGCTGCCACCGCATCCATTGCTGTACCCGCCGCCGCTGCCGCCGCATCCATTGCTGTACCCGAAATCGGTGCACAGCTACAGAGAGCCCAAAGCAATCCTCCTCCGTGAGTTTGGACGCTCGCGCAGCATCCAGGAGGTGTACCACGCTCTTCGTAGCCGGCGCATCAAGGCAGGCGAAGGGTGCTTGAGATTCGCAATCGAAATGCAGGAGATTGCCATGAATGCTCCGATTCCGGAGAACGAGCTGGTCGACATGATCATCGATGAACTGCGGGACAACTCTACTCGGGTCGGCATGCTGTACGGTGGCCGAATTGAAGCCAACGCTACAAGCGCTTCCGTCTGCAGGCGGCGGCCTCCAAGCAAAGTCTCAGCGTAAAGGTGCAGCCAACAACAACTGCCTCGTCGTCTGGGAATAAAGCCTCAGGCACCGCCACAAGTGAAACCAGATGTTTTAACTGCTCGGGATGGGGGCATTACAAAAGCCAATGCCCGAAGCCGATCCGACCGCCGAGTTCCTGCTTCAAGTGTGGCATAGTGGGCCACATTTATAAAAATTGCCCGTCTCGGATGGGGACTGCCGTCGCCACCACTGCCGCTACCACTGCCGCTGCCGCTCCTGACGATGGGAGAGAGATTGAGCCATTTACAACTGGTGACTGTTGGTTTTGTTTGTGATGAAGTGCAAGATAGGGAATTTATAAATATGTTTTCCCTTCTCGACTCGGGCAGTCCGAAGAGTTTTATCCGTGAGGCAGAAGTTCCCCCCCAACTGCCGTCTTAGTCCCAGTCGATTGAACTGCCGTGGGTTAGGAAATAGCCAACTTCGGTGTTTGGGCCAAGTCCATTGTCGCGTTCACCTCCGCAACTCGGAGACCATTCATACGTTTGAAGTTTTGCCCAACAAAGCAACCGAACTGCCGATGATTATAGGCAGAGATCTCCTGTATAGAATTAATATTAGACTTTGTAAATTGGAAAAAATGAAAAATGAAAAAGAATCTATATTACTTATGAATAAACCAACTGGATTTGTAAATATGAAACTCACTGCTGTTCTGAAGTCCTTTGACATATTGAGGGAAGAGATAGCGATACTGCCGTGCGATAGGAATGAGATTGTGTCTGCCGAATGGTGTGATTCTCCCCTTCCAAAAACTTCTGCTGTAGCCCCGGAAACACTGAATGATGCACTTATAGCCATAAATGCCATTGAGGTCCCCGCTGTCAATGAGTTAAAGTTTGACATAGAGCCCAAGTTACGGGAAGAGCAAATCGCAGACTTGAAGTCTATTATTTCCACTGCATATGTACAGGTTGACCCAGATTTAGTTAAGCCCTTGAAATATGAAATGAAAATAGAATTGACTAGCCAAACTTCGATTTTCTGCTGCCTCCGTCGTCTGTCGCACCATGAACGCATCGAGGTGCGTGAGATCTGTGATGATCTCCTGGAAGCTGGCATTATTCGCCACAGTAATTCCCGTTACGCTGCCGCGATTGTCCCTGTACGTAAAAAGGACAACACCATGAGAAAGTGTGTAGATTACCGGCCGTTGAACAAAATTACAGTTCGAGATCATTTTCCGATCCCTCTGCTAGATGATTGCATCAAGCATTTGGGTGGTAAATCATTCTTCACTGTCTTGGACTTGATGAACGGGTTCCACCATGTGAAAATGCATCCAGACTCAATCAAATATACTGCCTTTGTAACCCCTGATGGCCAGTTTGAATATGTACGCATGCCCTTCGGACTTTGTAATGGCCCTTCCGTGTTCGCTAGATTCGTTTATTCTGTCCTTAAAAATGTATAAACCAAGGTCTGCTGGTGATATATATGGACGATATACTAGTCGCATCGCATGATTTCGAAACCTATCTAGAGGTGCTGAAGGAAATACTGTATACGTTAAGAGTGAACGGGCTATGCCTGAAGCTGACTAAATGCCGTTTTGCGTATAGGGAACTAGAGTATTTGGGTTACTTAGCCAATTCTGCCGGTATCACGCCTAAGCCAGCTCATCTTCAGGCGATACGGGATTTGCCCGTCCCAGGGAATAGCAAGGAATTAGAGCGCTGCTTAGGCCTGTTCTCATACTTCCGCCGATTTGTACCTGGTTTTGCCAAGATTGCGTATCCGATGTCCCGATTGTTAAGGAAAAATACCCCTTACGTGTTCTCCGAGGAATTTCTCGAATCTTTCCGAACCCTGAAGTCGAAACTGATCGAATCCCCCGTGTTATCTATCTACGACCCGAAGTTTGAAACAGAGTTACACTGTGATGCTAGCTCAATTGGTTCTGGAGCAGTGCTCCTCCAGAAACAAACCGACGGTAAATTGCACACAGTTTTCTATTTCTCTAATATGGCCTCCGCCGCCGAATCGAAACTACACAGCTATGAACTAGAGACGTTAGCTATCGTGTATGCCTTGAAACGTTTTGAGACGTATCTTAAGTTCATCCCGTTCAAAATCGTCACTGATTGTATTCCCTGGCGCTGACACTGAGAAACGGGGGACATTCCGCTAAGATTGCTCGATGGGCCGTGCTGTTAGAAAATTACAACTATACGATTGTACACCGCTCGGGGGTTAGTATGCCCCATGCCGATGCCCTAAGCAGAATAGAGACTGCCGCCTACGTTGACGATTTAAACCTCGACTTCCAACTGCAGCTAACTCAGAACCGTGACCCTGAGATTGTTAAACTCCGAGATGATTTAGAGAAATACGAAATAGCAGATTTCAAACTGCAAGACGGAGTAGTGTACCGCCTGGCCCCGACGGGTGTACCCCAAGTGTATGTCCCTTCCGAAATGATAAATCATGTCATCTGAGTAGTGCATGAAAAACTTGGCCATATGGCCACGGAGAAGTGTTGTACACAAATCAAGAAGTACTATTGGTTCCCGTGTATGAAGTCTTACGTTAAAAATGACATTAAAAATTGCTTCAAATGTATCTATTACTCCGCTTCCGCTCGAAAGTCGTGTCACGCTACACAGTATTCCGAAAGTGCCCTTGCCCAGACGAATTATCAGCGACCGAGGTACCTGCTTTACGTCCTCCGAATTTGGAGAATTTCTGAGGTCCAATAATATAATTCATGTGCAAAATGCCACTGCCTCTTGGGCCCTATGTTGGGTAAACTGACGGAACCCGTGGAGCACGCGGATTGGGTCCAACAACTGCCGAACATAGAGTTCGCATTGAATAACACCGTCCACTCCACAACAAAATTTGCCGCTTCCGTACTCCTATTCGGAGTTAAACAACGAGGCGTGACTAACGTGAGTACAGAGAGCCCAAAGCAATCCTCCTCCGTGAGTTTGGACGCTCGCGCAGCATCGAGGAGGTGTACCACGCTCTTCGTAGCCGGCGCATCAAGGCAGGCGAAGGGTGCCTGAGATTCGCAATCGAAATGCAGGAGATTGCCATGAATGCTCCGATTCCAGAGAACGAGCTGGTCGACATGATCATCGATGGACTGCGGGACAACTCTACTCGGGTCGGCATGCAGTACTCAGCTCGTACGGTGGCCGTTTTGAAACCCCTACTGGAACGCTACGAGCGCTTCCGTCTGCAGGCGGAGTCTCATCGTGAAGGTGCAGCCAACAACAACTGCCCCGTCGTCTGGGAATAAAGCCTCAGGCACCGCCACAAGTGAAACCAGATGTTTTAACTGCCGGATATCCTTCCGCTCCTCCAGCTTGCATTGGCGGAATTCCTGATAAGTACAAAATTTCATTATTCATTTCATTTGCCCCTACATACTAATAAAAGGGTGAGGTTTTCCCGCTCTTCCATAGCGACCTACACACTTTTATATATATTGTATGTGTATACCTGACCTATTCCAAGGTTACATGGTAGTTCCCAATCCTTAACGTGTTTGTCCAACGTTCGGTTTCCATTCCACGACTACAGGGTTTATCTATGTATGTTTTTTCCCTTGTCGCACTTGTCCAATTTTTACATACGTACATACATATGTAAAACTCGTTGCACTTACATGTACATGTATTTTCCACAGCTGTTCGCCAAGTCCGCGTAAAGGTTAAAAAGACAAAGAAATTATTAAAGTGTTATAAAAAAAAAATATCAAAGAAGCTAACTTCGGCAATGCCGAAGTTTATATACCCTTGCAGTCTTTCGCAATAATTTTTTTACATTTTGAAATTTCTTTCCCTGCAACTGAATTCATCAATTCACAAACAAAACATTCAAATTATTTCTCTTTTTATAATAAATTTTCTTTCTTCTTGCATCATTCCCTAAGCAAAGCACAACACGCATACACATACAGTTCTTGTAGCGCTGCGTCTGTGTGTGTGTATGCATGTGCTCTGTTTGAGCAGCAAGCAGCGCTGTTTGCTGCCGGCAGCGCAAATACTATCATATTGGTAAATTTCATGGGGATACTCCAATTTTTGCAAAAATGTTTGTTCTAGAACTATATGATATAGTAGTCCGATCCTCACAATTTTCATACTTTATCATCTCCCGGCTAAAAGTAGCTCAAATATGAAATTTCATTCCGATAGCTCTTAAGATGCCGGCATGAAGTTGATTTGCACAGACGGACGGACGGACGGACAGACGGACATGGCTATATCGACTCAGCTTCTCATGCTGATCAAGAATATATATACTTTATGGGGTCGGAAACGTCCCCTTCTGTGCGTTACAAACATCTGACCAATTTTATAATACCCTCTGCAAGGGTATAAAAAAAAATATATATTAATCAAAGTGTTCACCGCGATTTCTTATTTGTTCGGATTATTTCCATTGCCCAATTAATTTCCTCACGCGCGTATTCGCCCACCGGCGTATCTACTTACATACATACATCGTCATCTGTTGATGTACGCGCATATGTATATATCCATGTACATATACTTCCTTCGCATATTTACCACAAAACAAAACAAATTTGAAATAGCAATTAATTTCATGTGGGTTTGAATTGGTTTAATTGCAAATTAATTTTCTCACGCGCGTCTCCGCAAACCGGTGCACTTGCTTACATACATACATCGTCATATATTGATGCCGCACATATGTACATATCCACCACACATAATCCATTTCGGTGTCGCACATTGATTTAACAAAAAAAAGAGGGGAAAGGAACCCAACTAAATCACAAATTACTTACGCTTTGTTTGTGAACGACGCGCGTGCATACATCCATACATACCTACCTGTGTACTTACGCATGTACGTACATATATACATCAAAGCATCCGTCCATATGCATATCCATATGATCGTTTACTTTGTTTTTTTCTTTCGCGCACAACACTCGCGGTGTGTAAAAGCGTTCGTTTTGTTCTTTTTTATATTTCTTTTCCACTTCGCACAACCACAAAAAAATAATTAAAAATAATTAATACGACAAAAACAAACACCAAATTTATAAACAGCGACCGACAGCTGTTTTCGGAGTAGTGGTGACACGTGAGTCGAGTCGTGATATCGATAGGCGGCTCAAGCGCGCCAAATTCAAACCACATTATTTCCGATTTCCGTTTTTCGCCTATTTATATATCCATCCATATTTATAAATTATATATATAATTTGTTTCGGCCAGTATTTTGTGCACATCTATATCTGCCCATATATATATACCAATACATATATATTTGTTTTCCAGCATTTTGTGCACATATACATCCGCCCATATATATATAAATAAACACATATTTATTTTTCCCAGCAATATCGTGCCCATATTTATATATCCATCCATATTTATAAATTACACAGGCCGACATTTTTGAGGTCATGAAAAAGTGTTTTAAGTTCAATAGGTGCCCTATAGTAATTGAGGGGTGCTGAACACGGCCCTGTACTTAGTTTTTGTCCATCACGTCAGGTTTTCGAGAAAAGTGCGTTCAACTTATTCAAATTGACCGCATTTGCAGTATTTTATTGTATAATATAAACATAATATTATGCTAAAAACAGTTTTATTTTAACCTATTAATATATTAAATATTATTTAATAGCAATTTACAAAATATCAAAGCGGTACTTCTTTGTTATAAAGCATAATATCTTACACTTTGGATATGGTTCTATATTGATTTAATTTTATAGATCTTACCAATTGTTTATTAGTAATGTTTGCAAACAAGAGCTATTTTTCTTACACAGGATATTCCGAAATCTGATAAAAAAGGTAAAAATTTTGTTTTAAACTTTCTATAGTATACTTTTGGGTGCCCATTTTCCGACCCTAGATCCCCTGATTTCACAGAATCTGGACGTGATGGACAAAAACTAAGTATGAGGTCGTGATCAGCATACCCGAATTAGTTAAGAACACCTCTCACCTTACCGTCACCAAAAATCATGTCGGCCTGTGTTATATATATAATTTTTTTTCGGCCAGTATTTTGTGCACATACATCCGCCCATATATATATCAATACATATATATTTTTTTCCAGCATTATCGTACCCATATATATCCGTCCATATTTATAAATTATATATATTATTTTTCCGGCCAGTATTTTTTGCGACCAAATATATATCCGTCCATATTTATAAATAAATACACACATATTTTTTCCAGCAGTATCGGGCCCATATTGATATATCCGCCCATATTTATAAATTATATATATAATTTTTCCGGCCAGTATTTTTGCGCCCAAATATATATCTGTCCATATTTATAAATAAATACATATTTATTTTTTTCCAGCACTATTGGGCCCATATTTATATATCCGCCCATATTTACAAGTTATATATTTTATTTTTCCGGCCAGTATTTTTGCGCCCAAATATATATCTGTTCATATTTATAAATAAATACATATATTTTTTCCAGCACTATCGGGACCATATTTATATATCCGCCCATATTTATAAATAATATATATAATTTTTCCGGCCAGTATTTTTGAGCACATATATATATATCCGTCCATATTTACAAATCATATTTAATTTTTTCCGGTCATTATTTTGGGCACATGTATATATATCCAGATCCAGATTTATATAAAAACGTATATTTTTCTTGGCCCATCTTTATTTATATACTTCATCCTCGTTTTTGTCTTATACGTACTCGCATCGTTACTTACGAATCCAGCTAAACTTATGTTGTGATCACTCCGCTTGAACTACGTGTAATTTTCGATCTGCATTCGTGCGTTCGCATATTGTTTCCGCACATATCCCCTTTAAAAAGGGCTCCGTTTCCGAGCCACGCGTGAGAGAATTCTCCCGCAATCCTGCGGGCACATTGAGAAAATTCTTGCGCCCTCATACAGTCCACTTCTCTTCCCTTTTTTCGTTATCTTTCCGAAATCAAAAAAGCGCCCAACCGCGGTCTTCGTCGGTAAGGTCGTCCCCTGAGTATGTCCACGGAGCCGTCCAAGACTACGCCGAAGTCTAACGGTCTTTCGTCTCCCTCTGCAACTCCGGAGAACGTTCGGCCTCCGAGGACTCCGGTGATCGCGAAGCGTACGGACATCCCCCGCAAGTCCACGTCTGCAGCAGCCTCAGTGAATCCCCAAGGTCCCGTCCGTCTTCGTCCAGCCTACCTAAAGGGCGCATAGTCTCGGCTAAAGACGCGAGCACAAAGGGCGTTCCAAGCTTTCAATAAAGGCTCAGATTCCGCACGTTATTGTGACGCACTGTTCTGACGTTCCCGTCACCCGATCCGTATCCCAACAGCGTAGAGAACAATCCAGAATGTCCCTCTCCGATTTCGTTCTGGCGTGCGACGCTTTGACTCTGTTCGAAGCTCGTGAGAGTGAAGCTCTAACTTCTGAAGTGCCCTTATTTTATATTGATGCACTTGGATCAGCTCAAATCCCTTTGGTCAACTGTCGAGATGGAATACTCCCGGTGTACAAGGCCTTGTCGACCCAACCAGACGAGGACAGCCTAGCCAACATAAGCCACATCAAAGCGAAGCACGAATCCGTTTATGCGGCGTATGTGCGATGCGGGACGTTGTTCGGAGAGCGCATCGAACCGCTCTCGGCAGAGATGGCGAGTCTTAGGCGTCAGCCCACCGCTCCGTCGGGACCTCCGGGTCATAGAGTTGCTCCGTGTGAGGTGGAGACATTTGATGGCGACAGCCTAGCATGGCCCACAATCCGCGATTTGTTCGCTGCCATTTATATCGCCAACCCGTATTTGTCTCAAGTGGAGAAGCTCTATCACTTGAACGCCAACACTCGTGGGGATGCGAGAACCATCGTGGCGAAGTCCCCCCTGACAAATGACGGTTTCCAGGCTGCGTGGGAGAACCTCACCGCACGGTACGAAAATAGCCGTCTGCTTGTCATGACTCAAGCCAGACAACTCCTTCAGATTCCCGCGGTGGCGCTAGTATCGGGCAAAGCATTGCGAGAACTGCAGACTGCGTTCCAAGGGGGTCTTACCGCTCTTGATCGTTCGGGTGTTAGCACTGAGAATTGGGATGTCTTACTTATCGCCATATGTACTAGCAAATTGCCGAAGGCCACAATCCTCCTGTGGTAACAATCAGTGCCAAATAAGACTGTCGTCTCCACTTGATACGATTTGAACCAATTTCTCGTGAACCAAATCGTGTCCTGGATGCCACCGAAGAACATAAGTCGGTTCCGAGTGTTCAAGCCATCCCCAGTGGCCCCCGCAAATCCCCTGCGACGATGAAGGTTCAAGCTTTTCCCGCGAAAGCTCAGCTCAAACCAGCGTCTTGCAAGCTCTGCCATCGGGAGAATCACCCAATACGACTCTGCCCTAGTTTTCTTGACATGCCTGTTCAGAGGCGTGTGGAAACCATCAGACAGCAGGGACTCTGTTTAAATTGTTTTGCCCGCGGTCATCAAGTGAAGGGCTGCTCCAGTGCGCATAATTGCCATACCTGCAAGGAACGTCATCACACCCTGTTGCATCCTAGTGACGTGTCGCCGTACGCCGCGCAAGCCACACCATTCGGTGCCACAGAGCGTCCGTCCACGGGCAATCAGCTCACAAATGCTCAAAGCTATTTTGCATCTACTCCAGGCAGAGGGCTTTTAGGCACGGCGATTGTCACTCTACACCATCGCGGGGTGGAACACCATATTCGGGCGTTGATCGACTCGGGAGCCGATTCAACCTTCCTATCCGAACGTGTCTTCAACATGGTCCAGCCCCCTTTTATCGAGTAGACGCCGCAGTTACTGGCATGGGCCAGAGTGATGGAGGATGCGCCGACAAAGTGTGTCTGCTGATGCTGTCGCCTCCGTGCGACAGGCTGAACAAGATTGAGGTCTCCGCCCTGGTCGTATCCAAATTATCGGGGGCCATTCCGACGGCTCCATTTCTTAACACGGTTCCGACGCAGTCCCTCGATCGCCCCCTGGCTGACCCGTATTACAACAAGCCCGCGCCTATTGAGATGATTATCGGCGTAGACCTGTTTTCACACATCCTCGGAGAGCGGATCAAAAAGGATATGGGTGATTTCGTCGGACTGGAAATCATCTTTGGATGGGTTCTGTGTGGAGCGATCATGCCTGACACTCCGGTGACTCGATTAGGTTTCGCTGCACGGACGCGAGTCATTTCAGAAGCAAAACTTGATGTACTTCTCACCAAGTTTTGGGAGGTGGAAGACCTTCCTGCAAAGCCGGAAAAGGAGGATGATGTATTCTGCGAGCGGAATTCTCAGGAGACCACCCGAAGAGGGAAGGACGGCCGATATATTGTGTCCCTTCCGTTCAAATGTCCGAATAGCGTCGATTTGGGTCATTCAAGACCGATCGCGCTAGCTCAATTCCTGCGCCTTTTCAAGGATCCCGTCCTAAAAACGCAGTACGATGCCATCATTCAAGAATACGAGGGACCCAATTCCTCGGGTGACGCCGCCTCAAGATGAGAAAAACTTCTAACTCTCCCATCACGCGGTGTTTAAGCCCGATAGCACCACCACCAAGGTACGCGTGGTAGCTTCTAGCTGCCCTTCAATCTGTGGGCCTCCCGCTTCGGAAGTGGACTTCCAATAAGAAGGCAGTACTTCAAGCTATCCCGAGAGAGCACCTGCTACGAGAGGACTTTCTCGAGCTGGAAGACGCGAGCACGGCAAAAACCTTGGGAATCCGCTGGCAAGCCGCCGAAGACGTCTTTTTCTTCACCGTAGCGGACCCACCATTGCAGAAGTCGATCTTCAAGAGGCAGGTTCTGTCCCATATCGCCAAACTCTTCGACCCCGCTGGCTGGCTAGCCCCATTTGTTATCCGAGCGAAGATATTTATGCAGCAAATCTGGCTAACCGAACTGGGCTGGGATGACGCCCTGCCACCTCTCCTGCTGCAGCGATGGCATGAATTCCTGCAGGATTACCCAGGCCTCAGTCAACTCCGCATCCCCCGTTGGCTAAACACCAGTGATACGTTCTCGTGGGAGCTTCAAGGCTTCTGTGACGCATCCCAGAAAGCATATGGAGCAGCCCTGTATGTGCGGGTTCGGTGTCGCGATCAAGTAAGCGTCCATTTATTAACGGCTAAGACCAGCGTGGCTCCAGTCAAGACAGTCTCGCTGCCTCGGCTGGAGTTGTGCGGAGCGGTTTTGCTAGCCGATCTCTGGGCGTCGATCGTTCCTGAACTCCCAATCCCACCTGCAACCTCCCAGTTTTCGACCGATTCCACCATTGTGTTGGCCTGGCTCAATAAACCCCCATGTAGTTGGTCTACTTTCGTGGCCAATCGGGTATCCAGCATCTCCAAAAGCACCGGTGGCCAAAGCTGGTCACATGTACGTTCCGAGGACAACTCTGCTGATCTGGCAAGCCGTGGGACCTCCGCGGCCGAGTTATCGGCCAGTAGCCTTTGGTGGCATGGGCCGGACTGGCTCCAGCGGGACCCCGAGTACTGGCCAACTCTCCATAATGAACTTCCAGACACCCAGCTTGAGCAACGAGTCCAGTGCCACACCGCCGCGACCACCCTACTCGATGACGTTAGCGAACGTTTCTCGGACTATGGTAGGGCATTACGAGTCACCGCGCACATCCTACGCGTCGCCACCAAAAGGATTTCGACGCCTTCCACGGTCCACCTCATCAATGACGAGTTGCTCTCCGCCGAGCGCGCCTTGATTGGGACTTCGCAGCGTCGAGAATACATCGCGGAGATACGGGCCCTGGGAGAATGGCGACCTGGCAAAACCTTCGTATGGGCCTCAAAGGTGCTCGAAAAAGATTTCCTGAACGCCACCAAGCTTGGTATAATGAAGGCATTTCCCCAGCACATTTTATCCTGGCAGTTCATTCCGCCGAGCGCGCCCCATATGGGAGGACTGGGAAGCCGGGGTCAAAAGTTTTCAGACCTTGTTTTACAAGTCCTCTTCTGCTGTCAAGTACATGTTCGAGGAACTATCCACTTTCCTGTGTCGGATCGAAGCGTGCCTAAGCTCCAGGCCAATTTCTCCCATGAGCGAGGACCCAGAGGATCTGCTGGCACTAAGCCCTGCACATTTCCTGATTGGAGGACCGCTTGTATCCATCGCGGAACCGGAGATCCTGGTCGAGCCTATGTCGCTGATCAATCGCTGGCAGCGACTGAAGGCAATCCAGCAGACTTTCTGCCGCCGCTGGAAAAGTGAATACCTCAAGGAGCTCCACAAGCGTAATAAGTGGAAATCACCGGCTCGCATCCTCCAAACCGGCGACCTCGTGATCGTGTCCGAAAATAATCTCCCCTCCAGTGAGTGGCGCTTAGGGCGAATTGAGCGCACTCTGCCCGGGGCAGACGGCCTCGTCCGAGTGGCTGATGTCACAACAGCGCGTGGGTCTTTCCGAAGCGAAGCTCATCTTGTTGCAAGACAACAGGAGTCCTGAGCCTAAAAACCTATCGTGACGTCCAATCCCTCTATGCTCCGTTCGAATGTCCTCGTCCCCGTGCATGTTGTCCGTTCCTGTGCATCGACTAATCCACTCTGCCCTATGTAATCTCTTTCGTTACAGTTCATTCAACTCGCACCTCCATAGCAACATGGCCCCCAAGCGTCTGCCGCACCACCGCAGCAAACGTTCGGTTCCTCACGGGACGAACGCGTACCGATGCCGGGTCTGCCGGAGGGTTCATGCACTACGGCAGTGTCAGCGCTTCCTGAACCTACGAGGGGAAAAGCGGCTCCGGGCGGTGCTTATCAATAAGTATTGCCCCAATTGCCTGGCACACGAGCATTCATCCGACGCGTGCCGGACTCGCCACGGTTGCCGACGATGTGGGCAAAAGCACCATACTTTGCTCCATATGGCCGACCAACCGCCAGAGCCGGGAGAAATTCGCCACTCTGATCCTGGCCGACCCCAACAGACCTCTATCTTGAGGTCATCCAACCAGGCTGTGTGCCCGGTCATAGCGGTATTCCCGCAGTCCAGAGCACCGTGTTCGGTTGTCTCATCTCCGGCTCCTGCGGCATCTAGGCGCTCCAGGACGCTGCCGTCCCCCATCCTACATATGTCCATGGTGGCAATTGCAACATGTTGCAAGGGGGGCGGTATGTTCACGCCACCGGGTGAACAGCAGTGAGCGGCCAAGAGCAGTGAGGAGTGAGGAGGGTTTTTGATCCTCGGCGTCTACGGTCACACCAGGAGGGGTCACTTGATTTTCTGATGGGCGCCGCCATTTCACTACCATACGAGATTTTCACCCGAACACCCGTTCTTCTGATTTCATTCTTTTTCCTTTTTGCGATTCAAGTCCTTTTTAAAACCGAACCATTTTATGTGTGTGTATCGGTATCAATCTTAAAGTGAATAGAGACATATTAATTTAAACGAAGTTATCGCGCGTTTTAATTTCACCCAAACTCACCAGACCCAGAAGAAATTGGCACCCGCCAACTCCTGAAACTTGATTGGGTTCCTTCCGCCCCTCCACGAACACCCCGGAAACACTGAATGATGCACTTATAGCCATAAATGCCATTGAAGTCCCCGCTGTCAATGAGTTAGAGTTTGACATAGAGCCCAAGTTACGGGAAGAGCAAATCGCAGACTTGAAGTCTATTATTTCCACTGCATATGTACTGGTTGACCCAGATTTAGTTAAGTCCTTGAACTATAAAATGAAAATAGAATTGACTAGCCAAACTCCGATTTTCTGCCGCCCCGCCGTCTGTCGCACCATGAACGCATCGAGGTGCGTGAGATCTGTGATGATCTCTTGGAAGCTGGCATTATTCGCCACAGTAATTCCCCTTACGCTGCCGCGATTGTCCCTGTACGTAAAAAGGACAACACCATGAGAAAGTGTGTAGATTTCATTTTCCGATCCCTCTGCTAGATGATTGCATCGAACATTTGGGTGGTAAATCATTCTTCACTGTCTTGGACTTGAAGAACGGGTTCCACCATGTGAAAATGCATCCATACTCAATCAAATATACTGCCTTTGTAACCCCTGATGGCCAGTTTGAATATGTACGCATGCCCTTCGGACTTTGTAATGGCCCTTCCGTGTTCGCTATATTCGTTTATTCTGTCCTTAAGAAATTCATAAACCAAGGTCTGCTGGTGATATATATGGACGATATACTAGTCGCATCGCATGATTTCGAAACCTATCTAGAGGTGCTGAAGGAAATACTGTATACGTTAAGAGTGAACGGGCTATGCCTGAAGCTGACTAAATGCCGTTTTGCGTATAGGGATCTAGAGTATTTGGGTTACTTAGCCAATTTTGCCGGTATCACGCCTAAACCAGCTCATCTTCAGGCGATACGGGATTTGCCCGTCCCACTTCCGTCGATTTGTACCTGGTTTTGCGAAGATTGCGTATCCGCTGTCCCGATTGTTAAGGAAAAATACCCCTTACGTGTTCTCCGAGGAATGCCTCGAATCTTTCCGAACCCTGAAGGCGAAACTGATCGAATCCCCCGTGTTCTCTATCTACAACCCGAAGTTTGAAACAGAGTTACACTGTGATGCTAGCTCAACTGGTTCTGGAGCAGTGCTCGTCCAGAAACAAACCGACGGTAAATTCCACACAGTTTTCTATTTCTCTAATATGGCCTCCGCTGCCGAATCGAAACTACACAGCTATGAACTAGAGACGTTAGCTATCGTGTATGCCTTGAGACGTATCTTAAGTTCATCCCGTTCAAAATCGTCACTGATTGTAATTCCCTGGCGCTGACACTGAGAAACGGGAGACATTCCGCTAAGATTGCTCGATAGGCCCTGCTGTTAGAAAATTACAACTATATTGTAATTCCCCTTACGCTGCCGCGATTGTCCCTGTACGTAAAAAGGACAACACCATGAGAAAGTGTGTAGATTACCGGCCGTTGAACAAAATTACAGTTCGAGATCATTTTCCGATCCCTCTGCTAGATGATTGCATCGAACATTTGGGTGGTAAATCATTCTTCACTGTCTTGGACTTGAAGAACGGGTTCCACCATGTGAAAATGCATCCATACTCAATCAAATATACTGCCTTTGTAACCCCTGATGGCCAGTTTGAATATGTACGCATGCCCTTCGGACTTTGTAATGGCCCTTCCGTGTTCGCTAGATTCGTTTATTCTGTCCTTAAGAAATTCATAAACCAAGGTCTGCTGGTGATATATATGGACGATATACTAGTCGCATCGCATGATTTCGAAACCTATCTAGAGGTGCTGAAGGAAATACTGCATACGTTAAGAGCGAACGGGCTATGCCTGAAGCTGACTAAATGCCGTTTTGCGTATAGGGAACTAGAGTATTTGGATTACTAAGCCAATTCTGCCGGTATCACGCCTAAACCAGCTCATCTTCAGGCGATACGGGATTTGCCCGTCCCAGGGAATAGCAAGGAATTAGAGCGCTTAGGCTTGTTCTCATACTTCCGCCGATTTGTACCTGGTTTTGCCAAGATTGCGTATCCGCTGTCCCGATTGTTAAGGAAAAATACCCCTTACGTGTTCTCCGAGGAATGCCTCGAATCTTTCCGAACCCTGAAGTCGAAACTGATCGAATCCCCCGTGTTCTCTATCTACAACCCGAAGTTTGAAACAGAGTTACACTGTGATGCTAGCTCAACTGGTTCTGGAGCAGTGCTCCTCCAGAAACAAACCGACGGTAAATTGCACACAGTTTTCTATTTCTCTAATATGGCCTCCGCCGCCGAATCGAAACTACACAGCTATGAACTAGAGACGTTAGCTATCGTGTATGCCTTGAAACGTTTTGAGACGTATCTTAAGTTCATCCCGTTCAAAATCGTCACTGATTGTAATTCCCTGGCGCTGACACTGAGAAACGGGAGACATTCCGCTAAGATTGCTCGATGGGCCCTGCTGTTAGAAAATTACAACTATACGATTGTACACCGCTGTGGGGTTAGTTTGCCCCATGCCGATGCCCTAAGCAGAATAGAGACTGCCGCCTACGTTGACGATTTAAACCTCGACTTCCAACTGCAGCTAACTCAGAACCGTGACCCTGAGATTGTTAAACTCCGAGATGATTTAGAGAAGTACGAAATAGCAGATTTCAAACTGCAAGATGGAATAGTGTACCGCCTGGCCCCGACGGGTGTACCCCAAATGTATGTCCCTTCCGAAATGATAAATCATGTCATCCGAGTAGTGCATGAAAAACTTGGACATATGGCCACGGAGAAGTGTTGAACACAAATCAAGAGGTACTATTGGTTCCCGTGTATGAAGTCTTACGTTAAAAATGACATTAAAAATTGCCTCAAATGTATCTATTACTCCGCTTCCGCTCCTGAAAGTCGTGTCACGCTACACAGTATTCTGAAAGTGCCCCTGCCGTTCGATACCATTCACATTGATCGTCTAGGTCCCCTTCCGTCCATACGCTCTAAGAAGAAGTATCTTCTGGTGGTCATTGACGCTTTCACTAAATTTTTAAAGCTGTATCCTGCCGCCACTACCAATTCGCGTGAAGTATGTCAGACGTTAAAGACTCAGTACTTTGCAATTAACAGTAGACTCCGACGAATTATCAGCGACCGAGGTACCTGCTGTACTTCCACCGAATTCGGAGAATTTCTGAGGTCCAATAATATAATTCATGTGCAAAATGCCACTGCCTCACCCTGGGCCAACGGCCAAGTCGAGCGGGTTAACCGGGTTTTGGGCCCTATGTTGGGTAAACTGACGGAACCCGTGGAGCACGCGGATTGGGTCCAACAACTGCCGAACATAGAGTTCGCATTGAATAACTCCGTCCACTCCACAACAAAATTTGCCGCTTCCGTACTCCTATTCGGAGTTGAACAACGAGGCGTGATAGTGGATGAACTAACCGAATGATTGGGTGAGAGGACGGAGGAGGGCGAACCCTTACAGGTAGACAGACGTCCGGAGATTAGCCTTCCGTAACATTGTCAAGTCCCAAGAATACAATGCTGAGTACTATGCAAAGCACCACCTCCCGGCCGTTAGTTTTGAGGAGGGAGATTTCGTAGTTATTAAGAATGTGGATACTTCGGCAGGTGCAAACAAAAAACTTATCAAACGGTATCGTGGTCCTTACGTCGTTCATAAAAAACTTCCGAATGACCGATATGTTATCCGGGAAGTAGAGGGCTCCTAGATCACCCAACTGCCGTATGATGGGGTACTAGAAGCCTCCAAATTAAAGCTATGGGCAGCCCCTGATCAAGATTGCGCTTCTGATATCGAAACAAGGGCGACACTAACCACTTTATGTTATTATGTATCTCTTTTTGTTAGCAACTAGAATCGAGGTCGATTCCTTGTCAGGACGGCCGAGTTGTAAGATGTCAGTTATTTTGGAAGTCTGTTAAATGTTCACACTTATATCGAAGCCCGTATTTTAAGTATCGGCTTAAGGCCACACTGGAGTTGGCCTCCTTCTTCTTCCGGCAACAAGATAATAAGACAGACGTCTAGCTTCAATAATAAGAAAAACCAAATCTGTTGCCATCATTATTAAAAACTATCTTTTACAGAAAATGAATACGCTATTACAACTCAGAAGTGGGATGACTACCCGAAAGGATACATACATATACATACTGCTGTGCCTGCCGCTGCGGTGCCGGTTGCCATGGGGCCCGCCACTGATGTCGGACCCACCCGCTGCCGCCACTGCACCCGCTGTACCCGCTGCCGCCGCGGCACCCGCTGCCGCCGCTGCACCCGCTGTACCAGCTGCACCCGTTGCAAACGCTGCACCCGCTGTACACGCTGCCGCCGCGGCACCCGCTGCCGCCTCGGCGCCCGCTGCCACCTCTGCACCCGCTGCCACTGCTGTACCCGCCGCATCCTCTGCTGTTCCCGCCGCCGCTGTCGCTGCTGCCGCATCCACTGCTGCACCCGCCGCCGCTGACCCCACATCCATTGCTGTACCCGCCGCCGCTGCCCCCGCATCCATTGCTGTACCAGCCACCGCTGCCGCCGCATCCATTGCTGTACCCGTCGCCGCTGCCTCCAGTCTGGACGAGCAACTGACGACGCTTCGGAAACAGCATGAAGTGTTACATCTGCAGCAGCAGATCCTCAAGCTGCAACAAAGGATGGACGAATGCCGAGAGCCGAGGCAGCAAGTCAGTGACTTCAGTGTGATCGAGAGCTTGGTGGCCCGATTCTCAGCGGATACGGCATATGATGTCAAAAAATGGTTGAACGATCTGGAGGATGCGTTCGAAATCCTACAGTTGAATGACCGATTACGTTTGATTGCATGCCGTCGCATGCTGGAGGGGACGGCGGCGGTGTTGCTGCGCACGATATCGGTGCACAACTACAGAGAGCCCAAAGCAATCCTCCTCCGTGAGTTTGGACGCTCGCGCAGCATCGAGGAGGTGTACCACGCTCTTCGTACCCGGCGCATCAAGGCAGGCGAAGGGTGCTTGAGATTCGCAATCGAAATGCAGGATATTGCTATGAATGTTCCGATTCCGGAGAACGAGCTGGTCGACATGATCATCGATGGACTGCGGGACAACTCTACTCGGGTCGGCATGCTGTACTCAGCTAGTACGGTGGCCGAATTGAAGCCCCTACTGGAACTGCCGCTACCACTGCCGCTGCCGCTCCTGACGATGGGGGAGAGAGATTGAGCCATTTACAACTGGTGAGTGTTGCTTTTGTTTGTGATGAATTTATAAATATGTTTTCCCTTCTCGACTCGGGCAGTCCGAAGAGTTTTATCCGTGAGGCCGAAGTCCCCCCCAACTGCCGTCTTAGTCCCAGTCGATTGAACTGCCGTGGGTTAGGAAATAGCCAACTTCGGTCTTTGGGCCAAGTCCATTGTCGCGTTCACCTCCGCAACTCGGAGACCATCTATACGTTTGAAGTTTCGCCCAACAAAACAACCGAACTGCCGATGATTATAGGCAGAGATCTCCTGTATAGAATTAATATTAGACTTTGTAAATTGGAAAAAATGAAATATGAAAAAGAATCTATATTACTTATGAATAAACCGACTGAATTTGTAAATATGAAGCTCACTGCTGTTCTGAAGTCCTTTGACATATTGAGGGAAGAGATAGCGATCCTGCCGTTCACGATAATGCACTTATAGCCATAAATGCCATTGAGGTCCCCGCTGTCAATGAGTTAGAGTTTGACATAGAGCCCAAGTTACGGGAAGAGCAAATCGCAGACTTGAAGTCTATTATATGTACAGGTTGACCCAGATTTAGTTAAGCCCTTGAACTATGAAATGAAAATAGAATTGACTAGCCAAACTCCGATTTTCTGCCGCCCCGCCGTCTGTCGCACCATGAACGCATCGAGGTGCGTGAGATCTGTGATGATCTCTTGGAAGCTGGCATTATTCGCCACAGTAATTCCCCTTACGCTGCCGCGATTGTCCCTGTACGTAAAAAGGACAACACCATGAGAAAGTGTGTAGATTACCGGCCGTTGAACAAAATTACAGTTCGAGATCATTTTCCGATCCCTCTGCTAGATGATTGCATCGAACATTTGGGTGGTAAATCATTCTTCACTGTCTTGGACTTGAAGAACGGGTTCCACCATGTGAAAATGCATCCATACTCAATCAAATATACTGCCTTTGTAACCCCTGATGGCCAGTTTGAATATGTACGCATGCCCTTCGGACTTTGTAATGGCCCTTCCGTGTTCGCTAGATTCGTTTATTCTGTCCTTAAGAAATTCATAAACCAAGGTCTGCTGGTGATATATATGGACGATATACTAGTCGCATCGCATGATTTCGAAACCTATCTATCTAGAGGTGCTGAAGAAAATACTGCATACGTTAAGAGTGAACTGGCTATGCCTGAAGCTGACTAAATGCCGTTTTGCGTATAGGGAACTAGAGTATTTGGATTACTTAGCCAATTCTGCCGGTATCACGCCTAAACCAGCTCATCTTCAGGCGATACGGGATTTGCCCGTCCCAGGGAATAGCAAGGAATTAGAGCGCTTAGGCTTGTTCTCATACTTCCGCCGATTTGTACCTGGTTTTGCCAAGATTGCGTATCCGCTGTCCCGATTGTTAAGGAAAAATACCCCTTACGTGTTCTCCGAGGAATGCCTCGAATCTTTCCGAACCCTGAAGTCGAAACTGATCGAATCCCCCGTGTTCTCTATCTACAACCCGAAGTTTGAAACAGAGTTACACTGTGATGCTAGCTCAACTGGTTCTGGAGCAGTGCTCCTCCAGAAACAAACCGACGGTAATTGCACACAGTTTTCTATTTCTCTAATATGGCCTCCGCCGCCGAATCGAAACTACACAGCTATGAACTAGAGACGTTAGCTATCGTGTATGCCTTGAAACGTTTTGAGACGTATCTTAAGTTCATCCCGTTCAAAATCGTCACTGATTGTAATTCCCTGGCGCTGACACTGAGAAACGGGAGACATTCCGCTAAGATTGCTCGATGGGCCCTGCTGTTAGAAAATTACAACTATACGATTGTACACCGCTGTGGGGTTAGTATGCCCCATGCCGATGCCCTAAGCCGAATAGAGACTGCCGCCTACGTTGACGATTTAAACCTCGACTTCCAACTGCAGCTAACTCAGAACCGTGACCCTGAGATTGTTAAACTCCGAGATGATTTAGAGAAATACGAAATAGCAGATTTCAAACTGCAAGACGGAGTAGTGTACCGCCTGGCCCCGACGGGTGTACCCCAACTGTATATCCCTTCCGAAATGATAAATCATGTCATCCGAGTAGTGCATGAAAAACTTGGACATATGGCCACGGAGAAGTGTTGAACACAAATCAAGAGGTACTATTGGTTCCCGTGTATGAAGTCTTACGTTAAAAATGACATTAAAAATTGCCTCAAATGTATCTATTACTCCGCTTCCGCTCCTGACAATCGTGTCACGCTACACAGTATTCTGAAAGTGCCCCTGCCGTTCGATACCATTCACATTGATCGTCTAGGTCCCCTTCCGTCCATACGCTCTAAGAAGAAGTATCTTCTGGTGGTCATTGACGCTTTCACTAAATTTTTAAAGCTGTATCCTGCCGCCACTACCAATTCGCGTGAAGTATGTCAGACGTTAAAGACTCAGTACTTTGCAATTAACAGTAGACTCCGACGAATTATCAGCGACCGAGGTACCTGCTGTACTTCCACCGAATTCGGAGAATTTCTGAGGTCCAATAATATAATTCATGTGCAAAATGCCACTGCCTCACCCTGGGCCAACGGCCAAGTCGAGCGGGTTAACCGGGTTTTGGGCCCTATGTTGGGTAAACTGACGGAACCCGTGGAGCACGCGGATTGGGTCCAACAACTGCCGAACATAGAGTTCGCATTGAATAACTCCGTCCACTCCACAACAAAATTTGCCGCTTCCGTACTCCTATTCGGAGTTGAACAACGAGGCGTGATAGTGGATGAACTAACCGAATGATTGGGTGAGAGGACGGAGGCGGGCGAACCCTCACAGGTAGACAGACGTCCGGAGATTAGCCTTCCGTAACATTGTCAAGTCCCAAGAATATAATGCTGAGTACTATGCAAAGCACCACCTCCCGGCCGTTAGTTTTGAGGAGGGAGATTTCGTTGTTAACAGGTGCAAACAAAAAACTTATCAAGCGGTATCGTGGTCCGTACGTCGTTCATAAAAAACTTCCGAATGACCGATATGTTATCCGGGAAGTAGAGGGCCCCCAGATCACCCAACTGCCGTATGATGGGGTACTAGAAGCCTCCAAATTAAAGCTATGGGCAGCCCCTGATCAAGATTGCGCTTCTGATATCGAAACAAGGGCGACCCTAGCCACTTAATGTTATTATGTATCTCTTTTTGTTAGCAACTAGAATCGAGGTCGATTCCTTGTCAGGACGGCCGAGTTATAAGATGTCAGTTATTTTGGAAGTCTGTTAAATGTTCACACTTATATCGAAGCCCGTATTTTAAGTATCGGCTTAAGGCCACACTGGAGTTGGCCAGACGTCTAGCTCCAATAATAAGAAAAACCAAATCTGTTGCCATCATTATTAAAAACTATCTTTTACAGAAAATAAATACGCTATTACAACTCAGAAGTGGGATGACTACCCGAAAGGATACATACATATACATACTGCTGTGCCTGCCGCTGCGGTGCCGGTTGCCATGGGGCCCGCCACTTATGTCGCACCCACTGCTGTGCCTGCCGCTGCGATACATGTCGCCGCTGCACCCGCTGTACCCGCTGCCGCCGCTGCACCCGCTTCCGTTACTGCACCCGCTGTACCCGCTGCATCCGCTGTACCCGCTGCCGCCGCTGCACCCGTTGCCGCCGCGGCACCCGCTGTGCACGCTGCCGCCGCTGGACCCGTTGCAGCCGCGGCACCCGCTGTGCACGCTGCCGCCGCTGCACCCGTTGCCGCTTCTGCACCCGCTGCCACTGCTGTACCCGCCACATCCACTGCTGTTCCCGCCGCCGCTGCCGCCGCATCCATTGCTGTACCCGCTGCCGCTGCCCCCGCATCCATCGCTGTACCCGCCGCCGCTGCCGCATCCACTGCTGTACCCGCTGCCGCTGCCTCATCCACCTCTGCTGTGCCCGCCGCTACCGCACCCGACTCTGCTGTACCCGCGGATGCTGTGTCCGCCGCCTACATGTCTGCTATGCGGGCAGCGGCCTCGCTCGCCGCACCTGTCACTGACACCGACGTTCCCTGGGCTGCGGACGCATGGGAAGATATGCCCGCTCTGGTACCCTCCGCGCCGTCCGCCGCTGCCGCCACCACACCCGCTGCTTCCGCCTGCTCCAGCCTGGACGAGCAACTGACGACGCTTCGGAAACAGCATGAAGTGTTACATCTGCAGCAGCAGATCCTCAAGCTGCAACAGAGGATGGACGAATGCCGAGAGCCGTGGCAGCAAGTCAGTGACTTGAGTGTGATCGAGAGCATGGTGGCCCGATTTCCAGCGGATACGGCAAAAGATGTCAAAAAATGGTTGAGCGATCTGGAGGATGCGTTCGAAATCCTACAGTTGAATGACCGACTACGGTTGATTGCATGCCGTCGCATGCTGGAGGGGACGGCGGCGGTGTTGCTGCGCACGATATCAGTGCACAGGGTGCTTGAGATTGGCAATCGAAATGCAGGAGATTTCCATGAATGCTCCGATTCCGGAGAACGAGCTGGTCGACATGATCGTCGATGGACTGCGGGACAACTCTACTCGGGTCGGCATGCTGTACTCAGCTAGTACGGTGGCCGAATTGAAGCCCCTACTGGAATGCTACGAGCGCTTCCGTCTGCAGGCGGCGGCCTCCAAGCAAAGTCTTAGCGTGAAGGTGCAGCCAACAACAACTGCCTCGTCGTCTGGAAATAAAGCCTCAGGCACCGCCACAAGTGAAACCAGATGTTTTAACTGCTCGGGATGGGGGCATTACAAAAGCCAATGCCCGAAGCCGATCCGACCGCCGAGCTCCTGCTTCAAGTGTCGCATAGTGGGCCACATTTATAAAAACTGCCCGTCTCGGATGGGGACTGCCGTCGCCACCACTGCCGCTACCACTGCCGCTGCCGCTCCTGACGATGGGGGAGAGAGATTGAGCCATTTACAACTGGTGAGTGTTGCTTTTGTTTGTGATGAATTTATAAATATGTTTTCCCTTCTCGACTCGGGCAGTCCGAAGAGTTTTATCCGTGAGGCCGAAGTCCCCCCCCAACTGCCGTCTTAGTCCCAGTCGATTGAACTGCCGTGGGTTAGGAAATAGCCAACTTCGGTCTTTGGGCCAAGTCCATTGTCGCGTTCACCTCCGCAACTCGGAGTCCATCCATACGTTTGAAGTTTCGCCCAACAAAACAACCGAACTGCCGATGATTATAGGCAGAGATCTCCTGTATAGAATTAATATTAGACTTTGTAAATTGGAAAAAATGAAATATGAAAAAGAATCTATATTACTTATGAATAAACCGACTGAATTTGTAAATATGAAACTCACTGCTGTTCTGAAGTCCTTTGACATATTGAGGGAAGAGATAGCGATACTGCCGTGCTATAGGAATGAGATTGTGTCTGCCGAATGGTCTGATTCTCCCCCTTCTGCTGTACCCCCGGAAACACTGAATGATGCACTTATAGCCATAAATGCCATTGAGGTCCCCGCTGCCAATGAGTTAGAGTTTTACATAGAGCCCAAGTTACGGGAAAAGCAAATCGCAGACTTGAAGTCTATTATTTCCACTGCATATGTACAGGTTGACCCAGATTTAGTTAAGCCCTGAACTATGAAATGAAAATAGAATTGACTAGCCAAACTCCGATTTTCTGCCGCCCCGCCGTCTGTCGCACCATGAACGCATCGAGGTGCGTGAGATCTGTGATGATCTCTTGGAAGCTGGCATTATTCGCCACAGTAATTCCCCTTACGCTGCCGCGATTGTCCCTGTACGTAAAAAGGACAACACCATGAGAAAGTGTGTAGATTTCATTTTCCGATCCCTCTGCTAGATGATTGCATCGAACATTTGGGTGGTAAATCATTCTTCACTGTCTTGGACTTGAAGAACGGGTTCCACCATGTGAAAATGCATCCATACTCAATCAAATATACTGCCTTTGTAACCCCTGATGGCCAGTTTGAATATGTACGCATGCCCTTCGGACTTTGTAATGGCCCTTCCGTGTTCGCTATATTCGTTTATTCTGTCCTTAAGAAATTCATAAACCAAGGTCTGCTGGTGATATATATGGACGATATACTAGTCGCATCGCATGATTTCGAAACCTATCTAGAGGTGCTGAAGGAAATACTGTATACGTTAAGAGTGAACGGGCTATGCCTGAAGCTGACTAAATGCCGTTTTGCGTATAGGGATCTAGAGTATTTGGGTTACTTAGCCAATTTTGCCGGTATCACGCCTAAACCAGCTCATCTTCAGGCGATACGGGATTTGCCCGTCCCACTTCCGTCGATTTGTACCTGGTTTTGCGAAGATTGCGTATCCGCTGTCCCGATTGTTAAGGAAAAATACCCCTTACGTGTTCTCCGAGGAATGCCTCGAATCTTTCCGAACCCTGAAGGCGAAACTGATCGAATCCCCCGTGTTCTCTATCTACAACCCGAAGTTTGAAACAGAGTTACACTGTGATGCTAGCTCAACTGGTTCTGGAGCAGTGCTCGTCCAGAAACAAACCGACGGTAAATTCCACACAGTTTTCTATTTCTCTAATATGGCCTCCGCTGCCGAATCGAAACTACACAGCTATGAACTAGAGACGTTAGCTATCGTGTATGCCTTGAGACGTATCTTAAGTTCATCCCGTTCAAAATCGTCACTGATTGTAATTCCCTGGCGCTGACACTGAGAAACGGGAGACATTCCGCTAAGATTGCTCGATAGGCCCTGCTGTTAGAAAATTACAACTATATTGTAATTCCCCTTACGCTGCCGCGATTGTCCCTGTACGTAAAAAGGACAACACCATGAGAAAGTGTGTAGATTACCGGCCGTTGAACAAAATTACAGTTCGAGATCATTTTCCGATCCCTCTGCTAGATGATTGCATCGAACATTTGGGTGGTAAATCATTCTTCACTGTCTTGGACTTGAAGAACGGGTTCCACCATGTGAAAATGCATCCATACTCAATCAAATATACTGCCTTTGTAACCCCTGATGGCCAGTTTGAATATGTACGCATGCCCTTCGGACTTTGTAATGGCCCTTCCGTGTTCGCTAGATTCGTTTATTCTGTCCTTAAGAAATTCATAAACCAAGGTCTGCTGGTGATATATATGGACGATATACTAGTCGCATCGCATGATTTCGAAACCTATCTAGAGGTGCTGAAGGAAATACTGCATACGTTAAGAGCGAACGGGCTATGCCTGAAGCTGACTAAATGCCGTTTTGCGTATAGGGAACTAGAGTATTTGGATTACTAAGCCAATTCTGCCGGTATCACGCCTAAACCAGCTCATCTTCAGGCGATACGGGATTTGCCCGTCCCAGGGAATAGCAAGGAATTAGAGCGCTTAGGCTTGTTCTCATACTTCCGCCGATTTGTACCTGGTTTTGCCAAGATTGCGTATCCGCTGTCCCGATTGTTAAGGAAAAATACCCCTTACGTGTTCTCCGAGGAATGCCTCGAATCTTTCCGAACCCTGAAGTCGAAACTGATCGAATCCCCCGTGTTCTCTATCTACAACCCGAAGTTTGAAACAGAGTTACACTGTGATGCTAGCTCAACTGGTTCTGGAGCAGTGCTCCTCCAGAAACAAACCGACGGTAAATTCCACACAGTTTTCTATTTCTCTAATATGGCCTCCGCTGCCGAATCGAAACTACACAGCTATGAACTAGAGACGTTAGCTATCGTGTATGCCTTGAGACGTATCTTAAGTTCATCCCGTTCAAAATCGTCACTGATTGTAATTCCCTGGCGCTGACACTGAGAAACGGGAGACATTCCGCTAAGATTGCTCGATAGGCCCTGCTGTTAGAAAATTACAACTATATTGTAATTCCCCTTACGCTGCCGCGATTGTCCCTGTACGTAATAAGGACAACACCATGAGAAAGTGTGTAGATTACCGGCCGTTGAACAAAATTACAGTTCGAGATCATTTTCCGATTCCTCTGCTAGATGATTGCAACGAACATTTGGGTGGTAAATCATTCTTCACTGTCTTGGACTTGAAGAACGGGTTCCACCATGTGAAAATGCATCCATACTCAATCAAATATACTGCCTTTGTAACCCCTGATGGCCAGTTTGAATATGTACCCATGCCCTTCGGACTTTGTAATGGCCCTTCCGTGTTCGCTAGATTCGTTTATTCTGTCCTTAAGAAATTCATAAACCAAGGTCTGCTGGTGATATATATGGACGATATACTAGTCGCATCGCATGATTTCGAAACCCATCTAGAGGTGCTGAAGGTGACGGATGTGCTTCTCTGATATTGGAATGTGCATTATGGTTGGGGTTAGGGCAGCCAGATTGGCGGCGGTATCCGCGTTTTCATTGCCAGGTGTTCCTTGGTGACTGGGTACCCAAAGAAGCACAACATCATTAGAAAAACAAATACTGCGGATACGGTTGATAATATCGAGGCTGCAGTTGATATTTTGTGCTGATGATAATGTCGACATGCTGTCAGAGCAAATGATGAATTTGCCTCTGTTCTTCTGTGCGAACCGATAGGCTTGTAGAACAGCGAAAACCTCAGCCGTAAAAATAGAGTAGTCGTTGGGGAGCAGGCCGTTGGCTATAGTTACATTCCTGTTACAGACTACTGCGAAGGATGTGAACTCTCTGGATTTCGATGCGTCTGTGAGAAGCCAGATCCGATTTGGGTATTTATCTCTTTCTGATCTAAACAGTTGCTTAAATGGGTCATTGCTAGTGTCACTCTTTCTACCAGTATGAATGCTGAGATTAATATTAGAGTTTTGCAGTAGACATGACTAGGTATGTGGATGTTCGCTGGACTTTGCATGGTTGCACATCTCCTAATAGCAGACATTATCTTGTAGTTTTTCTTGGCTGCTATTGCGCTCTTGAAGCATTTAGATAGTAATGAGTTTGGTGTGGAGCCAAGTTTAGCTATAAGTCTTGTTGTTGATGCCACCAGTCTGTCTTTGATGGAGGGCAGTCCTGCCTCTGCAAGGATGCATTTGATCGGAGAGGTAGGAAACGCATTGATGCTATTCCTTGCCTTGGAGGCATAACTTTTTTGAGAGTTGAGTTGGAGCACCACCCGTAGATTGGCAGCCCATAATCCAACTTGGAGAGGAAAAGTGCCTTGGTAATATATGTTAACGGGTTAGTGTGGATATTTGAATATTTTGAGCTTAAGAATTTAATAACATTTACTCTGGATTCTAATTTGGATCTTAACTCTAGACAGTGTTGTACAAAGTTAAATTTCTTATCGAATATAATTCCAAGAATTTTTAAGTTATCAACTAGCTCTATGGTTCTATTATTAAAAGATAAATGAGTGAAGGAGCAGTGATGCTTTCTACAAATATGAAGAACTTTGCATTTTTCTATAGAAAGTGCGGCCCCCGATAGGTCTCCTCACCTTTTTAAATCATTTAAAACTCGTGTAAGGGTATTGTTAACGCCAATAGTATCTTTTATCTTTGTGTAAATGATAGCATCGTCTGCGTATACTGCGAGTTGTATGTTTTTGTGTTTAAGAACGGTTGAGTTTAATTTTTTAAAAGCGAATAAAAATATAGTTACAGAGAGTGGGGAGTCTTGCGGGATACCGTTGTATAAGTAGTAGGGCTTGGAAAGTGTATTATTAACCCGAACTCGAACGAAGCGTTAAGCCAAAAAGGCCTTTACTATATTGAAGACCTTTGGACCAATTATCCATTGGTCGAGTTGATTAAGAACTGCGTGTATACCAACGCGTTCAAATGCTTTTTCAAAATTAGTTCCTAAAATGGAGACATGATTTTTAGCTGAAAGGGCATCCGACACGAAATGATGGATCTGAATAAGAGAGTCAATCGTTCCGTGTTTGCGTTTGAAGGCTGATTGGTTGTGAGAAATAAGCTGATTTTTGTTGACAAACCACATTAGACGGCGGCAGAGAATTTTTTCGAAGAGCTTGCTGAGGCAGGAGAGAAAAGAGATTGGCCGAAAGCTGCTGATCAAGTGCGCAGGCTTGTTTGGTTTCGGAATAGGCAGAATAATTGCCGTTTTCCATGTGTGGGGGTATGAGCCGTACCGTAATATATCGTTGCAGATTTTGATTAGCATGAGTTTGTTGTCGTCAGTGAGTGTTTTAATAATCGGGTATGAATTTCGGTCAAAGCCGGGAGATTTCCCTTTGGTAAGCGCAAGTGATGCATTAAGTTCGCTCAAGGATATATCACTCTCTAAGTATTTGGCGTTGGGGCTAACACTATTTGGGGTGTACGTTCTATGAAGTGCAATATTTTTATTGACAATGTATTCAGGCAAAAATTATTATCATTAGAAGAAAATTTGACCACATAACACCGAACGCATCTGCAATTTCATGTGCTGATGTTAAGACACGTTGGTCAACTTTAATGCTTTTTAGTGGGGTGCTGGGGGAGCCTGTTAATCGCTTTACGTCGGTCCAAATTTGAGTTAAAGAGGATTTGGCAGTAATCCGTGAAGTAAAGCTTAGGAGAGCTGATCTTTTTGCGATCTTTGTTTCTCTTTTGAATATTGCATTTGCTTTTTTATAAGCAATTAAGTTATGTCTATTCATGTTGCGCTTAAAAATCTGTCATATTTTCTGTTTTTCATCGCGTAATTTCATTGTGTTATTATTCCACCAGGCTGGGTTGACTTTGAGGGGTGTACCTTTGGTTTCTGGGATAGACACATTTGCAGCCTTGCCAATGGCCTTGGTCAGTTTGGCTACACCCTGATGGATGTTGCTATATGAGCAATCGTTTATATATAGAGAAAGATTTGCCTTGAATCTATCCCAATTTTCTGCATCAGTTTTGTATTTCGGGGTGAGGGTTATTCTGGCGGCCTGGAATTGTGTGACAATAAATGGTCGCTGCCGTGTAATAAATTGTCAATTGACCAAAATATCTGCTGTAACCATCGTGATGTCAACACAAGTAAATGTGGAATGGGTTGAGAAGTGGGTGGGTGATCCATTATTTAGAACTGCGATGTTGGATTGGGAAATAAATTTTTCCACTTCTTTACCGCGAGCGTTTGAGCATGCGGGACGCCACAACGGGCTCCACGAATTAAAATCTCCATTAATGAGCACTGGGTTGCTGTGATTGACAAGACGCCAAAGATCATTTTCATGAAAGTATTGTGTTGGTGGTATATACAAATTAATTACAGTTATTTTATTGTTGAAATCCATTAAAAGTGCATCGCAGAGAATGTTGCTGCTAGTAACAATATATTTATGGGGAATGTGGCGCTTAATTAGGAAGCCAATTCCTTCTTTCTGGGTTGAATTAAAGTTTTTAAAGTAACCAATATATGGTTTGGGGAAAATTGTGTTTTCAGAGGTGTTAGCCAGGTGGGTTTCTGGGATGCATATAACATCTGGGTTTTTTTCCCTAATTAGTATAATGAGTTCATGGCAATTATTTGTATATCCGTTCATATTCCAATTTAAGATTTTAATGGACATTGGGATATTAAAAAGAATGACATGTTATATGTTAAGTTTAGAATAAGGGTTGGAATAAGTCAGATTAAGAGGAGGAGTCATCCATTGACTCGTCTGTTGGTGTGAAAGTAGTTTCTTCATTTGTCGGCAAGAGAATTGCCGAGTTTTTATTTATTGTTTTGTTATGCCTGTTTGAAGAACTAGAAATTATCGAATTGTAGTTTTTTGTTGTTGCGGGACTTTTGATGATTTCTTGGTTTTTGATGGTTACTGTTCGTGTGTTGTGTTTGTCTTGCGTGGCGATTGCACAGGCGGCTTCCTTAGCAAATGAGGTGGAGATGACGGTGGGGCTGAACTGCTTAAGTAAGATTCTAGCTTCGCGTAATGCACATTTATTACGCGTTTTTATTTTGAGTACTTCTTTTTATTCAATGTATTTATTGCAGGTAGATGAAAAAGCGGCGTGGTCGGCGCCACAGTTTGCGCATTGCGTACGGGTGCATTCTACATTGGGGTGGGGTGGGAGATTACAGTTGGCACAAGCGGCGGGATTAGAGCAATGCTTGACGGTATGTCCAAGAAGTTGGCAAGTTTTATACCTCATGGGATTGGGAATGTACTCCCTCACCTTGACTGTGTTCCAGGCAATGGATAGATTGTTTGGAAGAGTAAAAAGATCAAAGGTGACTAGTACCACTAGTAGTGAATTTATATGCTGATACAACGTTCTGCAGTTTTAATTCCGAAACAATTTCTTCTTCAGGGATGTTATTAGGGAAGGGTGCGTAGATTGTGCCCTTTGTGTTAAGAAAATCGAGCAATTTGCATATAACCTCGCAAATACCCGGCAAGTTGTTTGTTTGATGAATTTGTCAGCGACTTCTTTGCTTTTTACCAACAGGAGAAAGTTGCCATCGCGTGAGATGGAGAGCACATCAGGGCTGATAAGCTTTAATGCCCTATTTATTGCGAAGCAGGAATATTCCGATATAGGTTTCGCCACATTATTAGCAGACAAGGTTATGTATTTAGGGTTTTGCCCTGATGGTGTAACTTCTGGGAGTCCTGGGAAATCGAGAGGTATTTTTAGATATTGTCTTTTCTTTTTAGCTTTTGGGCTGTCACTGAGTATGGAAAATCTGTTTTCCATTATATTGGGTGGCCGTGTTTTTTGGGGCCGTGTTTGTTGTGTGCGTACGCAAATAAGTGACCGCGTGCAAAAGAACACGGGGATAGTAAAGAAGAATGAAAAAGTTGATAAGGTGTCGGGGAACTAACAGAAGCGAGTTAATTGAGAAGACAACCGATCGCATTGAGTGTTAGTCGAAGACTGTGGTTGAGAAATTCAACTACTTGTTTGTGCGTGGATTGCGAGACTTTTTGTGAATATATTAAGTTCATATTATATATGTATTGACTTATTTTTACAATTCATTCTAGATAGCCAGTTGAGAGCTTGATGGGTGCTAAATTGCTATCGCGCGTGTTAAGAATTAATCACGCGTGATGTCACTGAAGCACATGGTAAAATCGATAATTGTATGCGCGCTAATGTATTGATTAATCGATCATCGTTTTAACTCAGCTGTGCGTATACTGCCAGATTTCTCCACAGGTTGGATTACATCAAAATTAAGGAGCTTTTGTTTTTCGAGTTCATTTCAATTTATATTTAAACTAATTGTAAGTACGGTGCAATCGATTTATGCAATACTATACCTTTTGTTTGTCGCTACTGAGTGCCCTTCTTGGCACATAAAACGATATAGAAAGTGTTGAGTATAAACATACATGGCCATAGTGGCTGTTTAAGAATAAACATAGTGTTCATCTGAGCTGGCTCCACCAAATCCGATGCACTAAAGAAAACACAATACAACTGTACTCTTGTACCAAACAACTAACCTAGCATATGTCTAAAATTACAATCAGCCACACACGATGTGGGAAAAAACACTTGTAATTCTAAACTAACCCAAAAGATCACAACGGAAGGATGTCAAGTGGCCGACGCCGTGCCCAAAATAATAATAAATTTTCAACCCCCAAATACGTGGGTGTGAGTCTAGAATAAGATCTTCTAAGAACAATTGTTACCTCCTAGAGCCTAAGATAATCCTATATAAACTCCGTACTTTTGTAAATAAAATCAGTTCATATTTTGAATTCAACGAATGAAGATTGGGTTATTTTCTCTGCTCTCCGGGAATCCCTATTCAGTGGCTCTGAAAAATTATCCCTAATGAGTGATTAGAAAAAATGTTCATAGAGTTGATTAATTTCAGTCTCGCCAGCAGCCTTCGATTGACACTTTTTTCAACCTCTCAAAAAAAAAAAAAAAGTTAGAAGACGTCATGTTGACGACGAGCAAGTTTGGATACTACTAAATAATACTACATTGACACAAGGAACTCAGAATTTGTCGAGAATTGACTCACTAATCGCTGTTCATCGTATATGAGAGACGCAAGTGATAACCTAGCTTCTATGGTTATGCCAGAATTCTCCATTTACATAGGTCATTCTATCGGCAAGAAGATAAGCGATAGGGTTAAAGGAGAACTTTTGGAAAACCCTTGGATACCATCGAAGAATTATATATTTCCTTTTTTCATCAGAACTGTTTGCGGAAAAGAGATTAGGCATTATGTATCACATAAATATTTAGTTGATCACAACTAATGGTTTGTTTTTTCTGATGTCAAGTAGGGGCTCTATTGCAAATACTGTCCATGGTTCACAACAAACAATTTAGGAGGTTACCAAAAATATACACCTTTAGGTATACGCAACCGTTGGTTAACTTCAAGAATCTAGCCAGGAAATTAGGAGATCTGGAAAGCCATTCTCAACTCCTTTACCATAAGAATGCAGTTGTTGCATCCAAAGATTTTCTGAAGAATTTACTATCCACAATTCGACGTCTACAATATCATAAATGGAGAACATCTGTCTCAAAGCCAAGAAAATAGAAAATTTTTTTAGTATGTTATCAACAAATCGAGTTGAAGTACAATTTTGATTAATTTGTATAGAAACATCACATATTGAGTGTAAATGATGTATTTTATGCAAAGTTTCGGCTCAAATCATCGTGATCGTCAATCAAAATCGTGGGCGGAAACGTTGCGAATCATTTACACTGGATATTTGCTATTCTTATACAAATTAATTCAAACGTGTCATTGTAACCCAAATTTTCATTAATACAAATGAACCATCCTTTACGTTCACAGAAACAGAAAATTAGTAATTTTATGGTTATCAATTTCTTTTTTGTCCAGATAAGTCTCATACTTCGGTACATGGATTTTTCTTCTGTTAAACCCCTGTCAGAGAATACATCGTGGATTTCGTAGATGCTTTTGGCGAACTTTGTAAAAAAGAGGGAAATTATGTTTATGAAGGGACAAAACACGCTGAAGATAATGATGAAAATGGTGAAGATTCGGAAGACGAAGTACAATTATCACTCACCGGAGTTGCTCTAGGCGGCATCGTTTTAAAAACAATGAAGAAACTAAATTTAAATTTAGAAACCTGTATCTCGATTGGGGCTGATGCGTGTGCTGTTAACATTTCAGAAAAATGTGGAGCTGTGAATGAAATCAGAAAAGAAGCGAATAACGCTGTTATGGTTCCATGCTTCTCTTACAAACTTAACAGCAGTCTAATGAAATCTTCTAATATTCAGTCAATTCAAAAAGTTTCCGAAGTCATACGAGAGGTGACAAAATTCTTTCAGAATGCACATAATAATCATGCATAGCATTATCAAAATTACTTTCACACAAGCTGAAAAGTTTATGCGATACAAGATGGGTCGAACGACATGATTCTGTTCTCCAGTTTGTAGTGTATTTGCCGAAAATGTTTAAGGCGTTGACCAAAGTGAATAAAAGGAACAACAGAGAAACAGCGGGTAAATCAACATTATTTATTGCTGCTCTTAGCTCTTTCGACTTTATCATTCCGCTGTTTTGTTTTGAGTGATGTTTTATCCTTGACACGACCCCTTAGTGTAATTCTTAAAAAAAGACATGTATTTCGCGAATGCTTCCCAAAAAATTAAATGTCTCGTTGAAGTTTTAGCGAATCAAAGGCAAGAGCACAGGCACAGATGCAAATTATGTTCATTGCTTTCAAAAAATGTTAAGGATATATTTATTTATTTATTTATTTAAGTCAACTAAATCAGCAGTCAACGAAAAAGCTTAAGCTAAAATACAGATCATAATTAAATTCACGAAGGTAGCTTAGCTTTTGCGCAACTAAACATCCCCGACCCGGTGGAGGTGTTTTATTTGCAACAAGGTGCCAGCTATGCGTTGCAGCCAATCCAATATCCAGTCCAGAATATTTACAGTGGTTTCACTGTAGATAATTAAAAAGCACGAAGAGAAGTGACAGATAGATGAGGAGAAATAAGTTGAGAAAGGTTGTTAAAAGATTGGCAAAGAACACGAAAAGGTTCGTGAAGAGAGTAGTTAGTTAGACATCTACGAAGGTGAAGAGGAAAAAAGTTTCTGGTCCGACGTGGGGGAACACAAAAATATAGCGTATATAGTAAATTGGTAGAAATGACTTCGCCGTTGACTAGTTTATGGAGAAAGAGAATGCCAAATACGAGCCTACGGTAGTGAAGTGAAGGAAGATTAATAAGAAGAAGTCTGTTAGAATAAGAAGGTAGGCAAAGACTCGGGTCCCAATTAAGACCGCGTAACGCGAACTTAAGGAATTGCTTCTGTACCGATTCAATACTACGCTGGTGAACATCAGATTGAGGGTTCCACATTGGTGAAAGGGCGAACTAACGAAGTGTATAAAACCTTTGTCACATATGGATCATCAAATTCTTTGGCCCAACGTTTAATGAAGCCAACAAGACATGCTCTATTGACAATTGAAGATATATGAACATTAAATGAAAGTTTTGGGTCAAACATAACGCCTAACTGAAAGTCATATAAGAGCACTTAGAGGCATTAAGGTGCAATTTATTAACGTGATACCAATCACAGAACGCATCGAGATTGCAAGTACTGTTGGAAAGAAGGATCATTATACGAATAACAAATCTTGACGTCATCCGCAAACATGAGAACGCGTGAATGAGCCAAGGCCAAAGGCAAATCGTTTATAAACAAGGTAAATAACAGTGGGCCCAGATGGCTGCCTTGGGGGACACCTGACTCGAACAGTTTTAGATATCGAGGAACGAAAAGACACCTTTTGGGTTCTGCCAATGGGGAAAAACCCATGATGTTAAGTTTCATGAGAAGCATAGAATGATCAACCGTATCGAAAGCCTTACTAACGTCAGTATAAATAACATCAGTTTGACACTTTTTACGGAAGCCATGGTGTACAAGGGTAGTCAATTCTAAAAGGTTGGTAAGCAACGAACGACCTTTCATGAAGCCATGCTGACAAGGAGAAATAGTGGATCTGGATAGGTGTTGCAGGGAAGACGTAATAATTTTCTCAAACAGCTTAGGTATTGCCGAAAGTTTGGCAATGCCACGGTAGTTAGAAATATTTGATTTGTTACCCTTTTTAAAAACCGGAATAATAAAAGACTCCTTCCAAATATCAGAAAAGCTACAAGTCTCACTCGATATAAAGAATAACAGAGATAAAGGCTTAGATAGGGAAATCGAACACATTTTAAGGATGCAACTAGGTATATTATCAGGCCCGGGTACGGAGGAAGACGTCATAGATGACAAGCTAGAGATAATACAGTCTTCAGTAATACTAGGAAAAAACATACAATTTAAATGTGGAATTGAGAAGGGATAAGGTGTGGGATCCGAAACAGTAGTAGAATAAGTCGACTGAGAGAATTTAGCAAACAGATCTGCAATATCTGAATCACTATTAGCAGTCTGATCATTAAGTCTGAAGGTAGTAAATTGGAGCGTCTTTTGGAATTAACAAAGTTATAAAATCTTTTGGGGTTCTCATAAAATTCAACCTTACAGCGAATGATATAATTATTGTAGCATTGAGTATTTAAAAGACAAAATTGAGATTTGGCTACACAATAATTTGCATAGTCAAGTCGCGAACCAGTTTTTTAAATCTTTTAAAATATCTCGATTTAATGTTACGGAGATTAGAGAGCCTACGTGTGAACCAGACTGGCGCACTGGAGACGGTAGAGACATTCACATAAGGAACGCATTTATCAATTAGAGAATTAAGAGCAGAGTAGAAAAAATTTACTGCACAATCTATCTCACGGCACTCAAATAGAAATGACCTATCAAAAGAGAAAAAAAGGCTGTTAAGAAGATTGAAATTTTTTTTTACGAAAACATCTATTACGAGAATTTGAGATGTTATTAAATGAATTATTAACGGAATTGTAGGAAATAGTAATTTCAATGGTAGGGTGAAAAGTATCTTCAGGCTTCACTAGGGGCTGTGTTTGTGATACAGCACTAACAGTGGGATCAGAGACAAAAACAAGATCGAGGATTCTTTTAGGAGGGTTAAGAAAAGAATTCAACTGATATAGCGGACATTCAAGTAGGCTATCAAGAAGAACATGTTGAGATGAAGGAATTAAGAAAGATAGATTATCATCAACAAGCCAAGAAACATTAGGCAAGTTAAAATCACCCAAAGCAATAAGAAAATCACGATCTTTAAGACGACTAAAAATAGTTCGCAAAGCATCAGCATGGTGTGTGTAGATCATGATATCAGAAGCGGGAGGAATATATGAACAAGGGATATACATGCTAAAGTTAGAACATGTAACTTCGACGCAAATAAACTCAACACCTAAGGGGAGATCAATCGGCACAACACTTGAACACAGTTTAGAGTTGACAGCAATGAGTACTCCACCGCCACGACGACCAACACGATCAAGCCTATAAGAAATAAAGTTATTAGAAAGAGTTTCGTTATCCAAAACAGAGGAGTTAAGCCAAGTTTCAGAGAAAGGTAATATGTCAGCCGAAAAGGTTTGGCTTGGAAGTCCTCTTACATTTTGATAATGAATGCAAAGACTAGACGTTGTTAGTTTTTTGAAGCAGAAGATACATTAGGAAGGTGGACAGGCAACGGACGGGAGCGCTTATTGGGTGCAAACTCGTGTACAACTAGGCCCTCTGGCGAAAAATTAGGGTCAACCATAGCTGAGAAATACTCAATTGGTACTGTAATTTTAAAAAGAGGAAATTTCGCGAGGCCTAGAAAACTTAAACTTTTGAATAAAAACCTTAGCAGGGCATATATTACCAATGTAAGCTGCCACAGACGCCTGCGAAGTATCTGGAGCAAGCCTAGAGATAAACAATTGTTTGCAATGAGGCACTACAGTTAGTGGAGGCTGAGGAGCAATGGGATCCGCAAGTGACTGAAGGCCAGCATGATCCTGTAATTGATCAGAGTTCCCGTGAGGGATAGATTGAGGTACACCAGGGCTTGTAATAGGTACTTCAATCTGAAAAGAAGAGCATAAAGAGGGACAAGAAGATGGTGTAGGCGAAAGTAAAATGGGAGAAGATGTAATAGAGAGTGCGGGAGAGTGCTTATGAGGTTGAGTTGCCTAGTTGGGTACATTTTTTGGGCAACTTTCAGAAGGTGGAACAAACTAGAATTGCGACAATAAATGTACGCTAGAGTCACACTCGTTAGACATGTTTGGCCAGTTTGTTTAAAGGAAGAAATTTTAAGCATTAAGCCAAGTTCAGGCTAAGACACAGACAATCCAGAAAATTTGTCGTAGTCGCGGCCGTTGAGAGAGCCAACAAGATATTGTTCTATACTGATCATCAAACGATCAGAATGCTTGCAATTAGGTAGACAACTAGCCATTGAAAAGCCAAAAGAAACACAAGGCAAAAAAAAAAAAAAACAAATATATAGGAATATATAGAAAAATTTAAATACACAGCACAAAGATAATTATTGATCAAAAATAAATAATTACAAATAAAACAAGGAGACAGCTAAAGTGCACAGCACAAGAGAGAGTGCAAGAACAGTTATCACAAAAGTGATTACGCGGGAGAAACGCTGAGCACAAGCAGAGAGGACAACAAAACCACTAGCACTGATGGTTTGATGGGGGCCATGAGGGTAGCAACTGCAGAAGCAATATCGAGAGAGATCAATAAAAAAAAAAAAAGTGCACCAAACACTTATCACAAAAGTGAAAAAAAAAAATGTTTAATTTAGCAAATTATGCAAATAAAACACAAGGGTGTCAAGCGACACCGGCGAAAGCGAAAACAAACTAAGCACAATTAAAAATTGAGAGAAAACAATATAAATTAATAAAAACTCAGGAGCTATGCAAAAAACGACCGTCACGTCAGAGAGCAGAAGCTTTATATATGAAGCGAAGAAGCTTTATACTGTAACGAAAATACAAATTTAATCAACTGTTTAATTCAACGATTCGGCATTCTACTTAAGGAACCAGAAAAACTTTTGCACCTGAGACTCAAAGGAGAAATGACCCACTGGCAGTACTTTTGGAAAAATAAGACAACCCAGATTTCTCTGAAAAACTCTGCGATGCCGGATAGTGCTTTGGAAACATTGGAATTTTGCTACAAAGATGTCTATCCTACAATTCACGCTTTGCTCAGAATTGTATGTAAAATGTGCGTCACAAATGCAAGCGCCGAACGGTCTTTTTTAACCTTGCGACGTGTGAAAACATGGCTAAGAACAACCATGCTACAGAATAGATCGGTAGGCCTAGCACTGCTGAATATTCATTATGACATTGAAGTAAAACCAGAAGATATTATTCAACGGTTTGCAAATCTAGGAGCACATCGAATGGTTTTGTAATTTGTTTGAGACAGCAAATTATTTGTGTTATTAATCTCTTTAACGTATATTCTTTGATGAATTGTAGATTTGTCATCTATGCGTAATATAATATACCAAAAATCAAGTTTGAAAACACTTCAATGTATGTAAATATTTTTTATTACTTACAAAAATATTAATATATATTCTAAAAATTTTATAGGTATAATAAAATAAAATTTTTTTCATACTTGGTCTAAAAAAATTTTTGTCTTCAATTCACACAAAAAAAAAAAAAAAAAAAAAATGAATGCACGATCCGCCACTGGCTCCCATACAAATAACAAAGTCCGGACAGTGCCTCTCCTGCATAACTTCCATATTTTCTAAGCTGTTATTATGACAATTAATATTTTAGAGTATAATATATGTTTGTATCTACAAATGATTTTGACAAAAGTTGACTAGAGTCGGGCGACTATATCAAATACCTCCCATATGAACAATCGGTCAAAAACAGTGAGTTTTATTAATAATGACTTCGATACTTTTGACGCGGCTATCTTTAAATTGAATTGTTGCCAGTTGTGAAAAGCTGTTAGTGACTATGTAAAATTTAAGATCGGATGTTTTGTCTTTCACGAAAATTCGATTTTTTACATAAAAGCTTTTTTTTTACGAAGACTCAGAGCGGCCCGGACCCTCTTTTTTAGAAATTTTTTTTTCAAATATTTGACACGACAAAATAGTCGAATTGTCGCACGGCATGGGACTCGACTAAACACATTCGACAACTTAGGAATCAATTACTTTTTGTAACACAAAACATTTTTTTTTTTTTCGAAGACTCGGAGCGGGCTAATTTAGCCCGGACCCTCTTCTTTTTTAGAAGTTTATTGTGCAAATATTTGACACGAAAAAATAGTCGAATAGTCGCACGGCATGGGACTCGAAAAAACACACTCGACAACTTAGGAAACAATTACTTTTTGTAACACAGTTCCTTAACGCACTTTATGGCACAGAGTGCTACACTCAACTCCGGAACTGGGCATTTTTAAAAGTAAATAGAAATAATTAGTTTATTTTATTAGTTATTCTTGGAATTATAATTTTTTATTATATTTATTATATTGGAATTATTATTTTTTTTTTTTTTTTTTGTTTTGTCTTTCGGCATGCATGCCAAGTTTTTGTATGCTTGCAGGAGCCACATAATGCATTTAGACCTAGTGTCCAAGTCGAAATGATACACTTTAAGGAGACATAAAGATTTATAAAGATTTGCTTTACGTAAAAAACAAAATTGAACATTTGAATTGTCGGTTGCTAGGGAGGCCAACGAATCCATTAATATATAATAATAATTCGTGTAATTTATAAATATAAGAAGTATAAAGGAAAAGACAGTCAATTCGATTAGAATAACTACCGTTGCACACGTGGGTTTGGTCAGACCACTTCCAACTTTGGAAGTGATAACGGCATTCTAGCGTCCAATGGTATGTCAGCAATGGCAAGAAGGGCTCTACATGGATAAGTCGAATATTTTGAGTACCTATCTGTTCAATTGAGATGAATAAATTTAATTTTTGAAGCTCCGGCTTCAGACTTCGTCCTGCTTGTAAGTCCTTTAGTTCTTTCGCAAACACATCACTCTGAATGGAAGAGATTATATGATTAAAAGCCAATTTAAATTCTTCTACTGAAATGCTTTTTGTAGCATTTATCGTTTTTTTTGCCGTTAATAGTAACTCGGTTGAAAATTCGTAAAACGTATGCTGACTCTGTCAATCATACGAATCGATGATAGTCTACTAATGATCTGGTCAACTATGCTCTTTTCTTTATAACTAGTGCTACATTTCAATACAACGGTGTTTCGCAATTCAAATTTTTTGGGCTCGAAATCTGTCTTTCTTTCAGATTTCGGTCAATGTAATGCATCAAGTGTTAAGAACTTTGGTCCATGAAACCAAATTGTTTGCATCAAATCGCGGGCTGCACAGCCACTTAAAACAATGTTGTCTGGATTATCCTTTCCAGGCCCGTGACTCCAAATACTATCCTGCGATTGAGTTTGTATGGTTGATACGGGATTGGCAATAATGCATTTAAGAGTTAATGGGTGCATTTCAATCCAATGAGGAACGACAGTTGAATCTGTCCAAAAATATGTTTTGTTGACAAGGCAATTTAATTTGTGTTTGATTTTTGTCCATGTTTGGCAGTGTAGAAAGGAGGCACAAAACTGTAAACGAGGTATACTTTGTGATTGGGTGGGCGCAACTCTCAATCTCAAAATGATCAATGAAGTTACATATTTTCCGTTGTCCAATAACCCTTGCGTATATCCAACATCCATACGCACGATTTGAGGCATCCAAAAATCCATGGATTTCACACTTATTTTTTGGTGATGTGTTAGCAAATCGATTTACGTGAACCATGTCAAATCTAAGATTTGATAAATCAGCTTCAAGTTATTGCTATCTAGTTCTGGCAACGGGCCGTCCCAGTCCAAGCGCTCAAAAGTCTTGGATCATGATTTTGTTGCGTACTACGACTGGAGCTAATAATCCTAGTAGATCATAGAGCCTGGCCATGATCGATACTATTTTCCGATCAAATCGAAATAATGTAAGATATTCAGTTGGCAGCCACGACATGCCAAGAGCCTTGGTGACATCACTATTGTCAATATTGAGATTATATTCATAATCTGTTGGTGCCCCACTAAAATTCCACTTTGTCAATTCTAAGCCTGCCTTGGAGAGCAATTTGGTAACTTCATTCGTCTTAGCATTGAATTCTTCGATTGAATCAGCTCCATAAAGTAGATCGTCGACCTACATATCCTCAGCCAATACAGCAGATCCAATTGGAAATAACTCCTTATACGTCTCTGATAGATCTGGTTGAATAGTAGGACCAACCACGACTATATAATTTAATGATATATTTGATGATGATTTAGACGAAGTGTCAAATACTACGGGAAGTTTAGTTAATGAGTTCTGCGGTCTAAGGACACAGAGAAATTATGTAATGATTTTCGGATTGCAAATTGTCTAACGAAGCTACCTCCATGTGATTTAACCTAAGATATTAATCTAAAAATTCGATGTACATTAGCTTTAATTGGTGTTGGGATGCAAGCCGTTTTTTGAGTTGAAGAAAACGTCTTTTTCCACAGGACAACGAGTCTCCAAGTTTGTCAGGCGATTCTTTGAACGGCAACCGAACCTGTAAGTGCCCTAAATCCAGGAATTGTGTGTTCAGCTGAAAGTGAGTTTCAAATGCTTGTTCTTCTGAAGTTAACGAAATATCTCTATTTTGAATTCCATGTATTTCATCCAGTCTGGCAATTTATCGTATTCTTGTTTAGATTCAAGATCAATTTTTATCATGACAATATGAATAAGTACTGCATTTAATACATCAGCTTCAGACCCAAGAGACAAGAATGATCCGCGTAGAGCTGAAACCGTATCCAAAATTATGCGTAGGGTAACAGCGTCTGCCTTTTTCATGCTAGCAATGTTAACTAAACTTGAAATATGTTCTACGAAAATAAGAACTTTTTTGTTATATCGCTCATTGGGGCGATCTAGAGCCTTGGGATAATTTTCGTCTGATACTTAAAATGACGAGACTACACTTAGAGCTTGGCCAGATAGGCAACTTATTAGATACTTAAATTTGTCCACATTGGACAATGAGTTGTCTTCATGTACCATATTTGTAAATGAGGAATAAATTTTTTGAATTCCCCATATTTGCCGTCGAATTTAGGTAGTTTGAGGGATGGAAGCCGATTATTATGTCCACCATGATAAGTCGATGAATTAAAGAAACTAAGTTCTTCTGGTTTTTTTTTTTTTTGCTTGCGTGGATGCGCCTTAATATGATTGCCTTTGTTTCGATAAAAAGATTTTCTATCTCTGCCCGATTCGGGTCTGCTGGATCGAGCTTCTCAATATTGGTTAGACCTTGTAATGCCTGTTTAAAATACGACTCAACGATTTGAGACTGAAAATCTACTATAATAGGGTCATTTTCAAGATCGATTCTAGCTCTGAAACTTTGAATATTAGATTGCAGTTGATTCCGTTGTTGTCTTAGGGGTAGAAGCTGCGTTTCAACTGGTGGAGACATTTTTGGGCTCTTAACGAAAGAAATGTAGCAAGTTAGAAATGAATTAAACGTGAGCTAAACGAGTTCTATCGCAATTGATTCAAAAATTGAGCGGAAATTGATAATGTAAATTTACACACTCCATTTGACTTAGGTTATGATAGGGCTCCAATGTAAATGTCCCACGATGCTATGTCTCGCAAAGGCCAATGATGAAGAAGTCCGATGAGAACTATCCAAGATGATTATTTAATGATGAAGAACTCCGATTACGACTATCCAAGATGATTATGTAATGATGAATCCAATCAAATGAACGAATAAACGAATTTATAGTTTTTAAGTTTTTATGTTGGGACTTGCGAAGTGCAATGTCCTGTCACGGTCGCCAATGTTTGATCTGCCCAGTTGCAGATGGTACAAAATTCCTATGCATGTGGAATGGAGTGAGCAAAAATAAGTCTTCTCCTCTTCGAATTCCAGAAAGAAGTCTTTTTTATATTTCGGTTTCATGAGTTAGAAGCTCTTCATGAGACATGTAACAGCTTTTAGAACATGTTAATGTAAATACAGTGGTAGAAATTCCAATAATCTTTATCAAATAGTATAAGAAATTTTAATATATACAAATCTAAGTTCACGATGACGTCTCCTCCAACATACTCCCCCATGAAAGGATGAAGTGTGACTCCTTCAGTTTCCATAAATGTCATCTCTCATAGGCAATGGAGCAAGTTTGCAGATTGGGCGGTGAATAATTCCTTTCGTGGTGCAAACATCGGCTACTCTGACGCTTCCATCTGCACCAAGAATAGCTTCGACCACACGACCTGTAATCCAGCATTGCGGTGGAAGATTGTCTTCATGGATGAGAACTAATTGATCCCTTGCTACATCACAGCGTTGATATCGATATAACTTAATCGCTACATAATACAGGTTATCGCTTATACAATACTGTTATTTTATATATGTATTGGATTATATACGTTATATACGTTGACTTATTTCTATTCATTGATACATATGTATATTTTCTTATTATTAAGTAACAGTAATAAATTTAATATTTTTATATTTTTCTTCACACTTTACATTTGATCTTCAATTTTTGATCCAGTGTCTTATATTTTGAATGCTCCAAAATGTTAGTTTTCTTGACGTACCAACTGTGCTATCAAATTTTTTACCATAACATAGTCTCCTTGCTTAAACTCTTTTGGCTCTCGTTTGCTTTTATCATAATAAGTTTTGTTGTAGGACTGAGCATTATTTTCAGCCTCAATTGCCTCATTCCCGATTTATGTTAAACTCTTCTGCTTGGTGTCGTGATTTATCAATTCTAGTTTCTCTTTTAATTCATCTACTATTTTCCCCCATTTGGGACGTTCCAAACAACATAACACTTGGTAATTGTTTTAAACTTCGATGCTGTCTATTGTTCATTGCATACTCCTCCTGTTCTACCACTATATTCCAATGCAATCCTTTCTCAGGATCAACTAATTTTGTAATCATCGGGCCTAGACTTCTGTTAATTCTTTCTACCTGTCTATAGTATAGTATATTTATTTATTTATTATTTATTTGCGTCAACTAAGTCAGCAGTCGACGAAAAAGCTTAAGCTAAAATACAGATAATAATTAATTCATGAAGGTAGCTTAGCTTTATGCACAACATCCCCGCACAACTTCTCAAACTCACTTGAAGTAAAACAAGACTTGATAAGACTTGATAAAACTTCTTTAGTACTGGTTGTTTTCGTCGTATATAATCGTACGAATTTCGTAGACCCATCTACAACCACGAATATATGCTTTTTGCTCTACCAACACTCACTGGCCCATAATGATCAATGTGAATCAATTCAAATTGTCTATAGCCTTTAGGTATACAATGCAAGAAACCTTGTTATTTTTCAGACCTTGGAGAATAGGCAATACATTTAAGAAGTTTGCGAACCATTAACTTTTATTAATTAAATCAATCATTTCGTCTCTTCCTATATGTCCTATTTCATTGTGACACATACAACACACGATCTTTTATACTTTCTGGAACATAAAAGAGAAGTCTATCAATCTATAAATCACTCAATTTTTCAGCCTTCTTTAATAATTTGAATTTTGGGATTCTTTGATTGGAAAATTATTAGGTTATCTTCAAAACTTGTTGTTTCAACTACCATAACATTTGTACATCTGCTCAAAGGGTCTACATGCTGCATTTCGATTCCGGGCCTGTAAATAAATTCATAATAGTTTTGAAGCTCTAACGTTCATCTAGCAATTCAAGGGTTAAGATCAACTTTGTTTAATGTCAGTGTTAAAGAATTACAATCTGTCATAATCTTAAAGCGTTTACCTTAAAAGTAAATACTAAAACTGCGTAAGTCATAAATGATTGCATGAGTTTGTAACTCAAAGTTATAATACTTTTTTTCTGCTCCGGTTATTCGCTTTGAAAAATAAAATATGTAGGATGAAAGAATTTGTCTGCTTTTTTTCCTCAAATAACACTGCTCCGAATCCAAAAGCACTGGCATCACAATGCAATTTAACCTCATCCTTGTAATCGTAAATCGCTAAAACCGGAGCATTCATAAGTTTTTCTTTGAGCATTAAAAAACAATTTAATTTGTTTGCTGATATCTCTACCTTTAATTATAAAATTTCATTTTTATTAGGATCTCTACTGAAACTAACTTTAAATGGTAATTAAATGACTCGCAAGAAAAATATTTATGAACAAGGTAAGGAATTCATATAAAAAATATAATAGTTTATATACCCTTGCAGTCTTTGGCAATAATTTTTTTACATTTTGAAATTCCTTTCCCTGCAACTGAATTCATCAATACACAAACAAAACATTCAAACATTTCTCTTTTTATAATAAATTTTCTTTGTTCTTGCATCATTCCCTAAGCAAAGCACAACACGCATACACATACAGTTCTTGTAGCGCTGCGTCTGTGTGTGTGTATGCATGTGCTCTTTTTGATTTCATGATGACGTACTACTAGGTCATCATTTGAACCGATTTGTGTTGACTGTAACTTCTGTTCTATTTATCCGATCAGATTCAAATTTTGGGATCAATTTATGTCAAATACTATTGGTAAATTTCATGGGGATACTCTAATTTTTGCAAAAATGTTTGTTCTAGAGCTATATGATATAGTGGTCCGATCCTTACGATTTTTATACTTTATCTCACCCGGGTAATAAAAAACCCACAAAAAAAAATTTCATCCCAATAGCTCTTAAGATGGCTGAGTAAAACGCGTACGCACAGACAGACGGAAAAACGGACATGGCTATATCGACTCAGCTTCTCATGCTGATCAAGAATATATATACTTTATGGGGTCGGAAACGTCTCCTTCTGTGCGTTACAAACATCTGACCAATTTTATAATACCCTCTGCAAGGGTATAAAAACATGAAAGAAAGGAAGGAGTATTCTTTGGTTCACAAACTAGTGGTTACTGAGGTCAAAGACGTAGATGGACCTGTCAGTTCTATACCATCCCAACCATGAATCTTTGTTGTTCTTTGTACAGATTCCCATAAAACTGAACAATATCAACTCATGTACCCATGTCATTAGCAAAATAAATTATAAAGCTTAAGCAATCATATTCAAATTCTTTGCAGATAGAAGAATTTCTTTTCTTCTATATTTAATTTTAACAAAATATATACCGACGGATTTTAATTGCTTGTCTGGTATAACTCAACATTTAAAAATTCTAAACTTTTCACACTTGAGAAACAATAGAACTCAAAGCAAATTAAACTATTCAATAAGAGGGACTAAAACTAGTAGTATAAAACTGTTCAAATTACACAAGACGTGTCTACGGAAACTTTTGTTCGCGCTTCAACTCCAATCGATCACATACAGTTATTCAATAACTTTTCAAAACAGTAAACAAATAACACCAAAAAACAGACAAATCAAAAATTAATCTACTTTAAGTCGTAAAAGCACCGTTACGATGGGGACCGCTGATCCCCCTGATAAGACTAAACTAATGTCTGAACCCAAATTTCTTATTATGAAATTCACCGACGACAATTCAATGACGAACGTTTCACCATTTCTAATAAAAAAAACTATTGATTTCACTTGCAATAGAGAAGTTCTGCTTGCCAAAAAAACACGTGATGGAAACCTTCTCATCAAAACAAAAAATTTGATCCAAGCTCACAATTGGTCAACCATTCTCTAATAAACTTGACTTTTATATCTATACGTTTCGTTCTTGGAGAAAATGAATTATTACCACCATCGGTGGCTTCTTTTACCAGCTGTTATTTTACGTCACAAATTTGGCCCATCCTACGATGCCATAGTTCAAATCCATTTATTGCGACCAAGGCTTTCTCTACCATTGGCAGTTCACAATTCACTTAATACAGATCATTTTGCAGATAGCCAGTGGCTTTCAAAGTATTTTTCTCAAAGATGTAGCAATGGTTCTTTTCGAAAACAATCCTTGTTTCAGATAACAGATTTCCGCACAAATTTGGAACATACTCTACATCATGAATATTACCATGGAACAAGATTTCTACACCGCCCCTGCTTTTTACATGCAGTTTCTCTTTGTTCACTTTTATTACGCTCTTGTTGCTAACCTAAGATTCGTTGCTTAGCAATCTCCGATCATTTGTCATGTTAGTTGAAGCACCAGAATCAATGTACCACACTGTTTTACTCTTGTCTACATGTGGATTTGCATTTACTAAGAGCAAAGTATTCGATGCAAGAGCTGCTTTCTCTTCATCGCTTCTCTCTTCTTTCACTAAGCTTGGGCATACTTTTCGCATATGCCCTTTACCACCGCATGCGTAGCAAATAACTATATTCCCAAAACGGTTATTTAACTTTGCTTTGCCCCTCTTAGCTTGCTTTGATGCTCTTGAGTACATGGCATTCGAATTGATCCCAGCGTTGTTGTCAAACTTCACGTCTTGTAGCAACATACCTTTTACATTGTCGTCAGTTAATGTAGACTTGGGCTTCTCTACTGCCATGACCAATGCCTGATGCTCATTAGGTAATCCAGCAAGTATCAGTGATGCCGTTACCTCGTCACTTATGCAAAGCCCAGCATTGCTTACCTTACAATGGCAGTCATAATCATTTCGTTGATATACTCCTGTGTCGAATCAAACTGCTCCAGGTTTAACTGTACCAACTTTTTTAACAGCTCTACTTTCCGAGTCAATCCGCTGTCCTCAAACGCCTGAGCAAAAGCATCCCAAGTCTCTTTCCCTGATTTGGATTTGTCGATGTGTGCGTAGTTGGTCGACTCAATCATCAGCGTAATCTCCGCGAGCGCTCTCTCGTCTAGTGACGCTTCCTTCTCTGCTGGTCCATTACACACCACACTCCAACAACCTTTGATCACTAGGTAAGATTGGACCTGCCGCTTCCAAACATCGTAGTTTTATCTTTTCACACGGATATATATTGGTCATTCCTCTTTTGTCTTTTCTTGTATGCGTGGCCTGGGCCCATAACCTATTAAGAGACGTGTGTGCAGTTTGCAAGATGATAGAAGACTAATTTAATGAGTAATGAGTAATACTACCAATATAATGTGTAAGAGTTGCCAGATAGAAAGTACTTTTCAATAATAACCAACAAGAGAAGGGTTTTAACAGACAATTTATTGCACACGCCTGGTAAAAAATGCCCTCCCTATTGAGGACAGTATTAACTTTATTGAATTCTCATCGGCACTAGAGTCCTTGAAAGGAAATTCTCCAACTACTCAATACAACTCAATTCTAAAAGACTGCATACGCCAACAGTGCCAACTGAGCATAGTAATACCTATATTAAAACCAAACAAACACAAAACATGTATTCCTTCTTATCGTCCTATATCACTAAATAATTGCATCTCAAAACTACTAGATATTATTTCGAAAAGACTATGGTGGTTTGTAACTACTCACAGACTTCTTTAAGTAGGTTTCAGAAAGGGAAAATCAGTTATGGACTGTCTTATATTTATAGACCATCTTATAACTAAATCCTTGAATGCAAAAAAAACAAATATCAGTTATATCCCTTGACTTCGCCAAGGCATTGGACAAAATTGGCATTCATGCCGTAATTGATCAACTGACTAAATGGAAAGTTGGACCCAATATTCTTAACTATGTCAGAAATGTTATGACCAATAGGAAAATCAAAGTGAAAGTTGGAAAATTTTACTCTGCAACCCTTTCATTGGAGAACAAATCCCGCAAGGATCTCCATTCTCCGTAGTCCTGTTTGTCATTGCCTATCAAAATCTTACTGAAACTATAGGCCTATACAAAAAAAATTAAAATAAGTGCATATGCTGATGATTTCAATCTAATAGTTAAATTAGACAACAGCAAAAACAAAACAATTAATCTTGATTCTCTGTTTAACAACATTTCCGATTGGTGTATGTATTCGGGTGGTAGCGTTGCTCCTGCCAAATGTAGGCATATGCACATTTGTAATAAACAGCGCTGCATATGTTATGTTAGTACAAGCAATCTACAAATTCCAAGGCTATGAAAAAGACAGTCTACCGTAGATTGTACTTTCTCCTATAGTAAAGAAAAAGACATTACTATGACACCTCCAAAAAAAACTGAAGCAAAAAGCTCCACCGTGGGCGCTTAACCCTAGTTCTGTTAACACAACGCTAAGCAAATTGAACAAAAGCACAACTCCACCGGATGTTTATAGAAAAGAATTCCGGCAATTCCAATCAGAGCAACATTTCCCAAGAAGAAGCCAAACTGCAAACAAGGAGAGGAAAGTTTGTAATTTCTACCGACTCACTTTCTTCACTTAATGCCATTAACAACATTAGCAATAACTCTTATCACGTCGCAGAATAAGAAATTAGACTATTCTCCAAATTTACAATTCCTGAACATGGCTACGAACTTGCTGACACCAGGGCTACACAATGTAGACTCTTTCCAATACCAAAATAATACCACGGATATTAAAAGACAAATTAAAAAATATCAAAGAAGCTAACTTCGGCAATGCCGAAGTTTATATACCCTTGCAGTCTGTGGCAATAATTTTTTTACATTTTGAAATTTCTTTCCCTGCAACTGAATTCATCAATACACAAACAAAACATTCAAACATTTCTCTTTTTATACCCTTGCAGAGGGTATTATAAAATTGGTCAGATGTTTGTAACGCACAGAAGGAGACGTTTCCGACCACATAAAGTATATATATTCTTGATCAGCATGAGAAGCTGAGTCGATATAGCCATGTCCGTCTGTCCGTCCGTCCGTCCGTCCGTCCGTCCGTCCGTCCGTCCGTCTGTGCAAATCAACTTCACGCTGGCATCTTAAGAGCTATCGGAATGAAATTTCATATTTGAGCTACTTTTAGCCGGGAGATAATAGAGTATGAAAATTGTCAGGATCGGACTACTATATCATATAGCTCTAGAACAAAATTTTTTGCAAAAATTGGAGTATCGCCATGAAATTTACCAATATAATAGAATTTGATATAAAATCTCAGATCCCAAAATTTGAGTTTGATCGGATAAATAGAACACAAGTTACAGTGAATTCAAATCGGTTCTACGTCATCAGCAAATCAAACAGAGCACATGCATACGCACACACAGACGTAGCGCTACACGTATGTATGTATGTGTATGCGTGTCGTGCCTTGCTTAAAAAAATTTGTAGTAAAAAGAGAAATAATTTGAATGTTTTGTTTGTGTGTTGATGAATTGAGTTGCAAGGAAAGAAATTTCAAAATGTAAAAAAATTATTGCCAAGGACTGCAAGGGTATATAAACTTCGGCATTGCCGAAGTTAGCTTCTTTGATATTTTTATAATAAATTTTCTTTCTTCTTGCATCATTCCCTAAGCAAAGCACAACACGCATACACATACAGTTCTTGTAGCGCTGCGTCTGTGTGTGTGTATGCATGTGCTCTTTTTGATTTCATGATGACGTACTACTAGGTCATCATTTGAACCGATTTGTGTTGACTGTAACTTCTGTTCTATTTATCCGATCAGATTCAAATTTTGGGATCTGTCAATTTATGTCAAATACTATCATATTGGTAAATTTCAAGGGGATACTCTAATTTTTGCAAAAATGTTTTTTCTAGAGCTATATGATATAGTGGTCCGATCCTTACGATTTTCATACTTTATCTCACCCGGGTAATAAAAAACCCACAAAAAAAATTTCATCCCAATAGCTCTTAAGATGAGTAAAACGCGTACGCACAGACAGACGGAAAAACGGACATGGCTATATCGACTCAGCTTCTCATGCTGATCAAGAATATATATACTTTATGCGTTACAAACATCTGACCAATTTTATAACACCCTCTGCAAGGGTATAAAAACATGAAAGAAAGGAAGGAGTATTCTTTGGTTCACAAACTAGTGGTTACTGAGGTCAAAGATGTAGATGGACCTGTCAGTTCTATACCATCCCAACCATGAATCTTTGTTGTTCTTTGTACAGATTCCCATAAAACTGAACAATATCAACTCATGTACCCATGTCACTAGCAAAATAAATTATAAAGCTTAAGCAATCATATTCAAATTCTTTGCAGATAGAAGAATTTCTTTTCTTCTATATTTAATTTTAACAAAATATGTACCGACGGATTTTAATTGCTCAACATTTAAAAATTCTAAACTTTTCACACTTGAGAAACAATAGAACTCAAAGCAAATTAAACTATTCAATAAGAGGGACTAAAACTAGTAGTATAAAACTGTTCAAATTACACAAGACGTGTCTACGGAAACTTTTGTTCGCGCTTCAACTCCAATCGATCACATACAGTTATTCAATAACTTTTCAAAACAGTAAACAAATAACACCAAAAAACAGACAAATCAAAAATTAATCTACTTTAAGTCGTAAAAGCACCGTTACGATGGGGACCGCTGATCCCCCTGATAAGACTAAACTAATGTCTGAACCCAAATTTCTTATTATGAAATTCACCGACGACAATTCAATGACGAACGTTTCACCATTTCTAATAAAAAAAACTATTGATTTCACTTGCAATAGAGAAGTTCTGCTTGCCAAAAAAACACGTGATGGAAACCTTCTCATCAAAACAAAAAATTTGATCCAAGCTCACAATTGGTCAACCATTCTCTAATAAACTTGACTTTTATATCTATATGTTTCGTTCTTGGAGAAAATGAATTATTACCACCATCGGTGGCTTCTTTTACCAGCTGTTATTTTACGTCACAAATTTGGCCCATCCTACGATGCCATAGTTCAAATCCATTTATTGCGACCAAGGCTTTCTCTACCATTGGCAGTTCACAATTCACTCAATACAGATCATTTTGCAGATAGCCAGTGGCTTTCAAAGTATTTTTCTCAAAGATGTAGCAATGGTTCTTTTCGAAAACAATCCTTGTTTCAGATAACAGATTTTCGCACAAATTTGAAACATACTCTACATCATGAATATTACCATGGAACAAGATTCCTACATCGCCCCTGCTTTTTACATGCAGTTTCTCTTTGTTCACTTTTATTACGCTCTTGTTGCTAACCTAAGATTCGTTGCTTAGCAATCTCCGATCATTTGTCATGTTAGTTGAAGCACCAGAATCAATGTACCACACTGTTTTACTCTTGTCTACATGTGGATTTGCATTTACTAAGAGCAAAGTATTCGATGCAAGAGCTGCTTTCTCTTCATCGCTTCTCTCTTCTTTCACTAAGCTTGGGCATACTTTTCGCATATGCCCTTTACCACCGCATGCGTAGCAAATAACTATATTCCCAAAACGGTTATTTAACTTTGCTTTGCCCCTCTTAGCTTGCTTTGATGCTCTTGAGTACATGGCATTCGAATTGATCGCAGCGTTGTTGTCAAACTTCACGTCTTGTAGCAACATACCTTTTACATTGTCGTCAGTTAATGTAGACTTGGGCTTCTCTACTGCCATGACCAATGCCTGATGCTCATTAGGTAATCCAGCAAGTATCAGTGATGCCGTTACCTCGTCACTTATGCAAAGCCCAGCATTGCTTACCTTACAATGGCAGTCATAATCATTTCGTTGATATACTCCTGTGTCGAATCAAACTGCTCCAGGTTTAACTGTACCAACTTTTTTAACAGCTCTACTTTCCGAGTCAATCCGCTGTCCTCAAACGCCTGAGCAAAAGCATCCCAAGTCTCTTTCCCTGATTTGGATTTGTCGATGTGTGCGTAGTTGGTCGACTCAATCATCAGCGTAATCTCCGCGAGCGCTCTCTCGTCTAGTGACGCTTCCTTCTCTGCTGGTCCATTACACACCACACTCCAACAACCTTTGATCACTAGGTAAGATTGGACCTGCCGCTTCCAAACATCGTAGTTTTATCTTTTCACACGGATATATATTGGTCATTCCTCTTTTGTCTTTTCTTGTATGCGTGGCCTGGGCCCATAACCTATTAAGAGACGTGTGTGCAGTTTGCAAGATGATAGAAGACTAATTTAATGAGTAATGAGTAATAGTACCAATATAATGTGTAAGAGTTGCCAGATAGAAAGTACTTTTCAATAATAACCAACAAGAGAAGGGTTTTAACAGACAATTTATTGCACACGCCTGGTAAAAAATGCCCTCCCTATTGAGGACAGTATTAACTTCATTGAATTCTCATCGGCACTAGAGTCCTTGAAAGGAAATTCTCCAACTACTCAATACAACTCAATTCTAAGAGACTGCATACGCCAACAGTGCCAACTGAGCATAGTAATACCCATATTAAAACCAAACAAACACAAAACATGTATTCCTTCTTATCGTCCTATATCACTAAATAATTGCATCTCAAAACTACTAGATATTATTTCGAAAAGACTATGGTGGTTTGTAACTACTCACAGACTTCTTTAAGTAGGTTTCAGAAAGGGAAAATCAGTTATGGACTGTCTTATATTTATAGACCATCTTATAACTAAATCCTTGAATGCAAAAAAACAAATATCAGTTATATCCCTTGACTTCGCCAAGGCATTGGACAAAATTGGCATTCATGCCGTAATTGATCAACTGACTAAATGGAAAGTTGGACCCAATATTCTTAACTATGTCAGAAATGTTATGACCAATAGGAAAATCAAAGTGAAAGTTGGAAAATTTTACTCTGCAACCCTTTCATTGGAGAACAAATCCCGCAAGGATCTCCATTCTCCGTAGTCCTGTTTGTCATTGCCTATCAAAATCTTACTGAAACTATAGGCCTATACAAAAAAATTAAAATAAGTGCATATGCTGATGATTTCAATCTAATAGTTAAATTAGACAACAGCAAAAACAAAACAATTAATCTTGATTCTCTGTTTAACAACATTTCCGATTGGTGTATGTATTCGGGTGGTAGCGTTGCTCCTGCCAAATGTAGGCATATGCACATTTGTAATAAACAGCGCTGCATATGTTATGTTAGTACAAGCAATCTACAATTCCCTAACGTGGACTCACTTAGATTATTGGGCCTTAAATTTGGCAAAAAACACAAATGGAATATGCACATAGACGAAATAGCTAAATCACTGCATAAACGACTATATATGTATCATTAAATGTCTCCCATCAACAGGATTCGGTCGCAGCACAATAACAGTGATATCTGTAGTAAAGTCATTACTTATATCCAAAATTGACTACGGCTTACCAATATACGGGAATGCTGCTCCAAAAATTAAAACCATCTTAAATGCAGGAATTGGAATTGCCTTTCGCACAACACCAGTAACAAATTTATTTTTTGAATCCGACATTTCCAACCTCGACGTCAGAATTTAACTTCTTACTGCCAATCTATTCAAAACCATCCTAAACAGTTCAGACTCACCTATCCAAAATTTAGTTAAAAAATATAAGTTTCCAAGGCTATGAAAAAGACAGTCTACCGTAGATTGTACTTTCTCCTATAGTAAAGAAAAAGACATCACTATGACACCTCCAAAAAAAACTGAAGCAAAAAGCTCCACCGTGGGCGCTTAACCCTAGTTCTGTTAACACAACGCTAAGCAAATTGAACAAAAGCACAACTCCACCGGATGTTTATAGAAAAGAATTTCGGCAATTCCAATGAGAGCAACATTTCCCAAGAAGAAGCCAAACTGCAAACAAGGAGAGGAAAGTTTGTAATTTCTACCGACTCACTTTCTTCACTTAATGCCATTATCAACATTAGCAATAACTCTTATCACGTCGCAGAATAAGAAATTAGACTATTCTCCAAATTTACAATTCCTGAACATGGCAACGAACTTGCTGACACCAGGGCTACACAATGTAGACTCTTTCCAATACCAAAATAATACCACGGATATTAAAAGACAAATTAAAAAATATCAAAGAAGCTAACTTCGGCAATGCCGAAGTTTATATACCCTTGCAGTCTGTGGCAATAATTTTTTTACATTTTGAAATTTCTTTCCCTGCAACTGAATTCATCAATACACAAACAAAACATTCAAACATTTCTCTTTTTATAATAAATTTTCTTTCTTCTTGCATCATTCCCTAAGCAAAGCACAACACGCATACACATACACTTCTTGTAGCGCTGCGTCTGTGTGTGTGTATGCATGTGCTCTTTTTGATTTCATGATGACGTACTTCTAGGTCATCATTTGAACCGATTTGTGTTGACTGTAACTTCTGTTCTATTTATCCGATCAGATTCAAATTTTGGGATCTGTCAATTTATGTCAAATACTATCATATTGGTAAATTTCATGGGGATAGTCTAATTTTTGGAAAAATGTTTGTTCTAGAGTTATATGATATAGTGGTCCGATCCTTACGATTTTCATAATAAAAAGCACACAAAAAAAATTTCCCAATAGCTCTTAAGATGGCTGAGTAAAACGCGTACGCACAGACAGACGGACAGACGGTCAGACGGACAGACGGACATGGCTATATCGACTCAGCTTCTCATGCTGATCAAGAATATATATACTTTATGGGGTCGGAAACGTCTCCTTCTGTGCGTTACAAACATCTGACCACTTTTATAATACCCTCTGCAAGGGTATAATACACATTATACTCAAAAACACAATCTTTTCAGACATACATCCACATGGTATCAAACAGCTAATCCAAATGAATGTTATTTTAAAAACTTCCTGAATTTTTTAAATAAAATTAAAATCGCTCGAAGCGAAGAAATAAAACTTGTCCGATTTCGATTGGGTCACACAAACATAACACACGCTCACTATTTGGATAAAGACATCCCTAAATCATGTCAATTCTCCCTTTCCCTAACCACTTTAACCCTCGATCATTTACTTATCAACTGTCCTAACTTTATTTTAAATATAACGAAATACTGGTCTCAAAATTCTGCCATGACCGCATTAGGCAACCCATCTGTAGACAACTTTGTAACATTAATAGAATTCCTTAAGGAATGTAATATTTTCCATAGATTATAACTTAGTTAAATAAGAAACTTTAGTCCACCTTATTTACAATATGTTATAACATAATCTAAAAAAAAAAACAACTAAATTTTTAACGTATGTACATAACATGTATATAATCACTCTTTATAACATAAGTTCAAAACCCATAAAATAAAAACTGTATATTAAATGTATTAGATTTAAGTAAAATGTATCATACTGTAATTCAGCCGAAAGCCCCTGCAGCCATGGCTTCATAATGTTTATTCGAGTTTTGTAAACAGAAATTAACTCTCCAAATCAATAAATAAATAAATAGTAGCATAAAAGAGAGCTTACTAGTTACACATTTTTAATTATGATAATAGAATAGATAATAGATAATAGAATAAAAACCAGAGGACCGGGGAGTTTTTTAGTAACTCTTTTATCTAAACTAACTGTTTAATCTAAAAAGTGTAATGTTTGCGAAAGAACGGCCCTCAATCTTAGCGTAGGATATTACGAACATTTTGATGAAAGTCACTGTTTTCCACCGATCGTTCCTATGGGAGCTATATGATATAGTTACCTGATCTGTACCAAATTAGGCACAGTCATTAACAGGTATATTTAACTATCAAATGTTTAATTTGAAAGCAATCGCATTAAACGTAACGAAGTTATTGACAAAAGTCACTGTTTTCGACCAATCGTTCCTATGGGAGGTGTATGATATAGTCACCCGATCTTGATCCAATTTGGCACAGTTGTTTACAGGTGCAATAAACACAAATATTAAATTTCATGATAGCTCAGAAAATAGCGAAGCTATTCAGAAAAGTCACTGTTCGTGACTTTGAAGTTTGTATGGGAGCTATATCATATAGTGGTCCAATCTGCTGAATCTGAGATATACCCTGCAGTATATACAAGCCTACATGCAAAATTTCAGCTCTGTAGCTCTAACGGTCTAGGAAAAGTTCGCATCGATCCAGAAGGACGGACAGACGAAAGGAAATAAATCAAGTTAATATCTTTGTTTTTGTAGTAATTATTCATCTTTTTTCAAAAAATTTTTTTATTTTCAAATTTGTTTTCAAATTCATCATCACTTTTCATTTCGCTTCAATTCAAACATTATTTACGGAAATCATTTTTTTGTTGTTATTCGGGTGATCATAAAACGCTGAAACAGAAATTACATCAACAAATCAGAGTATCGATTGACTACCATCACCCCGTAGTTCGGAAAAATATGGTTGAGAGTCGCCGAATTGATACCGCTTAATACACTAGGCACTTACCCCATAGTTTAGTCGCTGAAAGGCCTTCCATCGATGAACTGTGGGAGTGTGTTTTGGATGATGATTTCTCCTTTGCGCTTCATGACCACCATTAAACTCCCTTTCTCTCAATTTTTTTTTTTTTTTACTCTATTTACCGTTACTCTTGACTTGAATTATTTAAAATAACCTTCACGTGACTTTAAATTGAATTTTCATTTGACTCAATTACATTTTTTTTTTTTTAAACTTGATTGGAAACAATATCAGATCAAAAAGGAAAATTATTTTTACTTAACTACTCAGCCTAAAACGATGTGTTTTTTCTTTTTTTCAACACAAAACGTAAAGGCGCTGACAGTATTTAGTTAACAGTGTCTTCTCAATGCCCAAATGTCAATGCCGGAATGCAACGAAAATCCAAAGTTCGACTGCACGTGCCCGAACACTAGAAATCGATATTTGAAAACTCGCCGGTGTTCCAGAAAAATAATCCCCACAAACGAAAGCTATCACCAATATTGGCCAGAAAATGAAAGGTTTCCAATCCATGATATAGAGTAAGATGAAGATGGAAGATAACCTACATACCTGCTAGAATCTATGCTTCAATTTTATTATTAATTTATCGATTGATCGCTATTAGAAAAGCGGCGCGTAAAGTCGTTAAGTTTAAAAATTTGAAAGTTTAAACTAAACGCACGCTAAATAACCCAAGAAAACTTTAAACCGCTCGTTCTTTTCAGGTATTGGAAAATTTTGTATGGCTTTTATACCTTCATCGTCTGTTCTTATACCTTCACTTGATATTTGATAACCTAAATATTTGATACAGGTCTTCATAAATTCAAATTTGTCCAAATGTAGCTCTAATTTGTTCTTAGCTAATCTTATAAAAACTTCCTTTACAGTTTCTGAGTGTTCATTTAATTGTCTTTAATTAAAACTTTTTTTAGTTTTCTAAAGTCAATACACTCGCGAATATCTCCTGTTTCCCTTTTTTACTAAAAGGATTGGTGACGATTCACTAGCTGTATAATTCCTTATTGAATTATGAAGCAGGCAGTTAATAATATTATATTAAATAATAAGACGGTGGTTTTTTGTTTAAATATATATGAGTTGTTCTTTAATGAATTCTTTTCAACTGTACGCTCTCGTCGATTAAAGTAAACTAAACTGAGGAGACATAAAGCAGATGAAGTATGGTGTGTATACCTTTCATCTCTTTGCTTTATCTTCTGTTCTTAATGTTGCTTTTGCTATTTCGCAACACTCCTCCTCAAAAGTAACTTTAACTAAATCAAAATTAAATTACAAAAATTTATTATCAGACAAGAGGCGTACTCTAGTGAAATATACAAAACACGGTTCAGCATGCGCTGCAAGGATTAAGAAAACCCAGTAAAACTTAATCAAACCGTTCAAATTAAAATACTATAATATTCAGTTAATATACAAAATAGAATTTGTCAATTTACGTATTAAATTCAAATCAAGTTTCAATTATTTAGTAATTATGTAAAGATTTCTTTAAAAGAACATTTTTAAATTCAGAAGTTAATTTAATATTTAATAAAACAAAAACTGTTGACTTCATTCAGTGAGTCCCAATTGATCTCGAAGATTCAGGAATCTTGCTGCTGGTAGCGGTTTCGTAAGTACATCAGCCAACTGCTCATCTGTGGAAATATACTTAATGGAAATTATTTTCTTTTCTATTTGCTCACGAGTGAAGTGATATTTTATATCTATATGCTTAGTTCTCTTGAGGCATGTTGGGTTATTTGCTATTCTTATACAACCTTGGTTGTCTTTAAATATACTAATTGGCTCATTTAAATCAATCCTTATTTCGTTTATTAAGGATGTATTCTGCTTCAGTAGATGGGGCAGCAACTGATTTTTGTTTCATGGTACTCAAGCAAATTAAACAATTATCAAATAACTTAAATAAGTAACCAGCAGTACTCCGTCTATCTGTTTCATTACCTGCCCAATCATAATCTGCATAACCAACAACAACATTTTCAAAACTAATGCTTTTTGTAAAGCTTCATTTTAATTCAATTCAGATACCTTAGTAGCCTTTTTAGGCACAACCAGCAAATTAAACAATTATCAAATAACTTAAATAAGTAACCAGTAGCACTCCGTCTATGTGTTTCATTACCTGCTCAATCAGAATCTGCATAACCAACAACAACATTTTCAAAACTAATGCTTTTTGTAAAGCTTAATTTTAATTCAACCTTACCTTTCAGATACCTTAGTAGCCTTTTTAGGCACAGCCATAGTTCTTTATTGTTGTTGTTGGTATATCTACTTAATATGCTTACTGCTTACTTACTTACTTACTCAAATCTGGCCAAGTACACAAAATAATGTACATCAAACAACCGATCAAATTACGACATGGAGCATCAAAAGTTTCTTTAGATTCTACGGCTTCATACTTGGTAATGGTGTGCTAACTGGATTACAATTCTCCATATTAAATTTATTTGAAACATTACTTATGTATACTGATTGACTAAGTTGTAATTGATCTCCTTTCCTAACTATTTTAATGCCAATAAAATGTCTTATATCTTTTAAATCACTCATTTTAAATTTATTCATTAAATAAGATTTAAACTTAGACTTTGTTTTAATATTCTTTGTCACGATGACAACATCATCCACATACAAAAGTACATAAATGTATATCACTTAACATTTATGTACTTTTTCCCATTATCTATGAGGTATATACATCGGTCAACTCCAAGATTTACAAAGCCAATTTCTTTTAAGACATTTTCGAATGCTTCGAACCAACACCTAGCTGCTTGCTTTAGACCATAATTAGCTTTATTTAGCTTACAAACTGTATCATCGTGACTCAGTCCTAGAGGAATCTTCATGTAAATTTCCTCTTTTAAATTGCCATTTACGAATGCTGTTTTACATCCATATGATGAACCTTTAAATCGTATTGATTTGCAAGCGCTAGTATAAATCGAAAACTGGAAATACGTGCAACTGGTGCAAATGTTTGTTCGTAATCAGTTAAATATTCTTGCGTGAAACCACGAGCTACAAGTCTGGCTTTGTATCTGACTAAGTTTCCGAATTCATCCTGTTTAATGCTAAAAACCCATTTGCAATCAATTATATTTTTATTACTGGGCCTTTTTACCAAAGACCATGTATTGTTTTCAAAATGCGAATCTAATTCATCCTGTACTGATTTTTTCCAATTAATTTTGACATCTCTACTCTTAATTTCTTCAAAGCAATTTGGAATATTACTAAAATATGTATAGGAATTCATCAAACATTTTTATTATGTTTTCCATTTCATCCAATGAAAGGGAAGACTCTATACTTTCAGAATTTGCATTCTGAAAAACAACTTCCTGTTTTTCATTCTCATTTTCCAAACAAGAGTTATCACACTGTTCCCTCATTTCATTCTGGAACAATGAGTCTTCAGATTGTACAACACAATCTTCTACAGACCTTGAGTGAAACATATTTGTTTCATCGACCACAACATCTCTAGCTGTCATAAACTTTCTTGCCTCCACATTCCACAATTTTAACCCATTCGGTTCGTATCCAACAAGTATACCTTTTGTCGATTTTTCATCAAACTTTCGTTTTCTAATTTTTTATGTAGGTATACTGTTGATCCAAATATCTTCAGATATTTCAAAATAGGCTTTTTATTATGCCAAATTTCATAAGATGTTTTCGTAAAATTGTTTAAAGCTCTAGCTGGACATCTATTAATTAGATAAGTTGCAGTTAAAACTGCTTTTCCCCAGAAACTTTTCGGGAGTTTAGCTCCATTAACCATAGATCAAACCTTTTCTGTGATAGTTCTGATCATTCTTTTAGAAACACCGTTTAATTGTGGAGTGCGAGGCACCGTCAAATGATAGCTGATACCTTTCTCTGAACAATATTCACGCATTTCGTTGGACAAATATTCAAGTCCATTGTCAATGAACAAATTTACCACTTTCAAGTTAAAATGGACTTCTGCTTTGGCAATAAAATCTTTAAAAACTGAAAACAAATCTGATTTGTATGTTATTAAATATGTCACACAGTAATGGGTAAATTGATCAATAAAAACCACATAATAGTTTTTATTACCAATTGTACAGGGAGTTATCGGACCACAAATATCTGAGTGTACTACAAACAATGGCCTATTAATATGATCTTTATTTTTGAATTTTTTAAATCTCAATCTTGACATTTTTCCATTAATGCACGCATTGCATAATTCTTTATTTAAATCTACTTCACTTAGTAGATTAATGTCTTCAAACAAATTATTTCTTTTTATCTCCTGAAATTTTCCAAAACTAATGTGATCCAATCTTTCATGCCACAAGCGATACTTTGCATTTTTGGTTATATTCGAATTATATGAATAAGCTATATTATTCAATTTAAATTTTTCAAATAGAATATTATACTCACATGCTCCAGCAAATACCATTTGACCATTTTTAGTGACCTTTACACCTTCAGAATTGAATTCCACTGTCATTCCAGCATTTTGCATTTTCCGAACTGACAAGAGGTTATGTGGCACATCCTTGCAAAATAGCACGTCCTCCAATGTTATGTTTGTGCTCTGGCTTCTCAATTGAACAACTCTTTTAGCTGTTGCATAGATGCATTCTCCGCATTTGGCAATGGCTATTTCTGCAGTATTCTCCAAGATAACATGGTCTGCAAACAATTCCTTATCTTTTATAATGTGATCTGAAGCTCCTCAGTCTAATATGAAAGAAACCTCGCTACTATTCGATACATTTGTTACTTGTCTTATCATCAAGGCAAAGCCACGATCTGCTTGAGCTGTTGCTACCTGGGCTTGCTTATTTTCATTGACATTAGTGGCGACATTTGATCTTTTCAAAATAAAGCAATCTTTTTTTAAATGACCGGGCTTTCCACAATGAAAGCACTTCTGTCTCTGCTTCATTTTATTTTTAAAACTAACTTTATGTTTGGAAAAAACCTTTTTGTTTTCTTTGCTTTCTTTATAATTTACAGCTTGCAAAACTTTGATACTTGTATCTTTGCTTATGGATTTCAATTTAATTTCATGGTCAAGGAGACCTGTTTTAACAAAACCAATAGTTAGATATCTCTCTGACAATGTCTGAATGGCTGTGATAACTCCATCAAAGCTAGACGGAAGAGTCAAAAGTAGATCAGAAACTTTATCCATTTCATCAATCTTAGCTCCTGATGCAATAAGCTCAGTAATTAAATCATCAAATATATGGAAATGATTAACAAGTGACGAATATCCTTTTAATTTTAATGCTAACAACTGTTTCCTCAATGAAAGTTGTGATGCCAAACTTTTTCTCTCATATATTGAATCTAAGCTTTCAAAAATTTCTTTTGCACTCTTGTCAGCGTTAGCAAAAAACAAAAACGAGTCACTTAGAAATTCAATAATTATATTTTTAGCACGCCTATCAGCCTTTTTTAACTCTTCTGTCATTTTGTCCTTTTCAAGATTCAAAACACTTAAAAGATATTTTTCTTCAAGAAGCGCTCTAATCCGAAACTTCCAAATTGAGTATTTATCACCGTCGAACGGTTGTATATTCCTTTGTACGTTTTCCATATTCGCAACTAAGTTTCGATCAATACCAATTTACACGCAAGACCTCGTTTCACTCAAAATTTGCTGTTTGCTTTGTGATCCTCCTCGCTCGTTTTCGACGCTTGGTGTTCGATGGTGAAATTAGACAAGTTCCGTTATGTGCTGTACGGAGACTTATTTTCTGCTTACTGCTTTCGTTTGTTCTGTGAATAATGAGACTTTATTTTATTTTAATTTTCTAATTTTTTTTTTTTATGAATATATGCACTATTCCATGAACGTATCACTACTTAACACATGTGTGTATATAAATATTTTCCCTGCACTTATGTATGTAGTACATACACATAAACACATTTAATAAAACCGATACACTTTATTATTTGTCGATGCCTGGGCCCATAACCTATTGAATTATGTAGCAGGCAGGTAATAATATACTATTAACTAATCAGACGGTGGTTTGCTGTTTAAATATATATGAGTTGTTCTTTAATGAATTCTTTTCAACTGTACGCTCTCGTCGATTAAAGTGAACTGAACTGAAAGGCATCTGGGCGAACAATTAAAGGGTTTCGATTTTTCTAAATTTAATTTGATTTCACATCTAGTCATTTGCTCTTCTGGGATTGTCGCATTTAAGGAATAAATTTAAATTATTTGTCTTAGTTTTTTTTTTTTTTTTTTTTTTTAACGTTTAATATATATTTGTTGAATCTTCTCTTAAATTAGAGCCTAACAACAAGTTTGAGATATTTTTCTTAATCTAGTAATTATGATATATCCAGGGGATATTGCAGGCGGCCCTAATCATTTATTATTGGGTTGGTCTGTCATTTCTTTTAAGACGAGTTCTATTATTAGTTCGCATAAGGGAATTGGCAACAACATTGGGAAGTGCATCCAGTTTCGCAGAATACTTTAGTTGTTCACTACCTATTTCATATTTTACGCTAGGTAAATTTAGATCATTTTGAATGTTGTTCCGTATGTACCACGGAGCCCCAGTGATTGATCTTGAAATCTTCGACTGCGCCCTTTGCATTTCCCCATAGTACGGCACCGTAAGTCCAGATGGGTTTCAGTACGGAGTTGTATAGGAGGACTTTATACTCCAGACGTAGAGGGGACCGAGCATTGATGATCCAATGTAAGCTACTTGCTTTCAGTTTAAGCTGTGACTTTTTTTGCCTCGATGTGCTTGCGCCAAGTTAGTCTTCTGTCTAGGTGGATACCAAGGTAAGTGACATCCACGGCTTGAGGAATTGGTACGTTGTTTAGCATTAGAGCTGGACAGTTTCTTCTGTTAAGCGTAAATGTAACATGTTTGCATTTCTGCTCGTTGACCCGGATACGCACAGTGGGGTATTCTGGCGTTTAGCATTGCAAAAATCATAGCGTCTAAACCAATAATGCGATTTCAAAAATTTAAAAAGCATATGATAAAGAATACCTTAGACTTCAAAATGAATGTTTGTCAAAAGTGCTGGGTGTTCGTGGTGCTGTAATATTCAAGGTCAAGGTCAGAAAATATTTCCGAGCACGTTTTTCCTTTAAAAATGGATCGAAACCCGTTTTTTTTCAATCACTATGCTTCTTCGGATAGCTCTCCAAGTAGTATACACTGATATTCTATTAAATCCTTTTCGTGAGCCAAAATCCTATGTACCGTTGGGGTAAGTTTTTTTTGCGAATACAATTCAGTCAAAAATTGAGCAGTCTTTGAAGTATATTCGGAAAATTTTTCACCATTTACCATTTCATTTTTTTCACGAAATATGCCAGGTTTCAGAAGCTTGCGATCCATTTTCGCCTTAAGTTATATTGCATATACATATTTGATATTTACCTTAAGCTCCGTACTAGCGTTTTCGAATAAAAAATTTAAGTTTTCACTCTCGTAAACTTTCAAAATCCTTTCATTCTTTAACAACATTTTTGCACAAATAAATAAAACCGTCTTGAATTATATTGACAAATACTATTCAGTCTGGATTTAAGGTGTTTCCACTTATAAAGTTAAAAATAAACTGTCGCAAACGAGAGGAATAATTAAATCTTTTTGTTATATTTTTTTAATTAACTAGGTAAAACGAAAAATCGGTTTTACCCTTTTTCTATTAATTAGGTAAAAATTGTAATATTTACATCCAATTAGGTAAACGGAAATAAAAACCACCAACCCACAATTAGGACAAATTTTTCATCAACTTAAATAACATTTACCTGGCTTGTCAGTTTTTCCAAAGCAAGTAATTAGCAATTTATCATTGTAGAATGGCATATATGTAATCAGGTAGTATTTGCAAAACAGCATTAAGCAATGTTATCATTTAAATACAAAGAAACTACATCTAAATATTTCACCTATCAGTATGTAGTCCGGTATTGATACTCGTTGATTCTTGCTAGTTTTATTCCACCAAAGTTCAAAAAATGTCAATATCTAGTACTTTCTTTAAACGCTTCTAGTTTAATAATGATTTAAGTAATTATTAAAATTTATGAAACATGCTATTCATAAAGAACATACTTTTCAGATAAAACCAAAAAATTCAAAATCGATTGTTGAAATCGCCCAATATTCAGTTTTAAAGTTGCGATTTTTTTTTTAAAAATTATCATTTTTTCCTATCCCCTAAAAAGGTCTCAACTTTGGAAGCCTCTAGCACCCATGAATCTCAACCGATTTCAAAAATTTTTTGGATTCATAATCTCTGAAGTATTTCCTATAGATTGCATATATCATTTTTGCCAAACGCGATTATGAAAAAAACGTATTTTTGCAACGCTATCCGAGCAAAAGGCCCAACTGTGATACGTCAGGTTGCTAGCCATTCCTCTACCTCCTTGAGGTGTTCCTCTAATTTTGCAGAGGCTTGTATTGGGCATTTGGGTCTGCTAAGGATTGCCGTGTCATCGGCAAAAGTGGACGTTTTGGACGTCTCGTTACTCGTTGGTAAGTCTGCAGTGTACAGCAGGTAGAGCAATGGGCCGAGTACACTGCCTTGCGTTACATCAGCTTCGATTTCAAAGTCAGCCGAGACGGAGCCATTACATCTTACATCGAATTTCCTATTGTAAAGGTAAGATTCCATGAGTTTGTGGGTGTACTGTGGGAGTTTCTGCCGGATTTTGAACATAAGACCCTCCAGCCAAACTCTGTCGAAAGCCTGGGCAACGACGAGAAAGACAGCCGTACAGTATTCTTTTAGTTCGAATGCTGTTCGTATTTCGGATGTTATACGATTGACTTGTTCAATTGTCCCATGTTTTTCGCGGAAGCCGAACTGGTGCGAAGGGATTGTGTTCTCCGATGCCAGAAATGAGTTTACACGAATCTGCAGGACCTTTTCAAAAAGCTTCGAAAGACATGACAGCAAACTAATTGGCCTATAGGATGATGGTTGGATTTTGTCCTTTCCCACTTTAGGAATCATGATAGTAGACCTTTTCCATGCTCTTAGGAAGTAGCCAATTCTTATTATTATTAAGTACAAATGAGTTTGATGTTGGATTTGGCTGGAAAACCATTTTAAGATGTGTGGCAAATACGGAAGCCCTCTCTTCGTCACTGCGGGCCCATCCACCGGTTGGACCCCTTATCGGTGAAACTGTCTCTGTAGGGTTGATTAAAGTTGGGTGGGCTTTCCACAGAGGATGTTTAGTGCTGGATGGACTGAGCTTTTCTATGTATTTCCTTTGAGCACAGATTTCCTCTTGTCTTAACTCCTTGGAGAGGTTGCGGCTGGCATGCCTTAGGCGAAGTTTTGCTGCTGGTGATCGAGTAACCTTCTCTTCTTAGACGTCGTTTTTCCGTTACTAATTGTTCTATCCGCCGGTTCGTAGGCCTGACAGCAGGTTTAGCGTAAGTAGAGGCATGTGGAGTAGATACTGTTGCTGCAGCTCCCATCATCGACTCAAGTGTAGAGACGCACATGTCAATGTCCTCTGCAGCGTCCAGTTTCGGCGAACAGTCAATGTGGGCACTCATGTACATTTTAAATTTAAGCCAATTTGTTTTGTTGTTTGTAAGTATATATGGGCGATCAAGTACTTGAGGTCTTGTTAACAGTGTGAATAGCACTGGAGAGTGATCGGAGGTTAAATCTAGCAATGTTTCCGCAGTGATCCGATTACGCGGAATCCTCTTGGTTACTGTGAAATCAATCAAGTCAGGCACTTTCTATGGATCAATAAGTAGGCCTACCCGGTGAGACGCAATCCATCTTATTGAGTGGGTTGTTGTGGTTGTACAACTGCTTGCCTTTAGGATTTACCAGGCGAGAACCCCAGTGCGTATGTTTGGCGTTATAGTCCCCTGCTGCAATGAAGCGTTCTCCGAGTGTGTTTAAGAAACCGGTGAATTCCTTTTCAGAGATTGAGAAGCGTGGTGGGCAGTACAGGGCAACCAACATAGTGTTGCCGCAGCTGGTTTGGACGGTTATAGCAGTTGCTTGAAGGTGCTGTGTTTCGAATCCGTTGAGGAACGAGTGTTTTATACGGTTTTTGATTAGGATACCAGTCCCGCCATGAGCTTTTCCGTCTGGATGGTTTGTTGCGTAGAAGGCATATTTTGGTATTTGAAAATAATTTATTTATGTTAAATGTGTTTCAGATATCAGCATGACGTCGATTTCACTTGAGTCTAGGAATAGTTGCAGTTCATTTTTGTGCTTCGAGACGCCGGAGCATTCCAAAGACATAGACTTAGGGAAGCCATTATTTATTCTCGATAAGCTTCTGGATAAGCAGGTTTTGATTCCGCATCAGTTCCTGCATACAGTTTTGCATGAACGTCATAAAAGCGGTCATGTTTTTATTAAGTGAGATCAATGAAGCCTCTAAACCACTTGGAGTTTGCTGGCCAAGTTCTAGATTGCGGATTCTGTAGATGGTGGAGTGACGGGGTCTCTTTCGCGGGCTCCGTCTGTCCAGTTCGGAGTACACTAGCGAAGGATACACTAGGATTGGTTGTAGCAGGCATGTTACATGATCTAACATGATCTAACGCTATTAAATTCGTTATCAGTTATTAATTTTTCAAAATTTCCTCTTTGGGATTTGTACGAGCGCATTTTTTCGATTATAGTTTGATTATTCCGATCCTCAAGGTAGAAAGCAGTAGCAAACTTTGAAAATCGGTCAATAAAAGTTAGAAAATTACATTTTGAATTTGTATTGATATCCATATGAACAATTTTTCTTGTATCGTTTGGTGTTTCTGTATATTTAAATTTTTCTTTAACTGGGTTCCTATCATATTTACACCGATTACAAATGTCACAATTGTTAATATACTTTTGGATGTAGTGTTGAAGGTTTGGAAAGTAAATAATCTTTTTTAAACTTTGGTAATTTCCATATATCCCGGAATGACCAGTATCATATTTATGGAATCGATCAATTTCTTTATACAAATCTTCTTTGTTTTCAATATCTTTTGCGTGAAATGAGCATTTTACAAATTTTACATTTTTATTGCCTTCGAAAATTTGGATGATTTTGTTTTGAATTTTGTTGTATAGATTTTCATTATATTCACTGAATATTCCTACTTTGCCTTTTATGATATGATTCTTCAAAATTTTTTCCATTCCATTTTCAAGATCATTTAAATAAATTTTCTTATTTCTATTTTTATATTCGAACTCCATAGTTTTTTCCTCTGTTAGGATTATTTGTATTTTAAATCTATTAACAACTGTTTCTAATATACCTAAAATAGTTGTGACCCCAAAATCTTCAGCCTGTGTATGTTGTGTACTAATGTCATCAACATTGTTTTCTAAAGAGCTATGAGATTCAGATATGTTTACGGCACAAATTTCGTCTTTACGTATTCGACTTAAAAAATCAGCTACCTGGTTATCCTTTCCTTTAATGTATGATACGTTTATGTTAAATTCGCTAAGCTTAACAAGCCATCTATAAAGCATTTGATTAAGTTCTTTTCCGTTATATTTAATTAGTAGCCATTTAAGTGGTTGGTGATCGGACAAAATGTCGAATTTAACTCCATAGAGATATGGACGGAAATATGCTGTTGCCCACACTATGGCTAGTAATTCCTTCTGTATAGAAGAATAATTTTTCTCATGGTCATTCAATGTACGACTTGCATAACAAATAGGATGACCATCTTGTTGCAAAACAGCACCTAAAGCTATGTTACTAGCATCAGTGATAAGCTGAAATTTCTTTTTGAAGTCCGGATACTTAAGTACCGGTGCCTCAGTTTTGATTTTTTTCAATTTCTCAAATGCAATTATGAAGTTAGGCTCATCAACATCGATCTTAGCATCCTTTTTAAGGCATTTAATTAATGGATAAGCAACTTGAGAATAATCCTTTATGAACTTTCTATAGTACCCAGTGATTCCTAGAAAAGCTCTAATTTGTTTAATATTTCTCGGAATTTTAATCTGAAAAATGCTATTAACTTTTGCTGGGTTCCTTCCTTCGGGGGTTAAAACATGACCCAAAAATTGAGTTTCGTTGGAGAAGAAATTGCATTTGTTGTCTATAGTAGAAAAATATTGCGCTCTTCCTAACTTGTGTAATATACCGTCTATATTGGGGATAGGAAATTTATCATCTACTGTGTTTTCATTCAATTTGCGATAATCAATGACAATTCGCCATTCTTTTTTTCCACTGTTATCAGCTTTTTTGGGTACGAGCCATAAAGGTCCATTATATGGAGAATTGCTCTTACGAATTATTCCCTGTTGTAGCATTTCTTCAATTTGTTTATATATTTCTTCTAAAGGTTTATCCACTACTGTTTTTATCTGATGTTCAATAATGTTTGTATTGCTAAGACACTGACCTTCAAGAAATATTAACTTTTTAAATCTACTTAGAATTTGAGCTAGTGCATTGTTTTCCTCTTGATTTACATCATTGAAAAGAATTTTCTGTGTTCTATCGTCTATTTTAATTGGTTCAATTTGATATACCTCCTCAGAGTATGGTAAAATGTTTTGAAATTTAATAGTGTTATTATTAATTGTGATTGTATTTTGATAAAAATCAATAATAGCATTTAATGGCTTAAGAATGTTTTGCCCTATAATAGCATCAAACGATTTGTTATTAAATGTTGTCAATTTCCAACTCATTGTGGCATCTTCTTTGAATTCGAGAGGCAGATCAGTTATAATTTCTTGCGTTATTAGCGATTTTGAATTTAGAGATGAAAATGATATTGGATGACACAAAGTTCTTCGGGGGTATTGTAATAACTTGTCCCTATTTAATATGGATGTTGTTGAACCAGTATCAATTAGGGCAGTGATGTTTTCATTGTTTACAGTTAACTTAATCAAGGGAAGTGATTTTTCGAGGCAGTTATATGAAAATTTGTATGGCAAGAACAATTCATTGGCTCAGACATTGATTCAGAAGTGATGTTCTGGTTTTGATTATCATTATTGAATTTACTACAATCAGCTTTATCAGCTTGGACATGATCAATGCTCATTTTTGAAACATGGCTTTGTTGGCTTGTACAGTTTTGATTTGAATTTTGTGTTCCTGATCGAAAGTTTCCTGAATTAGATTTTACATTTTGGTAAATGTTATTATGTTTAGCATTTTGATCTTGGTTATTGTAATTTGATTTGTGAGATCGGTCTCTTTGATTATTTGTATTATTATTTTGACATTGATAGTTCTGATTTTCCGTTTTGTTCGATTTTTCGTTACATTGTGAAAATTTTTGTTTAATATTTTGAGTTCTAACAAGACCTTCAGTTTCTAATAAATTGAAAGCTTCTCTTAAATTTTTAACATTTCTATTAATTATAACTGAAGCTAAATTTACATCGATATTTTTCAAGAATGTTCTTAACATAGCTTCTTCAACATTTTTGGGACTAAACTCGGAATGCTTTACTCTATCATATTCATATTTTTCATTAATTTTACACATTATATTTCTTAAAGATTTAAAATATTCTGTAATATCATTTTTGTTACTTAACATGAACGCTTCTTGGTAAAGTTGATTATAAGATTCCTTTACGCCAAAATTCCGAATAAGAGTCGTCTTGATGTCGTCCCACGACGGCTCGGCATTCTCGATGGTTCTTACAACATGTAGAGCTGCGCCTTGGATTTTGTTGAGGATGACATGGCGAAAGACGCAGACTCCTGCAGTAGATGTGGGAGGTAATAGTGAAAATATCATCTCCACTTCTCGAATAAATGATGATAGAGCCCTTGAGTTGTCTCTTCTGTACTCGTGAATGTGGTGGGCATCCTTAAGGATGTCTCCAAACGATAAGGTGAACTCGTTTGCCATCGCTACCAAAGAAATAGTAGCCGCTGTAGTTCTTTAGAACAGTTGTTCGCTCCGGGATACTTGTGTATGTGTATGTGCACTTTATGATTTAAACACACAGACACACATACATACATACAGAAAATACAGTTTCAAATGCCGGCACGCTGCATAGAAAATGCACAAGATGTTTCCAGGTTAACCACGAATTTGTACGAGATGCAGCAAATATCCGATGTAAAAAAAACACTTAGTTGGTTTTTATTCGTCTGTACACACTTTTGCGAATGTCTTTGTCAAAGCCGGTATGTTTTGACAAAACGTGCCTTTCAGGTTATGTGTCTTTTGCACAAGGTTGGTATGTATGAAATTACATACAAGCACGAATTCGCACAAACTGCACTTAAGTGAGTTTAATGTTTTTGGTTACTCCGTCGACTGCGCCAGTTTTGTTATCAGTTGTCTGTAAACATTTAATTAAACAAAATAATATATTTGTCTTTCTTTTTAATTGTATTAAGCTATTTTTTTGATTTTTGTTCTTCACTTGTTCACATTTTTTCAAAGAGTGAGCTCAAAAGCTTTCTCATGGTCGGGATAGAGCTTTTGATCTTTAGATCGAGCTAGTTAAATGTAGATGAAGAAAGAGAGAGAGAGAACTTTGCCTACATAACTCGCGTTGTTGCGTTGGACCGAGAGACGACGCTCACGTTGTTGTTGTACAAGTAGTTCTTGTAGCTGTTGTTGGTGGGGATCGAGAGAGCTTGGGCCCGAATTGGTGGACATGGCTTTTCCATAAAAAAAAAAAAGTTCTCACTTTGTTGTTGCAACTTAGTATTTATTGCTATTAGAACAAACTAATAGCAATATGATTGTAAATAGGCGTCTCCGAGGCGACTGAGAGCCCTATACAATTTTTGCAAACGCGGTTGTTGCCGCCGAAATCCGCTAACTGCCCAGCAGACCCGACGCAGCCACCAATGAGTTAACCCATATCACTCATTCTCTTTCATTCTCATACTTATACTTAAGCGCCAGCCTACGTGCTGAGAAATTAACCGTTGCATCTTGCGCATTAAGCTTACATGTTAGGTTCTATGCTTGTTACTAAGCGGCGGACAGAACAGTTTGGTTACAACCGCGAGTAAGGGCGATTAATTTATAGCGGCTCGCATACGACGGCTCGCATACGACGGCTCGCATACGACGGCTCGCATACTGTATACACACACCCACTTAGCCTAACATTAGCATTAAATAAATGAAGTATCACGTGAAAAGTGGAGTGTTTTCTTGTGGGCCCGCTAAAACATTGAACCTTAGCGCCAAATTCAACAGCGGTCTTTTTATTTTTTATACTAAATTTTGCGAAGTGCATTAAAAAACACGTCTGCACGCGGCGGCGGTTGAATTGCGATAGTGGTGGTGGTGGTTTTATGTTTAAATATATATAAGTTGTTCTTTAATGAATTCTTTTCAACTGTACGCTCTCGTCGATTAAAGTGAACTGAACTGAGGAGACATAAAGCAGATGAAGTATGGTGTGTATACACGAAGATGATATTCGGCTAGTCCCGTTACCTTTCATCTCTTTGCTTTACCTTCTGTTCTTAATGTCGCTTTTGCTATTTCGCAACATTCCTTTTTTTAAATAATCATCTAATAAGATTTGCAATTTATCTCTTTCTGTATATGAAAGGCGTCTGGGCGAACAATTAAAGGGTTTCGATTTTTCTAAATTTAATTTGATTTCACACCTAGTCATTGGCTCTTCTGGGATTGTCGCATTTAAGGAATAAATTTTAATTATTTGTCTTAGTTTACATTTGCTATCATAATTCAGATTTTCGTCCCAATAATAATCATTAATAGTGTTTTCAGTGTAATTAATATTTGACGACTTTCTCAAATTGTTCCTCAATCAAATTTTTGTTTAATTATGGCTGTTTGTTTTATGTCCTCTCTGACTGTTTCATCTAACTCTAACTATTATTTACCGTTACTTTCAATTATTTATTAGCAGTTTCATCTACCTGTTTACTAAAGTTTAAATTAGAATTATTTGTATTTTCTCTATTTTCAGCCTCCACTTTTTGTACTGTAACCAATTTCAGGGCGCTTAGATCAAATTTTAAATTGCAGGCTGTTAAAAAATCTCTTCCAAGAACTACAACGTGACTCATAGACTCATTTGGTCCCACATTTGAATAAAAGTAAAATTTTATTGATCCATTTAATACATAACATAAGGTTTTTCCAAATATGCTTAATTGGCTTTGATTTAGGTGATTTGATATATAACGTTTTTTAACAAAAGAAATAGAACTTCCGGAGTCTATAAATATATAGATCTTTGACAAAAATATATATTGAATATTCTTACATATTGGTTGCCAGTCGCACTTTTCTTCTCCGGACATTGGGCAACAAAATGGCAAAAATCACCACAAGCGTAGCAAGATCCTTGGTCCCTTTTCGGTCTATGGCAATCAATTACTAGATGACCCTTGGAATTCCAATTCACGCAACGCACATCATTATTGACGCTGTTATAAGACTCTCTGCCCGATTGTGTTGGAATAGGATGTTTCTTTAGCTCTGGTAGACGCACTGATGAAAACGCCTGAAGGATTTGCCTTGGATCCGAAAAACACTGGATACGTGCTTGATGGCGCAAACTTTTGGATGATATCCCGTCAATGATGCACTCCAACAGTTCCTCCATATCGATGTTGATGTCATCAGCCAGCCTCATCTTTTCATCGAGTTAAGAACCAAAATTCTCGCTGGCTAGCCATTTGCGATTTTGAAATTTGTTCTAGCCTTAGCCTTAGACATTTTATTTCCAAATCCAAGTAAAACTGGTCAAACAGCTGATCGACCGGCTTTATCCTTTAGATTGGCGATAAGCATAAAATCGTCAACGTACATATCCCCAGCTAATACATCAGATTTAATTGGAAATAATTCCTTATACGTTCTGACAAAAGCTTTAAGGACCTGATTGCGATATATGGAGCGCACGCCATCTCATAGGTAAAAAAAAAAAAAAAAATTATTCGTTAACCACAATCGTTTCCATTATCCCCGACGGAACTACCTTTCAAGTATTGCTTCATCGGGGGGAAAAGCCACCTACGTCGGGATTCGAACTCGAGAGCAACAGAATTGTATATTTAGTAGGTCTCTACTGAGCCACCGACTAGTATTTTGTATTTTATATGAGTAGCAAGTTATATGTGTACATGAATTTGTGTATATATTTAAACGCCATCTCATAGATAACAGTATTCAATTGAAATAGTTCAATAGGTTCTTCAGACGACTTTCTACACAAGATTTGCGGGAAACTTCTATCCTCAAGTGCGATGAAATGTTGTCATTACATTTTTGTTATGCCAGCTGTAATGGCTTGGCGGTACAAACGAAACGAGGGTAATGTTAGGATCAGATCTTGTTGAATTGTAGGACAACCATGAGTATATCATTTAATGATATATTTGATGATGATTTAGACGAAGCGTTAAATACTACGTGAAGTTTAGTTGATGAGCTCTGCGGTCTAAGGACACAATGGTGGGGAATAATGTAATGTTTTCCGGATCGCAAATTCTCTAACGAAGCTGCCTCAATATGATTAAACTTAAGATATTCATCTAAAAATTCGATGCACATTTCGTTTAATTTTTGTGTTTTCCAAAACCTTTCTAATAATATGTTAAGGTCTTGCTGTTGCGTTAAATTACAAGTGTAGTGTTGAGTTGATTGAGGTTTAGCAATCTTATCCCCGACGATCCATCCTAATGCAGTTTCCACTAGATGGGGAAGACCAATTCCTAAACTAATTTTACCCGTCTTAAGTAGATCAAAAAACTTCTTTACGCTAAGCAATAAGTCTACCTTTCCGGGCTTATAAAAGAATGGGTCGGCTAACTCAGTTTCTTTGGGAATGGCCCAATTTGACACATCTAGTCTCTTTTCAGGCTGAGGTAGAGATGTAGATTTAGTCATGATAAACTCCATATTCCATATATCTGGAGATATTCTTGAACGAATTTTGGTAGATACGGAATGTTTCATATGTGTACGTATTTCACCGATTCCAGCAATCCCATAATGATCGTAACGAAACGGAAGCTGAAGCCTTTTGAATAATTCTTCAGTTATAAAGGTAAGCTCAGAGCACGAGCACAATGCTCTTGCGACCTGAAACCCGCCAAGATTGTCACGAATAAGAACTATTGCTGTTGGAAGTGATCCCCGCCGAGCGTGGCGAGTCAACATCGATGTTGCAAATGTTTTACATTCGTCATGTGTATTAAGAATGATTTGTTGCAATTGATGATGAATCGAAGGTCCATCTGGTTGACCATTTCCCTGGACGTTTGAATCCTTATGCATGTTTGTGTGATGAAAACCTCCACAATGTCCACATCTATTCAATGAAGGACACTTTGAGGCTGGATGACCTATATTAAAGCAATTCAAACAAAGTGACGCTGTTTTAACAATCTTAAATCGCTCATTAAAAGGTAGCGTAATAAAAACTGGACAGAATACTAACCTATGCTCAGTTGACGAACATTGAATGCATCTACTTTGGGCTGCAACAAATACTTTTGAAGTAATATGAATTTTGTCTCTGACGGGTCTTTCCTCTTGTCGATTTTGCAGATACTCTTTCAAATACTGACAGTGTTGACTGAGTATTTACAGTATTAACAGTCGGCCCAGTCTGGCAATTTATCATGCTAGCAATGTTAAATAAACTTGAAATATGTTCTACGAAAATAAGAACTTTCTTGTTATATCGCACATTGAGGCGATCTAGAGCCTTGGGATAATTTTCGTTTGATACTTGAAATGACGAGACTACACTTAGAGCTTGGCCAGATAGGCAACTTATTAGATAGTTAAATTTGTGCACATTGGACAATGAGTTGTCTTCATGTACCATATTTCTATATGAAGTAATAAATTTTTTGAATTCCCCATATTTGCCGTCGAAATTAGGTAGTTTGAGGGATGGAAGCCGATTATTATGTCCACCATGATAAGTCGATGAATTAAAGAAACTAAGTTCTTCTGGTTTTTTTTTTTTCTTGCGTGGATGCGCCTAATATGATTGCCTTTGTTTCGATAAAAAGATTTTCTATCTCTGCCCGATTCGCGTCTGCTGGATCTAACTTGTAATGCCTGTTTAAAATACGACTTAACAATTTGAGACCGACAATCTGATATAATAGGGTCATATTTAAGATCGATTCTAGCTCTGAAACTTAGATGAATATTAGATTGCAGTTGGTTCCGTTGGTGTCTAAGGGGTAGAAGCTGCGTTTCAACTGGTGGAGACATTTTTGGGCTCTTAACGAAAGAAATGTAGCAAGTTAGAAATAATTTAAACGTGAGCTAAACGAGTTCTAGTTTTAAGACCCAAATGCATTAAGTTTTACTCAAGAACTTAATATGTGAGCTTTAATAAGTAGATCGTTTCCCTATTTGAAAGTTTGAGTACTTACTCCGATGAGCTTAACTTAGCATGTGTTAAAACTTACGAGTGTTTTATATGTTTATGTAAAGCATGTGAAAGCTAATAAAGTTTGTAATTGAGTTAAAACGTGAGTGGGAATAGATAATGTAAATTTACACACTCAAGTTGACTTAGGTTGTGATAGGGCTCCAATGTGAATGTCCCACGATGATATGTCTCGCAAAGGTCAATGATGAAGAAGTCCGATGACGACAATCCAAGACGATTATGTAACGATGAAAAAGTCGAATGATGACTGTCCAAGCTGATTATGTAACGGTAATAGTTTTTTAAGTTTTTATTTTGGGACTTGCGAAATGCAAGGTCCTGTCTCAATACTCAATAGCATGTGGAGTGGAGTAAGGAAAATAAGTCGTCGCCTCTTCGATAATAAACTTAGGAAATCGTTCAGGATATATCGCCCGGGATATATCGACGGGATAAAGTTGAGCTTTGCACATTCATTAAATCAATACATTCATCTATATCAAAAAAACTTAACATTTCGGAACTATAGGTGATTTTTCAAAATCCTTTCGTGATCGCATGTGTCTTAGCAAAGCGATAACTAGATCCGGCTGCCAGCATTTTTAAAACGTCTTTATTTTTTCTACACTTTGAATGTATCTGAACCTTTTGTTGTCCATTTCTTTTCAGTCCTCTGCTTCTTCGCACAGCTCTCCAATCGGTAAACACTGAAACTCTATTAAGTTCTTTCCATGAGCCATCGTCCTATATACTGTTTTAATAAGGTTTTTCTGTAGGTACAAATCAGACTTTGAAGAAAGTGTTTTTGAAAGTTATTCCGTTGAAATTTTTTTCAGTAGCACCATTGTTTCGTTTCCTTTCGTTTCCTTCTAAAAGCTGAAACAGTTTATATATCTTTATGCAGCCTTTCACTATTTCGGCTAGTCAATGAGTGCTTTTCTGTACCTTGAAATGTTGTATATTCCTGAAGCCAATTTGAATTTTTTTTTGACGAAGTTTTATCTGCTTTTTCCATTTGGCTCGCTACTACCGTTTTTGGGAACCACATACATACAGTCACGATTTACAGAATCGCTTCTCATGTATATTGGCATTTTATAGTATATATTACTTTGTATTAAATACACCCAAATAATTAAACAGAACGAATTTTTTCATCAACTGAAATATCTTTTACCTGTCTGCTCAGTTTTGGCCAAGCAATTAATTAGCAATATAGCATTTTGGAAATGCATATTTATATAAACAATACAAAAATACGCAATATTTTCAATTAGTTTTTTTATTTTTTTTTTTTTTAGACGTAGTTGTACAACACTCAGTACGAACAACTAGCCCGTTTGTACTGTTTCGAATGACCAAAGGGCAAAGGCGTATTACATTTATAAACATAAATTAAACTAAAGAAATAGAAAATAGAAAATATTAAATGTAATAAAACATATAAAAAGAAGAAAACAGAATAGATTAAAATAAAGATTACAATTAATTAAGAGCGAGGAAGGACAAGATCGCAGTTTTTATACCCGGAAGCGATTTATCGGAACCGATAACGTGGCAAGGTCTGTTGTAGTCGTTATATAGTATACGAAAAGGTTGTTGCTGAGCAAAGTTGTGCTGGCAGGAAGTGGTGTGTAATTGCAGGTCCTTCTAAATGGAAAAAATATTAATCAGGCTCAAGAACTCGAAAAAGTCAATCTCACCATTCAAAAGTTTATAAAGAAAAGTTACACCAAGCATAGTTCTACGATTATTTATTTATTTATTTATTTATTTACGTCAACTAAATCAGCAGTCGACGAAAGAGCTTAAGCTAAAATACAGATAATAATTAATTCATGAAGGTAGCTTAGCTTTATGCACAACTAAACATCATCGACCCACTGGAGGTGTTTTATTTGCAACAAGGTGCCAGCTATGCCCCGATTCACAGCCAATGTGGTCAGGGATGAGTTGCAGCCAATCCAATATCCAGTCCAGAATATTTACAGTGGTTTCACTGTAGATAATTAAAAAGTATAGCACGAAGAGAAGTGACAGATAGATGAGGAGAAATAGGTTGAGAAAGGTTGTTAAAAGATTGGCAAAGAACACGAGAAGGTTCGTGAAGAGAGTAGTTAGTTAGACATCTACGAAGGTGAAGAGGAAAAAAGTTTCTAGTCCGACGTGAGGGAACACAAAAATATAGCGTATCTAGTAAATTGGTAGAACTGACTTCGCCGTTGACTACTTTATGTAGAAAGAGAATGCCAAATACGAGCCTACGGTTGTAAAGTGAAGGAAGATTAATAAGAAGAAGTCTGTCAGAATAAGAAGGTAAGCGAAGATTCGGGTCCCAATTAAGACCGCGTAACGGAAACTTAAGGAATTGCTTCTGTACCGATTCAATACTACGCTGGTGAACATCAGATTGAGGGTTCCACACTGGTGAGCAATATTCTAGGTAGGGCGAACTAACGAAGTGTATAAAACCTTTGTCACATATGGATCATCAAATTCTTTGGCTCAACGTTTAATGAAGCCAAGAAGACTGCATGCTCTATTGACAATTGAAGATATATGAACATTAAAAGAAAGTTTTGGGTCAAACATAACGCCTAAGTCTTTAAATGATGGTACACAATATAACAGAACAGACTTAATAGAGTAATGAGATAGGAACGGCGACAAACTGAAAGTCATAAAAGAGCATTTAGAGGCATTAAGGTGTAATTTATTAACGCGACACCAAACACAGAACGCATCGAGATCTGATTGCAAGTACTGTTGGAAAGAAGGATCATTATATGAATAACAAATCTTGACGTCATCCGCAAACATAAGCACGCGTGAATGAGCCAAGGCCAAAGGCAAATCATTTATAAACAAGGTAAATAACATCAGTTTGACACTTTTTACGGAAGCTATGGTGTACAAGCGAAGTCAATTCTAAAAGGTTGGTAAGCGACGATCGACCTTTCATAAAGCCATGCTGACAAGGAGAAATAGTGGATCTGGACAGGTGTTGAAGGGAAGACGTAATAATTTTCTCAAACAGCTTAGGTATTGTCGAAAGTTTGGCAATGCCACGGTAGTTAGAAATATCCGATTTGTTACCCTTTTTAAAAAGCTGAGTAATAAAAGACTCCTTCCAAATATCAGGGAAGCGACAAGTCTCACTCGATATAAAGAATAACCGAGATAAAGGCTCAGATAGGGAAATCGAAAACATTTTAAGAATGCAACTAGGTATATTATCAGGCCCGGGCACGAAGGAAGACGTCATAGATGACAAGCTAGAGATAATACAGTCTTCAGTAATATTAGGAAAAAACATACAATTTAAATGTGGAATTGTGAAGGGATAAGGTGTGGGATACGAAGCAGTAGTGGAATAAGTCGACTGAAAGAATTTAGCAAACAGATCTGCAATATCTGAATCATTATTAGCAGTCTGGTCATTAAGTCTGAAGGTGGAAGGTAGTAAATTAGAGCGTCTTTTGGAATTAACATAGTTATAAAATCTTTTGGGGTTCTTATAAAATTCAATCTTACAGCGAACGATATAAATTTTGTAGTAAAGAAGGTAAGTTAATTAACTGATGTCGAATAAGATGGAAGTTGTACATTTGGATCCCAGCGAAAATCATGAAGGGCAAAAATTAAAAACTGTTTTCGTACAGATTCCAAATCGTTCTAATAAAACTTTAGAATATGTACTTGGATTATAATAGATACAACATACAAAGTTATATTATGGCAATGTTAATTTGAGTGTGTGCTCTGAAATCGATGCAATCTCTGCGATCGGGGGACGCGTGAAAATTACGTTGCCAGATGGCTTTGCACATAACAGGGGTTGCATACACAACACCCGTTAACACCCACGTCACCGGTGAGGCAGGCAATGATTGAGGATCATCTCGATTGTCTAGAGTGGTTACTGGAAATAGGATCTGCCGTATTGTCATCAGTGGCTGATGGTACGTGATGTGATATGTTTACTTCTACTCGGCTTCGAATTTCATATTCAAATTGGCTTTGAATTTGATTTTAATGACGCCTAATGATACTATTGTCTATGTGTCTGGGCTATGGAGGACCCGGCGCATAGTTTCGTACCCAAACGGAACTACCTGTAGCAAAATATTTCGATTGATTAATAAACGGCTCTGCTCCGTTATTAATTTCTTATGGAGATTATGAGCGATTTGTCGCTGAATGTGGAGTTATGTTTTGATTTAACAAACATCGAGCGAGGCTTACAATTAGATCCATATTCTTGTACAGAGATATTTTTTAAGATAGGTTTTGGTGGTCTGGACCATTCGCTTGTCTGTCTGTTGTTGGGTGAGTAGGAATCCACGATTAGAAGAAAGGTTTTTTCTTGAAAAGGTCCTGCGAAGTCGATGTGTAGACGGGACCACGGCCGCTTGGCTGACTTTCAATGATGCACCGGTGTCTCTGAATGATCGTTACGATTCTGCTGCCATGGAATATATTTCTCAACAATGAGCTCAATCTCTGCGGCAATGTTTGGCCACCATGAAAAGCTACGCGCATTTGTAGAGAGCTGTTTCCGCCGGCAAAAGTATAGATGAGCATTATCTGATTGCTCTAGTTTCATGTCAAGCCATCCCATTAATACCCAGTTCGATACTTTCGCCAATAAAGGGTCCTTCGATGTTTGAGACGCAATCAACTCAGCACTTGCGATTGGCGTTGCACCTAATTCTGTCATATGCAGATCATCGATGCTGACCCTGTTAGCACCCTGAATTAGGTGCAACGCCAATCGCAAGTGCTGAGTTAATTGCGTCTCAAACATTGCCCGTCAGTGGGCAACGACTCCGGAGCGGTGTACCAGCTCGAATGTATATGCTGTCAGGAACAAAGACCGACGTAGCATCTGATTTGAAATAATGTTTGGAGCTGCTTTTTTTTTTAACGTTTAATTTATTTGTTGAATCTACTCCCAAATTAGAGCCTAACAAAAAGTTTTAGATTTTTTCTTAGTCTAGTAGACTACTACTTAAGCTAAGTCCTGGGGATACTGCAGGCGGCCCTAATTACTTATAATTGGGTTGGTTTGTGATTTCTTTTAGGACGAGTTATATTATTAGTTCGCGTAAGGGAATTGGCTAGAGCATTAAGCAGTATTCTTTAGTTGCTTAATACCTATTTCAGATTTTACCACGTACCACGGAGCCCCCGTGATTGTTGTTGTTAAAATCTTCGACTGCGCCCTTTGTATGATGTCGACATTGGAGGATTTTATACTCCAGACGTAACGGGGAGTGCGCGTTGATGATCCAATGTAAGTGACTCGCTTTCAGTTGTAGCTGTAATTTTGTTGCTTCGATATGCTTGCGCCAAGTTTGCCTTCTGTCTAGGTGCATGCCAAGGTAAGTGACATCATCGGCTTGAGGAATTGGTAAGTTGTTTAGCATAAGAGCTCGACAGTTCCTTCTATTAAGCGTAAATGTAACATGTTTGCCTTTCTGGTAGGTTATTCGGATTCGCCAGGTTGCTAGCCATTCCTTTTACCACCTTTGGGTGTTCCTGTAATTTTCTAGCGGCTTGTATTAGGCATTAAAATCAGCAGAGGATTGCCGTGTCATCGGCAAAAGTGGACGTTTTGGACGTCTCGTTACTCGTTGGTAAGTCTGCAGTGTACAGCAGGTAGAGCAATGGGCCGAGCACACTGCCTTGCGGTACACCAGCTTTCATTTCAAAATCAGCCGAGACGGAGCCATTACATCTAAGAGCAAATTTCCTATTGTAAAGGTAAGATTCTATAGGTTTGTGGGTGTAAGTGGGAATTTTTGTCGGATATTGAACATCAGACCCTCCAGCCAAACTCTATCGAAAGAGTGGGCCGCACAGTATTCTTTTAGTTCGAATGCTGTTCGTATTTCGGATGTTATGCGATTGACTTGTTCAATTGTACCATGTTTTTCGCGGAAACCGAACTGGTGTGTGTTCTACGATGCCAGAAATGAGTTTTGTCGGATCTGCAGGACCTTTTCAAAAAGCTTCGAAAGAAATGACAGCAAACTCATTGGCCTATAGGGTGATGGCTGAGTTTTGTCCTTTCCTACTTTAGGTATCATGATGATAATGGACTGGAATAGGCGAAGGCAAGGTTCAAATTGACGCAATTTACTGGGGCCGCAAGCCGGGTATATATAGGGGACCACTTACGTTGGTCTTATGGCTAGTGTCCTTAACGGTACTTAAAGCTAAACATTATGCTTAAGTTCTAATTACTTATAATCTATCCCTAAAAGTATGCGGCCTAATCCTATCCCTAAAAGTGTACTACACCTCCTTTTTTCAAAAAGAAAATATTTATATTTTTTTATATCGGTTGCTCGTTCGACTAGTTAATCTAGCTCCGCCAGTGCCTTTGAAATCAATTTAATCCATTTAATCCTCAAGTAAGGTCAGCGTAAGCTTTTTAATTCTGCAAGTAATTTCAGGTCATTTTTACAAAAATTTCTTATAACTAATAATTGTACAATCTCATTTCACTTACTCTAGTCTTGGCCTCTTGGCTACGAAAAAACAACTGAACACGCGGTTCTTATGTATGTAAGTATATCAATGCAGCTGCGTATTTTTCGCGCTTATGTGTTTACTTATGTATAATAAAGTACCGCAAGAGTATGATGATAGAGAGAGTTTTAAAGTTTTTAAAGAGCGTCATTCTGTTTGTTCGGACAGAGTTCCGTTTTGTGGTACAGTGGCACAAAGTTTATTCGCAGGCCCGAATTTCGGCAACATTCCCCTCCCAGCAAGCGAGCCACTGGAGCTTGGTTCATCTTTTCCGACATCGAGGACTGCTAACTTTACTGCTGGTCTGGAGAGGACACCTAGTTGTGTCTGTACCTTCGCCTGGCGGACTTGACCATCCTCTGCGGTGGTCACTTCGACTACTCGACCCTTTGTCCAGGTATTACGACGCTGATTTTCGTCCACTATAAGTACGATGTCGCCTACACCAATTGGCTTTCCTTTTTTATGCCACTTGGACCTTCGTGTTATGTTTGGTAGCATCTCTTTGACCCAGCGTTTCCAAAATAGGTTGGCGAACATCTCACTCTGGCGGAGCGACCATTTATAGTCGATTTGTTCCGGATCGCAAATCGGTTTTTCTCCATTTGATGAGCCAAGCAACATGTGATTTGGCGTAAGAGCTTCTTGATCTTCGTCGTCCAGGGACACGTATGTCAGGGGCCTGGAGTTTATCGTCATTTCCACCTCTGCCATGACGGTAAGAAGACTTTTATCTGAGAATTTTTGATTTGGTGTTATACGGTATAACACGGTTTTGATGGACCGCACTAAGCGCTCCCAGGCTCCTCCCATGTGGGGAGCTAACGGTGGGTTGAAGTACCACGATATTTCCTGCTGCGACAATTCTCGATGCATCTTCGCGTCATCCAGTTGAAGTTTGTCTCTAAGAAAGGCATCGGTCCCTCGGAAATTAGTCCCGTTATCGCTATATATTTCCTTTGGTGTGCCTCGGCGCGATATATGGCGTCTTAAGCCCATTAGGCATGAGTTTGTGGTTAGACTATGCACGATCTCAATGCTTATTGCTCGCATTGTAAGGCAGGTTATCAGCATGCCCCATCTTTTCAATGACTTTCTTCCATCGATAACTGTTAGCGGCCCAAAATAATCGACTCCAACATACGTAAACGCTGGCTTGAATGCACCCAGTCTAGCCCTCGGTAGGGGCGCCATTAAGGGTGCAATGGGTCGAGCACTACTCAGCTTACATTGTTGGCAATTTCGACGAATCCCTTTAAGGAGAGGTCTTAGTTTTAGAATAAAATATTTTTGCCTCACCTCATTTACTGTTGTCTCATGATTCATGTGATAATATTTTTCATAGTAGTGCCGGAGTATCAGCTTTGTAACCCAGTGTTGGGTGGGTAGAGCGATTCGTCCTTTAGGGATGCCAGCGAAGCGACTGGCTCGATCGCGTACACACAATACTCCATGGTCATTAAGGAAGAGTTGTAACCTCCATAATGGACTGCTTCGGCAAACGTGGTGGCCGTTTTCGATGGCTGTGCACTCTTGGTTGTAACATTCTTGTTGTATGTTCCGGTATAGAAACATTCTGGCTTCATTAATTTGGGATGCCAGTTGATTTGTATTCTCATTTGATTTACGTATTTTCATGATCAACTTCCTCTTATAGGCAAGCCAACATGCAATTGCCCTTGTCAATCGATTCCATTTTGAAAAGTACTCGTAAATGATTCTTGCTGATTCCCTTCGCATGTCAAGGAAACGAGGACGCAGTTCCTCGGTGACTGTCTTTTCATTGGTAGTTTTCGGCGGCCAATCTGCTGGCGGTAGTTTTAGAAAACTGGGTCCTTCGAACCATTGTGTATATGTTTCAGGCCTATGTTGTCGTTTGGTGGCGATGTCTGCAACATTTAGTTTGCTTGGTACCCATCTCCAGTTTCTGGCCTCTGTGAGCTCACATATCTCGGCTATTCTAAACATTACATATTGTTGATATCGTCGTGGGTCTCCATCGAGCCACGCTAGTACCTTTTTCGAGTCGGTCCATAAGTAACATTCCTCAAAGTCGATCTCATGTTGTGCTATTATGTTTTTCATCAGTCGCGCTCCAGTTACTGCTGCCTGTAGCTCCAAGCGGGGTATCGAGAGTGGCTGCAACGGAGCTACCTTGGATTGGCAGAAACGAGACTCAAAAGTATTTGGTTATTTCGTTCGATACGGAAATACGCAACGGCAGAGTAGGCGTCTTCTCCCGCATCCACGAATACGTGAATTTGAACTCGGCAGTCTTGTGCATGACAATTATTAAAATAGCATCTCGGAATTTGCACGTTTTCTATCAAAGGTAAGAAGGACAGCCATGATTGCCACATATCCTGCAGATTGGGTGGTATTTCCTCATCTTCAATCTTCGATCGCCAAACTTGTTGGAGCAGTATTTTGAGATACATCATTATACAGGATAGAAAACCCATGGGGTCAAAAACTGACATCAAAACTTGTAAAATTTTCCTTTTGGTTGGTGCGACCTTTGTCGCTATTATGTTGCGCCTCAGGCGTACAAACTTTAGTGCATAGGTGAAGGCATCTTGACGTGGGCTCCACCGCATGCCCAATATTTTCTCATAAGAGTGTATCTCTTCACTGATAAAGAACTGTTTTTCGTCATAGGTTGTTGGGTCGCAAAGTGCAGCGAGTACTCGTTTGGAGTTCGAACACCACTTGCGCATATGAAAACCCCCGCGTGCATGGACTTCCCTAACTTCCTTCGCTAATGTAATGGCTTCTTCTTCTGATTGGCATGAATCGATGTAGTCGTCTACGTAGTGACTTCTCTGAATAGCTTTACCCGCCGAAGGAAACTCGTCTGCGTGTTTTTCAGCGTTCAGGTCGCGCACGTAGTGCGCTATACAGGGTGAGCACGTGTCCAAATGTCAACACATTTATTTGGAAAGTTTCTACGACTCCTGTTGTTTGATTTTGCCATAGAAATCGTTGTGCTTTAGCGTCTTCTTTTCTTACTGCTATTCGATGGAACATTTCGGCGATGTCACCGCTCACGCCAATTGCTCTCATTCTAAAGTTATACATAATCTGCAGCAAGGGCACGAGCAAATCGGGTCCCTTTAGAAGAAAGTCATTTAGGGCTACTCCCGATGATTGAGCTGCCGCGTCCCACACCAGTCTGACCCTGTCAGTTTTATGTGGATTTCGTACAGTAAAAATGGGCAAGTACCATGCATTTTCTGGTTTCTCCACGACTTCTTCCTCTGCCATCTTTCTTGCATAGCCTTTGGTTATCAGGTTTTGTATTTGGCTATGTAGCTCATTTGCAAAACGGGGGTCTGCTGCCATTTTCTTTTGCATGCATAAGAGTCGCCGTTTTGCTACCAGTAGGCTATTTGGAAATACACGGGGACCCTCTTTCCAAAGCAATCCCGTGGGGTACGTCCGCGAGTTGTAACTAACAGTGTCCTCCAGAATCTGTAGAGATCGCTCTTCATCAGGGGACTTGGTAAACATCGGCGGTGATCACATTGACACCGATGCAGGTTGAGTCCTCCACCAGATCGTCCCGATCCGCCATATATAGTCCATCCTAGTCTCGTTTTTGCAGCAATTGGTTGCTGCCATTTTCCTGCGCGCACCTTTAGCGAAGCTTTGAGATTCGGATTATTACTGCCAATTATCATTTGAGGCATTGCGTTAATGAAGCTTGGAATAGGCAGGTTTTTTAAATGCGGATATCTCTGTTTGATCCTATCTGCTATCATCGTCTCGGCTGAAAGACCAATGGACTTAACCGTACAGACTTCATTTACTTTAAATAATTTATTGCCCTGTCCTTGTTTTGAGATTCTCAAGTTCAGCTGCTTGGATTCCGGCTCCTGCCGACTAACATCACCGGTCCATCTAATGCATAGGGGATTGGCGAAACCTTTCACTTCGAGCGCATCAGCCAATTTTTCTTCTACAAGTGTTAGAGTCGATCCGTCATCCATAAATGCGTAGATATCGACAGATTTCGAATTGGAATGCAAAGTGACTGGAACGATTCGAACATAGCATTATGGCTGGTTGGTTAGTGACCCACGATGATTGTGCAGGGCGCTTTCCGTCACCTCCTTGTGAAGAAGACGATTATGATTTGCTTTACAGCCATTTATGTCGCAAGCTACGCGACTCCAGCAGGCTCCCTTGTGGTTTTTGAGGCACTGAGCACACAGGTGATGGTTATTTATCGCGTTCCACCTGGCTTCGACTAGCATCCGCAACAACTTTTCGCAAGACACTGGTTTGTGGTGTCCTTTGCATATTGCACAGACTGTGTGTTTATGGCTCTCTGTAGGCGCTGCGGTATGTGTATGCATCACTCCTCTATTGATTCTCTTCTTGTCGCTTTCTAGTAATATGTTGGGCGTGGATACACGACTCGCCGCTTCAGCCAACTCAAACAACCAATCCGCTAGGTGCTGTATGATTGGGTAGGGTATGGATTTTGAATGTAGGGCCCAGTTAAGCATCATATCAGGTCCCGTCTTCTCGATAAGCTCTTGTAGTAACGTAGGGTTGTTCAGGTGCGCATCTAGCTTGCTTGCCCTAATGGTAGCGCACATATTTTTTCACCGCAAATGCAAACTCGATCAGCGGTTCTAGCTTGCCCTTTGGAGGAGGCAAATTTCGCACATTCTCCATCAACAGTTTTATTATGTGTTCCGGGCGTCCAAAGTACATTCTCAAAGTACTTATAACGCTCGGCAGCATTTCTGGGAATAGTAAGCTGTCTCGCACGGCTTCAAGTGCCCTACCTTTCAGGCATCTCCGCAGACGCAGAGCGTTCTCCCCATTACTGTATCCACCTATCCGTATGCTAGTTTCATAGGTGCTTATAAGAAGTTGCCATTCTCTTGGATCATTGCATATTGTCACTCATCGAAGTCGGTCGTTTTTTTTTTTTTGCGCTCTCTCTTAATTACTGTCTTTCGTTCTTTCGTAAAGTTTCTTTATAAAATTCAATTTAAATTCATTGCATTTACCAATTTTTAATAATCCGCTATACTTATCGCGAAGTTTGGGTTAAATTTATTCACATTTATACATATTAATATCAAAACTTTAACAAGCGCAAATATAATTTTGTTGTTGCGCTGCTTAGTTTCTGATTTTGTTCTATTTTTTGCTCCCACCCGCGCTCTCAATTTACAGTTCACAGTTTGTTTTTGTTTGTGCGGTGTTGGTGCTCTCTATTCCTCCGGTTTTTTCTTTTGATCGCGCTCGCGGCCGTTAACTTCGCGCTTGTGTGTTGTTATACAAAAAAAAAAAAAAAAAAATATTCTTCTTTTTTTCTTGTTTTTCTCTTTCTACTTTGCATATTGCAGTTAGCTTTTGCTTTGGTTTGTATACACATCTCTTAACATATATACATTTTTCCCTTTTTATTTACATATTGATTTATAATTTGTTTGTGATAAATCAATTATTTAATAATGTCTGTCTGTTGCAAATATAATTGCAATAATCCCAGCAAAACCAGTGAAGACTTTCTTTACTGTTGGCTGTGTGACAATGTAATGCACTTTAAATGTGCTGGTTATACAGTCAAGGTGCGGGACAGTATTGCACAGGGTGGCGGCCTTAAATGGGGCTGTGGTTCGTGTCGTGGCTTGGAGCTCGAGATGCGTAGTTTTATGAGCGGACTGGGGATGCGTTTAAAACCCTGTCAGCTGGCGTTCATAAGCTCCAAGAAGAACTTTTGGCAATGGAGGTTCAATTCAGAAGTTCTAAACTTTTGATTGAATCTCCGACCCGAAAGAGGGCCAGGTTTCAGGGCGCGCCCCTCAGTCCGTCGGCACATCGTTCTCTACCAGTTCCGGCTTCCGACAATGACCCTATGTCACCAAATATACAGCAGCTGATATCGTTTAGGAGTCCGGCTTTGGAAGGTGTGGAGTCTTTTCCCATTTCCCCTGGAGACAGTACTTACACGATATCGGTTGTAGTTTCCGAACCGTCCGGGCAAACATCCGTTTCCAGGAATACTGCCAATATAGTAGTTACAAGAGGAGCTGGTAAAGTGTTGGCTGCTTCAGCTGCTGCTGCATCTGCTGCTGCTGATACTGCTGTGCCTGGCACTTCTAGTTCCCTTGTTGTAGTTCCATCCAAAAAGCAAATTTTTATTTCGCGGCTTGATCCCAATACTACTTCTGAAGAAGTCATAGCCTGTGGAAAAGTTGCGTTTTTCATATACTCGGGACATTTCGTCCTTTAAAATAAGTGTCTCCTCAGATCTTTTTGGCCAGAACACCTTGTTGTAAAAGAGTATACAATAAAAAAGAAGAATCGGCCTCCGATTAGCCTGCTACCTGCCTCTGTGAATAACTTTCCTTCCGGCTCGTCTGCACCTGTTGGCGAGTCAAAAAACTAATTTCGTCCCTAACTCTGGACTATCAGAACGTACGGGGACTAAAGTCTAAACTCTCTAGACTCTATGTAGATAGTTTAGCTTTTGACTTTCATATTCTTGCCTTTACTGAGACTTGGCTGAAGCCTGATATTGCCGATGCTTCAATTTTCCCCTCAAAATATTTAATATATAGACATGATCGGACTATACGTAATGGTGGTGGTGTTTTGATCGCTGTTGATTCGGCGTTCTCATCTGAAATTGTACAGTCTTTCAATTAGGAGATTGAATTTGTTTGTGTTAAAATTTCTCTTAATTCTTTTTCTGCCTATATTACTTGTTCGTATATTCCACCACAGTCCGACTTGGCAGTATACATTCACTATTTGGAAGCTATTCAACTTGTTTCCTCATATGTTTCTGACAACGACTTGCTCATTGTTCTGGGAGATTTTAATTTACCTGAGATTGCCTGGACCCTCTCATATGATTCTTTATTACTGTTGCCCTCCTCGTCACATTGTTTCATAGATGGTCTTTTGAGTTGTTTCTAACTCAAATAAATCCTGTCCGGAATAGTCGGAACAGATTACTAGATCTGGTATTTGTGTTGGATTCTTCCAACTGCGATATTTCCTGGACTGATCCCTTAGTTATCCCTGAAGACAACTTTCATCCAACTCTGGATGTAACCATCGACCTTCCTTTTGGGGTTATGCCTCGATATAATAACTCGATGCCTCCAACCCGATGTTTTCGAAAGACAAACTTTACTAAACTCTTGTTAACTAATGTTTGGACATATCTGTATACTTGCATGGATATGGACTCTGCCATTTCTGTCTTCTATAAAACTCTTGAGTCGTTCTTTGATGTTTGTGTCCCGCGTGTGACTCAAGAATGGTCTAATAAACCTCCTTGGTTCTCACGTGTTTTATATAACTTGAAGAACGTAAAATCGAGATGCTATAAAAGGTTTTAAAAATCCGGTAAAGCATCGGATTTTTCCCTATACGTAGTTCCTCGATCAAATTTTATGGTGCTGAATTCACAATGCTATTAGGATTATCTTCAGAGATGTAAACTTAGATTTTCTCGCGATCCTAAGCAATTTTATAAATTCGTCTTATTGTCTTTCGTTTACAATAAAGCTGACAATGATCAGGCAATTGCGGATATGTTTGCTGATTTTTTCAAAACAACTTATTCCTCCTCGATTTATCAAGCAAATCCTCCTTATCCTTATCACTTGCAATCGTCTAATTGCATTTTAGACCCTGTGTTTGAAGAAAGTTCGGTTCTTAGCGTGCTTAGTTCCGTCAAACCAATATATGCACCTGGCCCTGATGGAATACCAGGCTGCGTAATAAGGCTTTGCGCAGATATGTAAGCCAATACTTAAGTTGTTTACACTATCCGTTACATCTTCCGCCTTCCCGTCCATCTGGAACGAATCATTTATTATTCCTCTTCATAAAAAGGGGAAAAAGTCAGAAGCCTCCAATTGTAGGGGTATTTCTAAACTGTCTGCCATACCCAAAGCATTTGAGAAAATAATACCGTCTCAATTGCAGCATTTTTCTAGCTCAATCATTTCGTCATCCCAACATGGGTTTCAAAAGCGTAGAGCGACAACTACTAACCTATTAGAATTTACATCTCATTCAATCAAAGGGTTTAAGACTGCCGTGCAAACTGATGTCATTTACACTGACTTCAGCAAGGCCTTTGACTCTGTTAATCACACTCTGCTTTTATATAAGTTTAATGCACTTGGCATCCCCAGCCTTTTGCTAGATTGGATTCTTCAATACCTCTCTAAGCGTACACAAAAGGTCCTCTTTAAGTCTTCTTTTTCTAAGACCATCCAAGTGACTTCTGGAGTACCTCAGGGTAGTAATTTGGGTCCATTGCTATTCACTCTTTTTATCAATGATCTTCCATTGGTAGTGTCACATTCTCGGGTGCTTATGTACGCGGATGATGTTAAGCTTTACCTTAGTTTTAACGACATATCGTCTTCTTGCCTACTTCAATCGGATCTTAATGATCTTCAGAGTTGGTGTGAAACTGTAGGCATCACCTAGTCACATCACCATAAGTCCCACAGTGGATCCTCAAACTACCAAGTTATCTCAGTTATCTACATTTATAAGATCCACACACATACATGTAACCATCTAGAATAAGCTAGCAATAAGAAAAACTCAATAAATCAGTTCTTGTGCGACAATTGAAAAGTAAAGACGTGTACGACAATTTCAGAAGTGGGATAAGAGTGAAAAAAAATTTTTTTTTCATTGCAAAATCATACAGCCTACAAAGTGTCTGAAATAAATCAAGAACTTTTTTTTGTTTCGTTTTAAAAAAAAAAACATTTAAATGGAGACAATTGAATCAAATAAGTACAGCGCAACCCAGTTGCGAAAGTGGCTGGAGAACCTAGGTCTCCAAAAAAGTGGAACTAAAGCGGCATTGGCCGCACGACTCAACCTGGTGCCACCCGAAGCCCGAGGATCATGCCCACCTCCGGATGGCGTGGACGAACCATACCTAGATGGTGAAGAAGCCGACCAGCAAGTTCCAGATGAAATCGAAGGCGCCGTTGGTGGCATAGAGCTCAGCAACGAGAGTGAGCAGGACAGTAATGACGCGCAGTTTGAACTCAATCACGACATTGGCGCCTCTGCAGTCTGTAATGAGCGTGAGCGAGATAGCGACGACGCGCCTTTCGCGCGCGAATCTGAACTTATTGGTGAGCAACCGAACGAGCGAGACGGAGAGATAGGAGCGTCACAAAAAAGCGCGCGTGAATCGGTTACAGAGTTGGAATTCTTGCGTCGCCAATTGGAACTCATTCAAATAGAAAACATGCTTCTTAAGAAATCCAATTCCATGCGAAATAATGTGACCGTCTCTAAATCGCCAAACCTGGTAACCAACACTGGTCACAACAGCGTTGTCGGCACTAGACAGCCCAGCAATGAGCAAAACAATGTTGCCATATCTGAAGTTGGAAACATCAACAATGCAAACTTATTTTCAAATGGCAACTCCCAATTCGTCATGGTAAAGGAAATGCTACCAATATTCGACGGCGCAGTGGAAGCAAAAGTTAATATTTGGATCGCTCAGCTGAATGCCGTGGCCAAGATGTACGATCTGAATGACGAAGTCGTTCGCACACTAATTATGTCAAAATTGAAAGACCGTGCTCAGGTCTGGCTATACTCCAACGAAACATTATTGACTATGCCGGTGACTCAGCTGTTAAATCAAATGGAAAATGCTTTTCAAATTAAGGAAAGCAAAATAATGTTGCGTCGCAAATTCCAGGACCGGAATTGGAAGACCACCGGAAACTTTTCGCAATATTTCAAAGAGAAGATCCTTCTGGCAGCAGAAATCCAAATGGATGAGGAGGAATTAATCGACAATATCATCGAGGGAATTCCCGATGATCAACTGAAACAGCAGGCCCACATGCAATGCTTCGTCACGACTCAACATCTATTGCAGGCTTTCAATAAAGTTACCTTGCGTAAGCGTGCGCAGGTTATAGAAAAACCGAGGGTGGTTACCAAGGACGGTTCTTCTAAGGTCGGAAGGTGCTTCAACTGTAACTCAATCGGACATTTTGCGGCCGATTGCAACAAACCGAAGCGAGAACCTGGACCATTTGGTATCGAAATGCAGCGAGAGAAAAAGGGATCGTAAAAACGAATTTGTAAGATTGTTTCACATAAATTTTAATTCTAAGACTAAAAAATGTCTATTTCTAGAATGCCTGATCGATTCTGGGAGTCCAATTAGTTTTATCAAATTTTCATGCATTGAACAAATATTGAATTACGTCAACTTTGAAGTCAACGAAGACAATACCACCTACTTTGGGTTAAATAACAGTCCTTTAAATGTACTGGGAAAAATTTCATGTTTTGTTGTTTTAAATAAAGAAAGAATTTATTTTGAACTACTAGTTGTGACAAACGGATCGATGGCATTTAACGTTGTGTTAGGCAGAGATTTTTTAAGAAATGGTAATTTCGAATTTGTAAGCAAAAACGATCGAACTTATGAAAATGATAGATGTAAAAATGATCGTCAAAACGAAAATGATAGCTGTAAAAATGATCGTCAAAACGAAAATGATAGATGTAAAAATGATCGTCAAAACGAAAATGATAGCTGTAAAAATTATCGTCAAATCGAAAATGATAGATGTCAAAATAATGAAAATAATAGTTGTAAGAATGACCGACCTGCTAAAAGCGCTAGTATAAAAAAGAATCAAATTAATGAAAAGGATAGCACTGAAACGAATAGAATTTCTGAGAATGATGGCATGCAAAATGATAGAGTTAGGAAAAATAATAATGCTAAAGCAAAACTCGCGGAAAATAAAGCGGCTGAAAAGAAAGAAATTATAGAAAGAAACGATAGAAATTATACAAATGTAAAAATAGTAAATAATGATCGTAAAGATAATGAAAAGATTAAGGATAATAGCGCGAAGCAGGAATGTCAAGAAAATACAAAAAGATCGGTCGAAAATTTAGAGTCTGAGAAGAATGAACAGTCAGCGGTTGAAATATTGTCAATCGAGTATCCCGAACCCAATGAGGGTAGTTCGCTAAAAATCAACGATAATTGAAACGTTAGTTTAAGAAAGGAACTCATCGATATTTTTAGTCAGTTTTATGTCAAAGTCAAAAGACCAGAGCATCCGTCAGTTAAATGGGAAATGAAACTAAATTTTGAGAACACGAAACCCTTTAATTATCCCCCGAGACGTTTGTCATTTGCAGAGAAAGCACAAGTCCAAAGCATGCTAGATGAGTATATTCAAAACGGAATTATACGAGTAAGCGAGTCAGAGTACGCATCACCAATAGTACTTGCTAAAAAGAAATCCGGAGAACTTAGAATGTGTGTAGATTACCGAACCCTTAACAAGAACATGCTCAAAGACAATTACCCCACACCTTTAATAGATGACCTTATAGACAAACTTTCGGAAAAGAGTGTGTTCACCAAGTTAGACTTAAAAAATGGCTTCTTTCACGTCTTTATGAATGAAGACTCTATCAAGTATACGGCGTTTACAACACCGATGGGTCAATACGAATGGCTTCGAATGCCATTTGGACTACGAAACGCACCCGCAGTTTTTCAAAGATATGTTAACAAAATTTTTGCTGATTTAGTTCGAGAAGACAAGGTTTTAATTTACATGGACGACATATTGATAGCAACAAAGGATAGTAAAAGTCATTTAGAAATATTAACAGAAGTTTTCAAACTTGTAGTTGCCAACAAACTTGAATTAAGAATTGACAAGTGCGAATTTCTTCAGGAAAAAATTAAACATTTGGGATACGTGATAACAGGAGACGGCATCAAGCCAGATCCAAAAGGACTACAGGCAGTTAGCGATTTTCCAGTACCGACTAAAACACATGAGGTACAGAGTTTCCTAGGGTTGTGCTCTTATTTCCGACGATTTGTTAAAGATTTTTCAACAACAGCAAAACCATTGTACGATCTGGTGAGAAAAGATAGAAAATTTGAGTTCGGTGGTAAAGAATTAGAATGTTTTGAAAAATTAAAAAGAAATTTGCTAGAAGCCCCTATACTTGCTTTGTACAACCCGACCGACCCAACAGAGTTACACTGCGACGCTAGTGCCCTTGGTTTTGGTTCCATGCTTTTGCAAAAGAAAAAAGATAATAAGATGCACCCAGTGTTCTATTTTTCTAGGCGTGCAACAGATGTAGAAGCCAAGTACCATAGTTTCGAACTTGAGACACTAGCCGTAGTGTATTCATCGAAACGTTTTAGAATATATCTTCAAGGATTAGAGTTCAAGATAGTCACGGACTGTAGTGCACTTACGCTAGCACTTAATAAGAAAGAACTTTCTCCCAGAATAGCTCGATGGGCTCTTCTTCTTCAAGACTATGACTATACCTTAAAGCACCGAGCCGGAAAGCGCATGCAGCACGTTGATGCTCTTAGCAGAAACACACACATACTCACCATTGAATCCAATTCATTCGAAGAGAACCTAATTATTTGTCAAAGTAGAGATGAGAAAATTAAAGAAATTCTAATGAAACTACAGAATACAGAACACAAAGATTATGAAATGCGCAATGGCATAGTGTACAGAAAGAAAGATAAGGAATCTCTTTTATTTTACGACCCGAAAGAAATGGAAAGTCATGTCATGTATAGTTATCACGACCAGTTAGCCCATATTGGAGTAGACAAAATGGTAGATATTATTTCGAAAAGTTATTGGTTCCCTAGCGTTAAAGAAAAATGCAAACAGCACGTACAAAATTGTTTAAAATGTATATCTTATTCAGATAAAAATGGAAAAGAGGAAGGCTTTCTTCATAACATTCCTAAGCAAACAGTCCCTTTTGATGTCATACACATAGATCACTATGGTCCAATAGATAAGAGCAGATCTAACAAGCACATATTAGTTGTAATCGATGCTTTCACAAAGTTCGTTCGTCTGTACCCAGCGAAAACCACAAAGTTAAAGGAGGCAGTATTAGCATTGAAAGACTATTTTAGAGCGTATAGTAGGCCCAAATGCGTTATTTCTGATCGAGGAACTTGCTTCACATCAAAAGAATTTGAAGATTTTTTAGCCGAAAATAAAGTCAAACACATAAAAATCGCTACAGGATCTCCGCAGGCCAACGGACAAGTAGAAAGGGTAAATAGAAGTTTGGGTCCCATGATCGCTAAACTGACTGAGCCGGACAAAGGATTGTATTGGGACACAATCTTAGAAACAGTTGAATATGCACTTAACAACACGCTACAAAGGTCAATTAGTCAGCATCCAAGTAAAGTTTTGTTCGGAGTTGCACAAATAGGAAAGGTTATAGACGCATTAAAAATAAGTTTAGATGAATTAAATAAAATGAGTATAGATAGAAACTTGGATAAAACAAGACAGGATGCGGGTAGGAGTATAGAAAAAGTACAAACGTATAACAAGTTAAGAGTAGACTCTAAAAGAAAAGATCCAGCTAAGTATAAGGCAGACGATTTGGTGATGGTTAGGAATTTCGACTCACATATAGGAGTGTCTAAAAAACTTATTCCCAAATTCGAAGGTCCGTATAGAGTGACAAAAGTGCTGCGAAATGACAGATATGTTTTGGAGGATGTTGAGGGTTTTCAGCAAACCAGACTTCCTTATAAAGGAGTATGGGCCATAGGAAACATACGGCCATGGCTAAGTAATTGAAATAGCTAAGAGATCGGGAGCTCTCTGGTCAGGATGGCCGAGTTGTAGGCATCACCTAGTCACATCACCATAAGTCCCACAGTGGATCCTCACACTACCAAGTTATCTCAGTTATCTACATTTATAAGATCCACACACATACATGTAACCATCTAGAATAAGCTAGCAATAAGAAAAACTCAATAAATCAGTTCTTGTGCGACAATTGAAAAGTAAAGACGTGTACCACAAAACCAACCTATTAAACCTAAACGGCTCTAAATGTAAAGTTATGTCTTTTTATAGATGCACTCCATACTAAGCAACTTATTATCTTAACGACACTGCCTTAGAGCGGTTATATATTATCAATGACTTAGGTGTTCTTATGGACCATAAATTAACATTTAATCCTCATATTTCTGCTACAGTTAGTAAAGCTATGAATGTTCTTGGGTTTGTGAAACGATAGTCAAAATAGTTTGACGATCCATACACAACCAAACTTCTGTATACTGCATTAATCCGTCCTATCTTAGAGTACGGATCTTGCATATGGTCACCTCAATATGAGACGCACCAAAGTAAAATTGAATCTGTACAAAAGCAATTTTTGCTATTTGCTCTTCGCGGTCTAAATTGAAATCGCAATGTCAATTTGCCATCATACTCCAGTAGGCTTCTTTTAATCAATCTTCCTTCATTAATTAATCGTAGAATAATGCTTGGTGCTATCTTTATTCATAAACTTTTAATAGGTGCAATAGACTCTCCTGAGCTATTGAACCAATTAAACCTATCTGTACCCCGTAGACCTACTAGAAATGTTATTCCTCTTTCCTTAAAACATTGTAGTTCTAACTTTCTTTGCATGAACCTTTTCGAGTCCTATGTTCTGATTACAATCTTCTGTATCCCGTAATCAGATCAGAAGCCTCTCTTTCTCTTGTGAAAACCTCTATTTTAGCTCATTTAGCTCGTAATTAGCTTTAGTTAATCATATTTTTAATTGTTTGTCTGTTATATTTGCATTTGTCCACGCGATCGTGCCGTCCGTTATAGCGCTGTGGAGTGTTTGGTGCACTATCATCCGTCATCATTGTGTATCGATGTATTCCAGCAGCATGTTTTGGATGGTCCTTCGCTTCTCCGTTTGACTGTACTCTCGGGTTGAGAAGGGCGTACTTACGGCGAAGATATTCCCTTTCGAGGCACATTTCGTCCTCTAATTGTTGCAAAAGTATTTGCTGGTCTTCCGGCATTGCTTCATCTTCCACGTACTGATCTTTGTTACCTGGGTGGTTAACCTTGAAATGTGATTCAGTTTCGAGGTTATGTTCGCCTTCATCAGGCACGTGGCGACATGTCTCGCACATCCAGGAACTCGAGGTGGCACTGTTCTTCGCTCCGCAGCAGGTGCAGTGGAATTGAGATGCACACCTGGAGCATGTGAGCATTTCCTGGTTGGCCGGCTCCTGGCACAGACCACAGTTTCCAGACGTTGCCATGTCTATACGTAATTTTACGCGTGGTAAATTTAAAATTTATTCTTTCCTTGGGATTTGGGTAAGTCCCTCCTCTTTAGGTACACCGTAGGAATTAAAGAATTTGCTCAAAATTCTTTACGAAAGAGTAAATTTAATTTCCCATACAAACTAAAAAGATTTGTTGCTCGTTCGACTAGTTAATCTAGCTCCGCCAGTGCCTTTGAAATCAATTTAATCCATTTAATCCTCAAGTAAGGTCAGCGTAAGCTTTTTAATTCTGCAAGTAATTTCAGGTCATTTTTACAAAAATTTCTTATAACTAATAATTGTACAATCTCATTTCACTTACTCTAGTCTTGGCCTCTTGGCTACGAAAAAACAACTGAACACGCGGTTCTTATGTATGTACGTATATCAATGCAGCTGCGTATTTTTCGTGCTTATGTGTCTACTTATGTATAATAAAGTACCGCAAGAGTAAGATGATAGAGAGAGTTTTAAAGTTTTTAAAGAGCGTCATTCTGTTTGTTCGGACAGAGTTCCGTTTTGTGGTACAGTGGCACAAAGTTTATTCGCAGGCCCGAATTTCGGCAACAAAATCCTTTTTATATTATTCTTATTCTATCTAAATTTACTGTTTTGTTTTTATTATCAGTTATTACTATATTATTGTTAGGACCTATGCTCTGTTTTTTATATTTGCCTGTGTATTTGTTTTCTAATTTATGTCCTGTATCCTGTTTTAAAAGTATTTCTTGTCCGTCAGTTAACGATACTTTTTTTGTGCTTTTATCATATGTTTCTTTTTGTAATGCTTAAAATTTTTCGATCAGCAGTTTCGCTCTATTTGTGCACTTTGTAGTTTAAATTTTATTTTTTTATTGAAGTCATCAATGTTGTAGATGGGATCTACAGTGTCAGATGAAAAAGGGACAGTTTTAGGATGTTTCTCAAAGACTAGTTCAAAAGGTGAATAACCATGTACGGTGGATGGAGTGAAGTATGCTAGCTATTTATCCCAATCGTCTTTTTTAATGGATATATATGACCTGATGTACTCATTGAAAGTTCTATGGCTTCTTTCTACTGTTCCAAATAATATTTTTCAAATATTGCTTTGCAACCACTTTTGCACTTTTGTTTGGTATTGGAATTGATATGAGATATTTGGACAGATCGCAGATAATAGTGACTGCGTATTCATTACCATTCATTGTTTTTAGTAATGGTCCAATTGAATCTATTATTATTGTGTCAAAAGTGGTTCCAGGGGTTGGTGTTATGATCAATGGGGAGTGGTTGTGTCTGGTTACTTTATCTAGTTTGCACTTTTCGCAATTTTTGATGTATGTTGCAACACATCGATCATCATATTTTTTCAAAAAAAATCTCTTTTTATTTTTCATAGCATTCTGTTTACCCCGCAGTTACTTCCCTCTATTGGGTCATTGTGATATTTATTTAACGTATCTCTTATTTCTTCTTTATTTGTTGTTACTTTTACATGATGTAGAACTGCTATTTCTAAATTTTTTAATGTGTCTTTTCCTTTTTGTTTTAGTTCATTAAGTGTAAGTGACCTAAATAGTTTTTGTGACATGTCTATCTTCAGTTTATAGATTCTTTGAGCACCGGTTTTTTTCAAGCCTTGGAAGGAATTGATCTAGATCTTTTCTTCCATTAATGATCAAATCGCATATGTTGAAGGAGAGTAATTTTTCTTTATTTTTGGTAATAAAACATTTGCATTTTTTGAATTTAGTTTGCGCGTATTTTTTGGCTTCGTTAGGATTTATTATTTTATATATTCTTGGTGTTTCTATTCTGTTATTGTTCATTTTGTTTTCCTTATGTGTTAATTTTTTTGTTTCTGATCTTGTTGCTACTTTAAGTATTTTATTAGTTTCTATGTTTTTTATATTTTCAAATTCAATTCTGGAGAGAGAGCATCCGCTGCGAAATTTTATTTTATTAGTTTCTATGTTTTTTATATTTTCAAATTCAATTCTGGAGAGAGCATCCGCTGCGAAATTTTCTTGTCCCCTGATGTATTCTATAGTGAAATAGAACTCTTCTAAATCTAACCTTATTATAGTAAGCTTTGACGGTGGGTTTTTTAGAGAAAATAGGTATGTAAATGGATGATGGTCAGTTCTCATTTGGAATTTATTTTCGTATATGTATGGTTTGAAATATTGAATTGCCCAATGTATTGCTGTTAATTCTTGCTCAATTGTTGACTTATTGCTTTCGCCTTTTGTAAATGCTTTAGATGCATATGATATGGGTCCATCATATTCTTGGCTGAGGACGGCTCCACATGCGATCTTGCTTGCATCAGTTGCGATACAGAATTGTTTATTGAAGTTCGGATATTGGAGTATTTGTGGACTTAATAACTTGTTTTTTAAGTATTCGAAAGCAGATTGACAGTTTGCATCCCATTGATAAATTGTGCATGGTATGCAAAGTTTGGAATGAATCTACGGTAGTAATTACAGAATGCTACAATTCTTTTGGCTTCGTCGCCATTCTTGGGAGTTGGGTAATCTTGAATCGTTTTGAACTTGCTTTCGTCTGGTTATACCTTCGACAGGTTTCAAAAACATTCCTTAAGTTTCTAATCATGTGACTTTCAGAGCACCCAATTACAATTAGATCATCCATATAAAGACATGCTTGGGATGGTGTTAGACCCGTGAATGTATGGGACATCATTCTTTGAAACGAGTTAGGTGCAATTTTTAATCCATATGGTAATCGCTTGAATCTGAATGAGCCCTTTTCTGTGGAAAATGATGTTATGTCTCGAGAGTTTTCTTCTAATTCTACTTGATGAAATCCTGACATTGAGTCTAAACAAAAGAAGTATAGCGCGTCCTACTTGGTCGAGGATATCGTCCATTCTGGGTAGTGGGAATGTATCCGCTACTAGTTGTTTGTTAATTTTTCTATAATCAACTACCAATCTCCACCGTTTTTCCTTGCTGCCAAGTAGCGACTTTTTAGGAACCAATAAAATCAGACTATTTAACTCAGACAGTGATGGTTTAATAATATCATCATTGATCAATTTCTCTACTTGTTTATTGATTTCGTTTTTTTGGCTGTGCGCTATTCTGTAGTTTTTGGGTGTATACTGGTGTTGAGCCTTTGAGTCTTAATTTTTGTTTATAGAAATTGTTGAAGGATATTTATTCAGATTCTATTGCGAATACATCATCAAATTCTGAGCATAATTTTTGTGGAGGTTCCTTCACGAAGTCAGGAAAATGGGGTGCTAGTTTGTTCATTATGGTGGTTTTATGTTTTGAATCATGCTGTTGGTCTATTTTTAGTATTTCGTAATCGGACAAGTTTTCATTTAATAGGTTTATGTTTGTAATTTGCACGTCTGTGTTATTAGTATTTAATATGCGGACATATGGGTTAGTCTTAGAAGCAATTGTGTTTGCGACGAATACCCCCTGGGTGTAATTCTTGATTAGAGATAAAGATGTTATTATTGTTTGAGGGTATTGCAATGCGTGCAATTTTTTTTGTTCTAGGTGGGATATGGAATACATGTGTGTTTTGACTGATCCCTATATTAATTATAATTTTATATCTTGATTTATATGGATCTATTTTCAATTTGTTGGTGGAATAATTGAGTGTGCAATTGAATTTTTTTATAAAGTCAAGCCCCAGGATTCCGTCACATGGGATGTGAAAATCATTTTTTATTACTTGGAGGTGTGTACCGTCGAGAGGTTGCTGATCTTTAGTTTGGTTTCACCTATTGTAAATAGGACGACTTTGCCTATTCCACTAAGTTTTGTCCGTCTTTGTATGTCAACTTGTTTGTCTATTCTTAATATTTTTTGTTTTATTAGTGATACATCAGCTCCTGTGTCTAATAGTAATTTTATTGTCCCTACTTCGTCAAAGTTTAAAGTTATGTAGCTATTAAGGTTGCAATTTAAACTATATATTTTATTTGTTCGATTTTTTACATCAGAGGACTTTCGGAGTTTTCCGAATTTTCTTCTACGTTTGTAAATCTAACATTATTATTTTGTTGTGTTTTAGGATAATTAGTTTTTGTATTACTATTGTTATAATTTCTTCGATTATAATTATTACTATAGTTATTGTAATTCATAGTATTGTTATAGTTAGTATTATCATTTGGGTTTTTATTTTGGTAATTATTATTATAATTTCTATTATTATTGTACGAGTTACTATTTGTGTAATTGTTTCTTTTAGTATAAAACACGCTGAGATTCTGTTCCATATTTGTAGATGTATTTAAAAATTTAGCTACAACATCATTCAATTCAGTAAAATTGCCTGCTTCTATTATTGTTCTGACCTTTTCGTTTTCGCAGTTTATTATAATTGATTTCACCGCTATCTGAGTTTCATATTTTTTTGCTGTTTCAGGATTAACGTTGTCTGTTATGAACGCGCGTTTTAATGATTTAGTGAGATTTCCTATTTCTGACATAAATAGACTTGCGTTCTTACCATTTTGTTTTAAATTCTGCTACCTGAACTGTTTCACCCTTAATTTCTTTTTTAAATGTTTGGATTATACCATTTATGGTGTTTTCATTTCCCCTTTTACATTGGATATTGGAGGACTTTATACCCCAGACGTAAAGGGGAGTGAGCGTTGATGATCCAATGTAAGTGAATCGCTTTCAGTTGTAGCTGTAATTTTGTTGCTTCGATATGCTTGCGCTAAGTTTGCCTTCTGTCTAGGTGCATGCCAAGGTAAGTGACATCATCGGCTTGAGGAATTGGTAAGTTGTTTAGCATAAGAGCTCGACAGTTCCTTCTATTAAGCGTAAATGTAACATGTTTGCCTTTCTGGTGGGTTATTCGGATTCGCCAGGTTGCTAGCCATTCCATTTACCACCTTTGGGTGTTCCTGTAATTTTCCAGAGGCTTGTATTAGGCATTTGGATCTGCTGAGGATTGCCGTGTCATCGGCAAAAGTGGACGTTTTGGACGTCTCGTTACTCGTTGGTAAGTCTGCAGTGTTCAGCAGGTAAAGCAATGGGCCGAGTACACTGCCTTGCGGTACACCAGCTTCGATTTCAAAGTCAGCCGAGACGGAGCCATTACATCTTACTGCGAATTTCCTATTGTAAAGGTAAGATTCCATGAGTTTGTGGGTGTACTGTGCGAGTTTCTGCCGGATTTTGAACATTAGACCCTCAAGCCAAACTCTGTCGAAAGCCTGGGCAACGGCGAATGCTGTTCGTATTTCGGATGTTATACGATTGACTTGTTCAATTCTCCCATGTTTTTCGCGGAAGCCGAACTGGTGTGAAGGGATTGTGTTTTCCGATGCCAGAAATGAGTTTAGACGAATCTGCAGGACCTTATTTAAAAAGCTTCGAAAGACATGGCAGCAAACTAATTGGCCTATAGGATGATGGTTGGGTTTTGTCCTTTCCCACTTTAGGAATCATGATAGTAGACCTTTTCCATGCTCTTAGGAAGTAGCCATTTCTTATTATAGCGTTGAGCATTTTGCAGATGTATTGTATGGCGATGGTAGGGAGTTCAAGGATCATTTTCGGTGTGATTAGGTCATGGCCAGGGGCTTTTTTGTCTTTATGTGGTTTTTAATAACTGCAGTGATCTCATCCGATTGGAGTTCCGAGTACTCACTATCCGTTAATGTGCTCGAAGGGGTAAGTACAAATGAGTTTGAAGTTGGATTTGGCTGGAAAACCATTTTAAGATGTGTGGCAAATACGGAAGCCCTCTCTTCGTCACTGCGGGCCCATCCACCGGTTGGACCCCTTGTCGGTGAAACTGTCTCTGTAGGGTCGATTAAAGTTGGGTGGGCTTTCCACAGAGGATGTTTAGTGCTGGATGGACTGAGCTTTTCTATGTATTTCCTTTGAGCCCAGATTTCCTCTTGTCTTAACACCTTGGAGAGGTTGCGGCTGACATGCCTTAGGCGAAGTTTTGCTTCTGGTGATCGAGTAACCTGCCATTCTCTTCTTAGACGTCGTTTTTCCGTTACTAATTGTTCTATCCGCCGGTTCGTAGGCCTGACAGTAGGTTTAGCGTAAGTAGAGGCATGTGGAGTACTCTTGCTGCAGCTCCCACATCGACTCAAGTGTAGAGACGCACATGTCAATGTCCTCTGCAGCGTCCAGTTGTGGGCACTCATGTACATTTTAAATTTAAGCCAATTTGTTTTGTTGTTTGTAAGTATATATGGGCGATCAAGTACTTGAGGTCTTGTTAACAGTGTGAATAGCACTGGAGAGTGATCGGAGGTTAAATCTAGCAGTGTTTCCGCAGTGATCCGATTACGCGGAATCCTCTTGGTTACTGCGAAATCAATCAAGTCAGGCACTTTCTATGGATCAATAAGTAGGCCTACCCGGTGAGACGCAATCCATCTTATTGAGTGGGTTGTTGTGGTTGTACAACTGCTTGCCTTTAGGATTTACCAGGCGAGAACCCCAGTGCGTATGTTTGGCGTTATAGTCCCCTGCTGCAATGAAGCGTTCTCCGAGTGTGTTTAAGAAACCGGTGAATTCCTTTTCAGAGATTGAGAAGCGTGGTGGGCAGTACAGGGCAACCAACATAGTGTTGCCGCAGCTGGTTTGGACGGTTATAGCAGTTGCTTGAAGGTGCTGTGTTTCGAATCCGTTGAGGAACGAGTGTTTTATACGGTTTTTGATAAGGATACCAGTCCCGCCATGAGTTTTTCCGTCTGGATGGTTTGTTGCGTAGAAGGCATATTTTGGTATTTGAAAATTATTTTTTGATGTTAAATGTGTTTCAGATATCAGCATGACGTCGATTTCACTTGAGTCTAGGAATAGTTGCAGTTCATTTTTGTGATTGGAGACGCCGGAGCATTCCAGAGACATAGGCGTAGGGAAGCCATTATTTATTATCGATTAGAGCATTAGGGCCTCCAAACTACTTGGAGTCTATCACGGGCTCCGTCTGTCCAGTTCGGGGCACGCTAGCGAAGTATACACTGTTTATAGCAGGAATATTAGGTGATCTAACATCCTTGGTCAAGAATACCCCCGGTGTAGGTAACCTTTGTTCCCCTTGGGTAAAATCCTTACAGACTGGACATCCTCTGTAGTTGGCCGTATGGTTCCCTCCACAGTTACTGCATAGTCTTCGTGCGACGTTATTTCTGTCTTTGGTGCATATGCTAGATTGGATTCTTCAATACCTCTCTAAGCGTACACAAAAGGTCCTCTTTAAGTCTTCTTTTTCTAAGACCACCCAAGTGACTTCTGGAGTACCTCAGGGTAGTCATTTGGGTCCATTGCTATTCACTCTTTTTATAAATGATCTTCCATTGGTAGTGTCACATTCTCGGGTGCTTATGTACGCGGATGATGTTAAGCCTTACCTCAGTTTTAAAGACATATCGTCTTTTTGCCTACTTCAATCGGATCTTAATGATCTTCAGAGTTGGTGTGAAACCAACCTATTAAACCTTAACGGCTCTAAATGTAAAGTTATGTCTTTTTATAGATGCACTCCATACTAAGCAACTTATTATCTTAACGACACTGCCTTAGAGCGGTTATATATTATCAATGACTTAGGTGTTCTTATGGACCATAAATTAACATTTAATCCTCATATTTCTGCTACAGTTAGTAAAGCTATGAATGTTCTTGGGTTTGTGAAACGATAGTCAAAATAGTTTGACGATCCATACACAACCAAACTTCTGTATACTGCATTAATCCGTCCTATCTTAGAGTACGGATCTTGCATATGGTCACCTCAATATGAGACGCACCAAAGTAAAATTGAATCTGTACAATAGCAATTTTTGCTATTTGCTCTTCGCGGTCTAAATTGAAATCGCAATGTCAATTTGCCATCATACTCCAGTAGGCTTCTTTTAATCAATCTTCCTTCATTAATTAATCGTAGAATAATGCTTGGTGCTATCTTTATTCATAAACTTTTAATAGGTGCAATAGACTCTCCTGAGCTATTGAACCAATTAAACCTATCTGTACCCCGTAGACCTACTAGAAATGTTATTCCTCTTTCCTTAAAACATTGTAGTTCTAACTTTCTTTTCATGAACCTTTTCGAGTCTTATGTTCTGATTACAATCTTCTGTATCCCGTAATCAGATCAGAAGCCTCTCTTTCTCTTGTGAAAACCTCTATTTTAGCTCATTTAGCTCGTAATTAGCTTTAGTTAATCATATTTTTAATTGTTTGTCTGTTACATTTGCATTTGTCCACGCGATCGTGCCGTCCGTTATACGGCTGCGCCCCACGGTCGGTCGGGCGGGAAGTGGACAGCGCTCTGCTTGGGCTCGCGCGAAACAGGCTATGTCCTGGTGTCGCATGGGCCACTTGAACTTACTTCGCATTATACGCGTCAACGTCCAGACAATATATCTCCTTTGAAGGTTGGTATTTCACTCGGCATCGATTGCCAAGCAACTACTTGTTGTTGTGTTATGCCGTCGGTTTTGCATGGCATGCTCTGCGTTCCGGTACTCGTCGCCTGTGGAGTGTTTGGTGCACTATCATCCGTCATCAGGATATATATTGTCTTTCATCGAAGTCGGTCGTTTTTTTTTTTTTTGCGCTCTCGTTTAATTACTGTCTGTTGTTTTTTCGTGAAGTTTATGTATAATATTTAATTAAAATTCATTGCTTTTACCAATTTTTTATCGCGAAGTTTGGCTTAAATTTATGAACATTTATTTATATTAATATCAAAACTTTAACAAGCGCAAATATAATTTTGTTGTTACGCTGATTAGTTTTTGATTTCGTTCTATTTTTTTGCTCCCACCAGCGCTCTCAATTTACAGTTCATAGTTTGTTTTTGTTTGTGTGGTGTTGGTGCTCTCTACTCTTTTTCTTTCTCTTTGGTCGCGCTAACGGCCGTTAACTTCGCGCAGGTGACAAGTTTTTGTTGTTGTGTGTTTTAATACAAAAATAAAAACAAATTCCCTTTTTTTTTTGTTTTCTGTTTTTTAATTTGCATATTGGAATTAGCTTTTGCTTTGGTTTGTGTGTGTCTGCTCATAAAAAATTTGACCCCTTCACATTTAACGTACGAAGAGCTTCAATCGATTGCAATTGAAGTGGAGTCGATATTGAATACCCGTCCAATATCCAGTCACAGAGATGATCCCAATGACGGGGAGGCCCTAACACCAGCCCACTTCACTGCATGCGATCCCTGACCCGGTAGTAAATGACTCAAAACTTTCTTATTTATCTCTTTGGCAAAGAACGACCTATCTCAAGCAACGCTTCTGAGAACTTTGGAAGCGCGATTATATACAACAAGTACAAGAACGCTCTAAGTGGTTGCGTCCGGAAAACAAAATAGCAAGGGATCAATTAGTTCTCATCCATGAAGACAATCTTCACCGCAATGCTGGATTACTGGTCGTGTGGTCGAAGCTATACTTGGTGTAGATGGAAGGGTCAGAGTTGCCGATGTTCGCACCAAGAAAGGAATTATTTGCCGCCCAATCTGCAAACTTGCTCCATTGCTGAGAGATGACGTTTATGTAAATTGGAGGAGTCTTACTTCATCCTTCAATGGGGGAGTATGATAGAGGAGAAGTCATCGTTAACTTAGATTTGTATATATAAAAATTTCTTATATTATTTGTTTAAGATTATTGGAATTTCTACCACTGTATTAACATTAACATGTTCTTAAGTCTTCTGTTACATGGCTCATGAAGAGTTTCTAACTCATGAAACCGAAATAAAAAAATGACTTCTTTCTGAAATTCGAAGAGGAGATGACTTATTTTTCCTCAGTCCACTCCACATGCTATTGAGCATTGAAGTTTTGTACCATCTGAAACTGGGCAGATCAAACAGAAACAATAAATATTGATAAAAACTCAGGAGCTATGAAAAACCCGATATAAAACGTTGACAAAAAGGATTTATTTATGCAAAAGAATATTTCTAAAGTAAATGAAGGAAGAATCGAGACATATATTACTTTTTTTTTCACCGTACCATTTCAACTTTCCTGGTGTCGTGACGTGCTATAATTGTGCTGCTACGCAAACGCAACACGACTAAAGAACATCAAACACAAAAATATAAACTAGAGGGCTGGGGTTAATTTCGACCGCGTCGAAGTATGTATACCCTTGCAACTGTTTTGCTAACTTTTTCCTTACCCATAGCCATCAAAGTGTAAAAACGTTTTATCCAAATAGTCTAATGTCTATAATCTTAGCATAGAAAATAATGAAGTTATTGATCAAAGTCACTATTTTCCACCGATCGTTCCTGTGGGAGCAATATGATATAGTCACCTGATCTTTATCAAATTTGGCAGAGTTGTTTATATCTGGCTCATCAACATTTAATTTCACGACGAAAGCTTAGAAATAACCGAAGTTATTGAGACAAGTCTCTGTTCGTGATTTTGTTGTTTGTATAGAAGCTGTATGATATAGTGGTCCGATCCGGCTGAATTCGAGATATACAAGTGTATACAGTATATATAAGCCTACATTGAAAATTTCAGCTCTGTAGCTCTTACGGTCTAGGAGAAGTTCGCGTCAATCCAGACGGACGGACGGACGGACGGACGAACGGACGGACATGGCTATTTGAACTCATCTCGTCGTGCTGATCAAGAATATATAAACTTTATATGGTCGGAGATGCTTCTTTCCATGCGTTGCATACTTCTGACCAAAATTAATGTACCCTTTTTGCAAGGGTATTAAAATCATACGCAGCAATTCTTCGTCCAACTACTCAATAACTCAATTACGAACAATTAAAAAAAAATTTTTGAAATCGGTTGAAAACTTTTTTAATTATTGTGGTTCAGGCGAAACTTTTTGAAAAACATGATTCCGATAATCGCGTTGAAAGTTTGATTGATTTGGGGTAACATTCTTCAGAAACTGTTTTATAAGATAAAAGAATAAAAAAAAATTTTTTTGCCGTGCACAACATATATAACCCCTTAAGTTTACTTAAATGACAAGCATGGAAGTGACAGAAACAGAACAAAAAACACTTAACTTTACCAAAGGAGTCATGTACTGCAATGAACTTCGTAACATAAATGAAGCCGACAAGAACTTAAAACACACAACGTAAGCGAAGTAACGAAGCGACAGCAACACCAAAAAATAATAGAAAATGGACTTATCGCACTAGGGTTTGCATCACACATACAACCAGAGTCAATTAAAACTAGCTACGAAACTGTTTGCGTTCGGCCCTATATTCCACTGCTGCTAAACAGAACCGCAATTGGTATATACTACAACAAACATAACAAATAGGCGAGAAACACATACGCCAGTACACTAGCATATACAACACTAAATACATACATCTCAAAACAACGCCCCACTGCAAAAACTTTGTTCTACGGCTGCAACTATACAAAACATAACTAAACCATCAGAAGCAAGTCATCGGTATAGATTTTACCAGTTTTGTGTTGTTGTTTTTTTAATTGTAGCGATACATCTGTACAGATCACAAATTTTATGCATCACAACCCACTGAAGACATGAGAGTAAAATTTTCTCCAAAAACAAATCTAACAACCTTCCCAATAACATTAAACCCTCCAAGCAGAAACAAACCAATCCAACAAGAAACAACGTCCAAAAAAAGGCAATAGTAAATCTATTTAAATAAAAACAAACATTTAACTATATTCTACCAAATTTAAAGTTTAAAGTAACACTTAATCCCTTTCCTTAATGTTAAGTATGATCCAATGGAACATAAAAGGTTATATAAACAACTATAATTAATTATGTATTATAATTAAAAAACATTCCCCACAAATAATATTTCCCCAAGAAACACACTATTGCAACAAACACATCCCAATTCCCGTCCCAATAAACTACCAAATTTATACCAATTTAGCTCAAACCATTTTGGAGGTGTAGAGGGATCATCTTAAGATAACAGAAGAGGCAGAATCATACCAAAATTTTACAAAACACAAACCTTACAATACTCAACTACGGCTCCCCAACACACTTCTTTACTCACAACATTTAACATTGAACCACATAGAGCTATCTCTTTGCTCGCCCAACTCACTCCCTTAACCAATTTGATAACAATCGACGGCCTTCATGCGAGCGATCATTTTCCAATCCTAATCTCTTTATTCTCAGAACAACAACCAACCATTTTTTTTCGACCCTTTTTCAAAATAGAAGAAGCCGACTGGACATTATTTACTAATCTTACTGACAATACAAACCAGCATATTTCTAAAAGCACAAACATCAATAAAGAATCAGCAAGCATAAAAAAAATAATTTTACAAGCTGCCCATCACACCATACCACAAATATAAATATTCAGAAAAACCAATAAACTACACACCCATCCGTCAGCACAAACAATTGAATCAGATATTACATAGATAGAACTACTAACTGCACTACACTCCCTCAAAGAAACACCGCCGGGCCTAAACCGAATATCTTACCCTATGATAAAAAAAACTTCTTACTCAGTTAATCTAGAAACACTGACCTTTCCAACAATATTTTCAACAACTTTATTCCTCAATCCTACAAAACTAGATATCCCTATCCTTAAATCCAACTCAACCAAGACAGTAATAAGCGATTAGACCAGTCTCACTTAACTGCTGTTTATCAAAAATATTATAAGAAATCATAGCCAAACGACTTTGGTGGTTTGGATCAAAATACAACCTCCTCCACCCTACACAATCAGGGTTTAAACAAGGCCAATCGGTTACAGACTGTCAGCTTCTTTCAGATCATTTGATAACCAAATCCTTGAGAACCAAAAAGCACACCTCTATCATCGCGCGGTATTACCGAAATTCGGGCCTGCAAATAAACTTAAACAAACAAAATGACGCTCTTTTAAGACTTTTAATCTCTCTCTCATCTTACTCTTAGGGTACTTTATTATATTTAAATAGACACATTAAATGGAGCGATACATACGCAGCTGCATTAATCTAAGTACACAAGTATATTTTTGCTAAGTATGTATATTTTTCGTAGCCAAGAGGCCAAGACTAGAGTAAGTGAAATAAGATTGTACAATTATTAGTTATAAGAAATCTGTAAACTAACCGAAATTACTTGCAGAATTTCATAGCTTCTCGCTTACCGCAAAGGTAACCTTACGATAAAATATATTAAATTTTATTTCAAAGGCTTTGGCGGAGCTAGATTAACTAGTCGAACGAGCAACAATTCTTTTTAATTATTTTTAATTTCTACGAGAAACTAAATTTACTCTTTGTAAAAGAATTACTAGAATTCCACTGCACCTGCTGAGGTTCAAAAAACAATGCCAACTCGAGATCCTGGATGTGCAAGACTTGTCACAATTAGAAAAACAACAACACAAAACTGGTAAAATATATACCGATGAGTTGCTTCTGATGATGGTCGGTGATGGTTTAGTTGTGTTTTGTCTAGTTGCAGCCGTAGAACAAAGTGTACTGGCGTATGTGTTTCTCGCCTATTGGCTATGTTTGTTGTAGTATATACCAATTGCGGTTCTGTTTAGCAGCAGTGGAATATAGGGCCGAACGCAAACAGTTTCGCAGCTAGTTTAAATTGATTCTGATTGTATGTGTGATGCAAACCTTAGTGCGATAAGTCCATTTTCTCTTGTTTTTTGGTGTTGCTGTCGATGTTTTTGTTATTTGGTTGTCATTTCAAAATTTTTCTTACTTCGCTTACGTTGTGTGTTTTAAGTTCTTGTCGGCTTCATTTATGTTACGAAGTTCATTGCAGTATATGACTCCTTTGGTAAAGTTAAGTGTTTTTTGTTCTGTTTCTGTCACTTCCATGCTTGTCATTTAAGAAAACTTAAGGGGTTATATATGTTGTGCACGGCAAAAAAAAATTTTTTTTATTCTTTTATCTTATAAAACAGTTTCTGAAGAATGTTACCCCAAATCAATCAAACTTTCAACGCGATTATCGGAATCATGTTTTTCAAAAAGTTTCGCCTGAACCACAATAATTAAAAAAAGTTTTCAACCGATTTCAAAAATTTTTTTTTAATTGTTAGTAATTGAGTTAGTGAGTAGTTGGACGAAGAATTGCTGCGTATGATTTTAATACCCTTGCAAAAAGGGTACATTAATTTTGGTCAAAAGTATGCAACGCATGGAAAGAAGCATCTCCGACCATATAAAGTTTATATATTCTTGATCAGCACGACGAGATGAGTTCAAATAGCCATGTCCGTCCATTCGTCCGTCCGTCTGGATTGACGCGAACTTCTCCTAGACCGTAAGAGCTACAGAGCTGAAATTTTCAATGTAGGCTTATATATACTGTATACACTTGTATATCTCGTATTCAGCCGGATCGGACCACTATATCATACAGCTCCTATACAAACAACAAAATCACGAACAGAGACTTTTCTCAATAACTTCGGTTATTTCTAAGATTTCGTCGTGAAATTAAATGTTGATGAGTCAGATATAAACAACTCTGCCAAATTTGATAAAGATCAGGTCACTATATCATATAGCTCCCATAGGAACGATCGGTGGAAAATAGTGACTTTGATCAATAACTTCATTATTTTCTATGCTAAGATTATAGACATTAGACTTTTTGGATAAAACGTTTTTACACTTTGATGGCTATGGGTAAGGAAAAAGTTAGCAAAACAGTCGCAAGGGTATACAAACTTCGACGCGGTCGAAATTAACCCCGGCCCTCTGGTTTATATTTTTGTGTTTGATGTTCTTTAGTCGTGTTGCGTTTGCGTAGCAGCACAATTATAGCACGTCATGACACCAGGAAAGTTGAAATCGTAGGGTGAAAAAAAAAAAATATATGTATTCTAATAATATATCGATTCTTTCTTCATTTACTTTAGAAATATTCTTTTGCATAAATAAATCCTTTTTGTCAAGGTTTTATATACGTGATTATCGGGTTTTTCATAGCTCCTGAGTTTTTATCAATATTTATTGTTTCTGTTTGATCTGCCCAGTTTCAGATGGTACAAAACTCCAATGCTCTTTCTTCATTTACTTTAGAAATATTCTTTTGCAAAAATAAATCCATTTTGTCAAGGTTTTATATCCGTTATGGTCGGGTTTTTCATAGCTCCTGAGTTTTTATCAATATTTATTGTTTCTGTTTGATCTGCCCAGTTTCAGATGGTACAAAACTTCAATGCTCAATAGCATGTGGAGTGGACTGAGGAAAAATAAGTCATCTCCTCTTCGAATTTCAGAAAGAAGTCATTTTTTTATTTCGGTTTCATGAGTTAGAAACTCTTCATGAGCCATGTAACAGAAGACTTAAGAACATGTTAATGTTAATACAGTGGTAGAAATTCCAATAATCTTAAACAAATAATATAAGAAATTTTTATATATACAAATCTAAGTTAACGATGACTTCTCCTCTATCATACTCCCCCATTGAAGGATGAAGTAAGACTCCTCCAATTTACATAAACGTCATCTCTCAGCAATGGAGCAAGTTTGCAGATTGGGCGGCAAATAATTCCTTTCTTGGTGCGAACATCGGCAACTCTGACCCTTCCATCTACACCAAGTATAGCTTCGACCACACGACCAGTAATCCAGCATTGCGGTGAAGATTGTCTTCATGGATGAGAACTAATTGATCCCTTGCTATTTTGTTTTCCGGACGCAACCACTTAGAGCGTTCTTGTACTTGTTGTATATAATCGCGCTTCCAAAGTTCTCAGAAGCGTTGCTTGAGATAGGTCGTTCTTTGCCAAAGAGATAAATAAGAAAGTTTTGAGTCATTTACTACCGGGTCAGGGATCGCATGCAGTGAAGTGGGCTGGTGTTAGGGCCTCCCCGTCATTGGGATCATCTCTGTGACTGGATATTGGACGGGTATTCAATATCGACTCCACTTCAATTGCAATCGATTGAAGCTCTTCGTACGTTAAATGTGAAGGGGTCAAATTTTTTATGAGCAGACACACACAAACCAAAGCAAAAGCTAATTCCAATATGCAAATTAAAAAACAGAAAACAAAAAAAAAAGGGAATTTGTTTTTATTTTTGTATTAAAACACACAACAACAAAAACTTGTCATAATAAATTTAAGCCAAACTTCGCGATAAAAAATTGGTAAAAGCAATGAATTTTAATTAAATATTATACATTAACTTCACGAAAAAACAACAGACAGTAATTAAACGAGAGCGCAAAAAAAAAAAAAACGACCGACTTCGATGAAAGACAATATATATCCTGATGACGGATGATAGTGCACCAAACACTCCACAGGCGACGAGTACCAGAACGCAGAGCATGCCATGCAAAACCAACGGCATAACACAACAACAAGTAGTTGCTTGGCAATCGATGCCGAGTGAAATACCAACCTTCAAAGGAGATATAGTGTCTGGACGTTGACGCGTATAATGCGAAGTAAGTTCAAGTGGCCCATGCGACACCAGGACATAGCCTGATTCGCGCGAGCCCAAGCAGAGCGCTGTCCACTTCCCGCCCGACCGACCGTGGGGCGCAGCCGTATAACGGACGGCACGATCGCGTGGACAAATGCAAATGTAACAGACAAACAATTAAAAATATGATTAACTAAAGCTAATTACGAGCTAAATGAGCTAAAATAGAGGTTTTCACAAGAGAAAGAGAGGCTTCTGATCTGATTACGGGATACAGAAGATTGTAATCAGAACATAGGACTCGAAAAGGTTCATGCAAAGAAAGTTAGAACTACAATGTTTTAAGGAAAGAGGAATAACATTTCTAGTAGGTCTACGGGGTACAGATAGGTTTAATTGGTTCAATAGCTCAGGAGAGTCTATTGCACCTATTAAAAGTTTATGAATAAAGATAGCACCAAGCATTATTCTACGATTAATTAATGAAGGAAGATTGATTAAAAGAAGCCTACTGGAGTATGATGGCAAATTGACATTGCGATTTCAATTTAGACCGCGAAGAGCAAATAGCAAAAATTGCTTTTGTACAGATTCAATTTTACTTTGGTGCGTCTCATATTGAGGTGACCATATGCAAGATCCGTACTCTAAGATAGGACGGATTAATGCAGTATACAGAAGTTTGGTTGTGTATGGATCGTCAAACTATTTTGACTATCGTTTCACAAACCCAAGAACATTCATAGCTTTACTAACTGTAGCAGAAATATGAGGATTAAATGTTAATTTATGGTCCATAAGAACACCTAAGTCATTGATAATATATAACCGCTCTAAGGCAGTGTCGTTAAGATAATAAGTTGCTTAGTATGGAGTGCATCTATAAAAAGACATAACTTTACATTTAGAGCCGTTTAGGTTTAATAGGTTGGTTTTGTGGTACACGTCTTTACTTTTCAATTGTCGCACAAGAACTGATTTAATGAGTTTTTCGTATAGCTAGCTTATTCTAGATGGATGTGGATCTTATAAATGTAGATAACTGAGATAACTTGGTAGTGTGAGGATCCACTGTGGGACTTATGGTGATGTGACTAGGTGATGCCTACAACTCGGCCATCCTGACCAGAGAGCTCCCGATCTCTTAGCTATTTGAATTACTTAGCCATGGCCGTATGTTTCCTATGGCCCATACTCCTTTATAAGGAGTCTGGTTTGCTCAAAACCCTCAACATCCTCCAAAACATATCTGTCATTTCGCAGCACTTTTGTCACTCTATACGGACCTTTGAATTTGGGAATAAGTTTTTTAGACACTCCTATATGTGAGTCGAAATTCCTAACCATCACCAAATCGTCTGCCTTATACTTAGCTGGATCTCTTCTTTTAGAGTCTACTCTTAACTTGTTATACGTTTGTACTTTTTCTATACTCCTACCCGCATCCTGTCTTGTTTTATCCAAGTTTCTATCTATACTCATTTTATTTAATTCATCTAAACTTATTTTTAATGCGTCTATAACCTTTCCTCTTTGTGCAACTCCGAACAAAACTTTACTTGGATGCTGACTAATTGACCTTTGTAGCGTGTTGTTAAGTGCATATTCAACTGTTTCTAAGATTGTGTCCCAATACAATCCTTTGTCCGGCTCAGTCAGTTTAGCGATCATGGGACCCAAACTTCTATTTACCCTTTCTACTTGTCCGTTGGCCTGCGGAGATCCTGTAGCGATTTTTATGTGTTTGACTTTATTTTCGGCTAAAAAATCTTCAAATTCTTTTGATGTGAAGCAAGTTCCTCGATCAGAAATAACGCATTTGGGCCTACTATACGCTCTAAAATAGTCTTTCAATGCTAATACTGCCTCCTTTGACTTTGTGGTTTTCGCTGGGTACAGACGAACGAACTTTGTGAAAGCATCGATTACAACTAATATGTGCTTGTTAGATCTGCTCTTATCTATTGGACCATAGTGATCTATGTGTATGACATCAAAAGGGACTGTTTGCTTAGGAATGTTATGAAGAAAGCCTTCCTCTTTTCCATTTTTATCTGAATAAGATATACATTTTAAACAATTTTGTACGTGCTGTTTGCATTTTTCTTTAACGCTAGGGAACCAATAACTTTTCGAAATAATATCTACCATTTTGTCTACTCCAATATGGGCTAACTGATCGTGATAACTATACATGACATGACTTTCCATTTCCTTCGGGTCGTAAAATAAAAGAGATTCCTTATCTTTCTTTCTGTACACTATGCCATTGCGCATTTCATAATCTTTGTGTTCTGTATTCTGTAGTTTCATTAGAATTTCTTTAATTTTCTCATCTCTACTTTGACAAATAATTAGCTTCTCTTCGAATGAATTGGAATCAATGGTGAGTATGTGTGTGTTTCTGCTAAGCGCATCAACGTGCTGCATGCGCTTTCCGGCTCGGTGCTTTAAGGTATAGTCATAGTCTTGAAGAAGAAGAGCCCATCGAGCTATTCTGGGAGAAAGTTCTTTCTTATTAAGTGCTAGCGTAAGTGCACTACAGTCCGTGACTATCTTGAATTCTAATCCTTGAAGATATATTCTAAAACGTTTCAATGAATACACTACGGCTTTGTCTCAAGTTCGAAACTATGGTACTTGGCTTCTACATCTGTTGTACGCCTAGAAAAATAGAACACCAAAACCAAGGGCACTAGCGTCGCAGTGTAACTCTGTTGGGTCGGTCGGGTTGTACAAAGCAAGTATAGGGGCTTCTAGCAAATTTCTTTTTAATTTTTCAAAACATTCTAATTCTTTACCACCGAACTCAAATTTTCTATCTTTTCTCACCAGATCGTACAATGGTTTTGCTATTGTTGAAAAATCTTTAACAAATCGTCGGAAATAAGAGCACAACCCTAGGAAACTCTGTACCTCATGTGTTTTAGTCGGTACTGGAAAATCGCCAACTGCCTGTAGTCCTTTTGGATCTGGCTTGATGCCGTCTCCTGTTATCACGTATCCCAAATGTTTAATTTTTTCCTGAAGAAATTCGCACTTGTCAATTCTTAATTCAAGTTTGTTGGCAACTACACGTTTGAAAACTTCTGTTAATATTTCTAAATGACTTTTACTATCCTTTGTTGCTATCAATATGTCGTCCATGTAAATTAAAACCTTGTCTTCTCGAACTAAATCAGCAAAAATTTTGTTAACATATCTTTGAAAAACTGCGGATGCGTTTCGTAGTCCAAATGGCATTCGTATTGACCCATCGGTGTTGTAAACGCCGTATACTTGATAGAGTCTTCATTCCTAAAGACGTGAAAAAAGCCATTTTTTATACCCTTGCAGAGGGTATTATAAAATTGGTCAGATGTTTGTAACGCACAGAAGGAGACGTTTCCGACCCCATAAAGTATATATATTCTTGATCAGCATGAGAAGCTGAGTCGATATAGCCATGTCCGTCTGTCCGTCCGTCCGTCCGTCCGTCCGTCCGTCCGTCTGTGCAAATCAACTTCACGCCGGCATCTTAAGAGCTATTAGGATGAAATTTTGTGGGCTTTTTATTACCCGGGCTAGATAAAGTATGAAATTTGTCAGGATCGGGCCACTATATCATATAGTTCTAGAACAAACATTTTTGCAAAAATTTGAGTATCCCCATGAAATTTACCAATATGATAGTATTTGGCATAAATTGACAGATCCCAAAATTTGAATCTGATCGGATAAATAGAACAGAAGTTACAGTCAACACAAATCGGTTCAAATGATGACCTAGTAGACAGCAAGCAGCGCTGCCGGCAGCAAACAGCGCTGCTTGCTGCTCAAACAGACCACATGCATACACACACACAGACGCAGCGCTACAAGAACTGTATGTGTATGCGTGTTGTGCTTTGCTTAGGGAATGATGCAAGAAGAAAGAAAATGTATTATAAAAAGAGAAATAATTTGAATGTTTTGTTTGTGAATTGATGAACTCAGTTGCAGGGAAAAAAATTTCAAAATGTAAAAAAATTATTGCGAAAGACTGCAAGGGTATATAAACTTCGGCATTGCCGAAGTTAGCTTCTTTGATATTTAAGTCTAACTTGGTGAACACACTCTTTTCCGAAAGTTTGTCTATAAGGTCATCTATTAAAGGTGTGGGGTAATTGTCTTTGAGCATGTTCTTGTTAAGGGTTCGGTAATCTACACACATTCTAAGTTCTCCGGATTTCTTTTTAGCAAGTACTATTGGTGATGCGTACTCTGACTCGCTTACTCGTATAATTCCGTTTTGAATATACTCATCTAGCATGCTTTGGACTTGTGCTTTCTCTGCAAATGACAAACGTCTCGGGGGATAATTAAAGGGTTTCGTGTTCTCAAAATTTAGTTTCATTTTCCATTTAACTGACGGATGCTCTGGTCTTTTGACTTTGACATAAAACTGACTAAAAATATCGATGAGTTCCTTTCTTAAACTAACGTTACAATTATCGTTGATTTTTAGCGAACTACCCTCATTGGGTTCGGGATACTCGATTGACAATATTTCAAACGCTGACTGTTCATTCTTCTCAGACTCTAAATTTTCGACCGATCTTTTTGTATTTTCTTGACATTCCTGCTTCGCGCTATTTTCCTTAATCTTTTCATTATCTTTACGATCATTATTTACTATTTTTACATTTGTATAATTTCTATCGTTTCTTTCTATAATTTCTTTCTTTTCAGCCGCTTTATTTTCCGCGAGTTTTGCTTTAGCATTATTATTTTTTCTAACTCTATCATTTTGCATGCCATCATTCTCAGAAATTCTATTCGTTTCAGTGCTATCCTTTTCATTAATTTGATTCTTTTTTATACTAGCGCTTTTAGCAGGTCGGTCATTCTTACAACTATTATTTTCATTATTTTGACATCTATCATTTTCGATTTGACGATAATTTTTACAGCTATCATTTTCGATTTGACGATCATTTTTACATCTATCATTTTCGTTTTGACGATCATTTTTACAGCTATCATTTTCGTTTTGACGATCATTTTTACATCTATCATTTTCATAAGTTCGATCGTTTTTGCTTACAAATTCGAAATTACCATTTCTTAAAAAATCTCTGCCTAACATAACGTTAAATGCCATCGATCCGTTTGTCACAACTAGTAGTTCAAAATAAATTCTTTCTTTATTTAAAACAACAAAACATGAAATTTTTCCCAGTACATTTAAAGGACTGTTATTTAACCCAAAGTAGGTGGTATTGTCTTCGTTGACTTCAAAGTTGACGTAATTCAATATTTGTTCAATGCATGAAAATTTGATAAAACTAATTGGACTCCCAGAATCGATCAGGCATTCTAGAAATAGACATTTTTTAGTCTTAGAATTAAAATTTATGTGAAACAATCTTACAAATTCGTTTTTACGATCCCTTTTTCTCTCGCTGCATTTCGATACCAAATGGTCCAGGTTCTCGCTTCGGTTTGTTGCAATCGGCCGCAAAATGTCCGATTGAGTTACAGTTGGAGCACCTTCCGACCTTAGAAGAACCGTCCTTGGTAACCACCCTCGGTTTTTCTATAACCTGCGCACGCTTACGCAAGGTAACTTTATTGAAAGCCTGCAATAGATGTTGAGTCGTGACGAAGCATTGCATGTGGGCCTGCTGTTTCAGTTGATCATCGGGAATTCCCTCGATGATATTGTCGATTAATTCCTCCTCATCCATTTGGATTTCTGCTGCCAGAAGGATCTTCTCTTTGAAATATTGCGAAAAGTTTCCGGTGGTCTTCCAATTCCGGTCCTGGAATTTGCGACGCAACATTATTTTGCTTTCCTTAATTTGAAAAGCATTTTCCATTTGATTTAACAGCTGAGTCACCGGCATAGTCAATAATGTTTCGTTGGAGTATAGCCAGACCTGAGCATGGTCTTTCAATTTTGACATAATTAGTGTGCGAACGACTTCGTCATTGAGATCGTACATCTTGGCCACGGCATTCAGCTGAGCGATCCAAATATTAACTTTTGCTTCCACTGCGCCGTCGAATATTGGTAGCATTTCCTTTACCATGACGAATTGGGAGTTGCCATTTGAAAATAAGTTTGCATTGTTGATGTTTCCAACTTCAGATATGGCAACATTGTTTTGCTCACTGCTGGGCTGTCTAGTGCCGACAACGCTGTTGTGACCAGTGTTGGTTACCAGGTTTGGCGATTTAGAGACGGTCACATTATTTCGCATGGAATTGGATTTCTTAAGAAGCATGTTTTCTATTTGAATGAGTTCCAATTGGCGACGCAAGAATTCCAACTCTGTAACCGATTCACGCGCGCTTTTTTGTGACGCTCCTATCTCTCCGTCTCGCTCGTTCGGTTGCTCACCAATAAGTTCAGATTCGCGCGCGAAAGGCGCGTCGTCGCTATCTCGCTCACGCTCATTACAGACTGCAGAGGCGCCAATGTCGTGATTGAGTTCAAACTGCGCGTCATTACTGCTCTGCTCACTCTCGTTGCTGAGCTCTATGCCACCAACGGCGCCTTCGATTTCATCTGGAACTTGCTGGTCGGCTTCTTCACCATCTAGGTATGGTTCGTCCACGCCATCCGGAGGTGGGCATGATCCTCGGGCTTCGGGTGGCACCAGGTTGAGTCGTGCGGCCAATGCCGCTTTAGTTCCACTTTTTTGGAGACCTAGGTTCTCCAGCCACTTTCGCAACTGGGTTGCGCTGTACTTATTTGATTCAATTGTCTCCATTTAAATGTTTTTTTTTTAAAACGAAACAAAAAAAAAGTTATTGATTTATTTCAGACACTTTGTAGGCTGTATGATTTTGCAATAAAAAAAAAAAAATTTTTTTTCACTGTTACCCACTTCTGAAATTGTGGTACACGTCTTTACTTTTCAATTGTCGCACAAGAACTGATTTATTGAGTTTTTCTTATTGCTAGCTTATTCTAGATGGTTACATGTATGTGTGTGGATCTTATAAATGTAGATAACTGAGATAACTTGGTAGTGTGAGGATCCACTGTGGGACTTATGGTGATGTGACTAGGTGATGCCTACAGTTTCACACCAACTCTGAAGATCATTAAGATCCGATTGAAGTAGGCAAGAAGACGATATGTCGTTAAAACTAAGGTAAAGCTTAACATCATCCGCGTACATAAACACCCGAGAATGTGACACTACCAATGGAAGATCATTGATAAAAAGAGTGAATAGCAATGGACCCAAATGACTACCCTGAGGTACTCCAGAAGTCACTTGGATGGTCTTAGAAAAAGAAGACTTAAAGAGGACCTTTTGTGTACGCTTAGAGAGGTATTGAAGAATCCAATCTAGCAAAAGGCTGGGGATGCCAAGTGCATTAAACTTATATAAAAGCAGAGTGTGATTAACAGAGTCAAAGGCCTTGCTGAAGTCAGTGTAAATGACATCAGTTTGCACGGCAGTCTTAAACCCTTTGATTGAATGAGATGTAAATTCTAATAGGTTAGTAGTTGTCGCTCTACGCTTTTGAAACCCATGTTGGGATGACGAAATGATTGAGCTAGAAAAATGCTGCAATTGAGACGGTATTTATTTATTTATTTATTTATTTAGACTATGATTAGTAGGTAATTGCAAATTACCTCTAATCGATATGCTAGCTATAACTACTATGGTCTTAAGCTAGTTGTAAAATATACAGTTCTTTATAATTAATACTAATTTTTATTTCTTTTGTTAACCTATATTTACATGGGTTGGGTAATATTTTACAATAGGTGGTATAGGTTTATTTCTTTAAAGAATTGGGAGATAGCGACAATATTGGGGTTACTTAGGGATAGGGATTCAATAGGGTTAGGGTGTAGGAATTTTTTCCTCGGCTCGTTATATTCCTTGCATTCTGTGAGTATGTGGAGAATTGTAAATATTTTGTTGCAATGTACACATTGTGGGGGGGGGGTTGTTTTTTGAATATGAATTCGTGGGTGAGTTTTGTGTGTCCGAATCGTATTCTTTGAAATTTGATGATGTCTGTTCGTTTAACGTTGTTGTCTATTTTTATTTGTGAGTCTCTTTTCGATGTTTGGTTTACATTAGTCGTCTTGTAGTGGTCTGATGTATTCCTCCAAACTTTGCTTTTGTATTTCTTAAGTATGATGCCCTTTATGTACTTTGTTGTGTCTTTGTGGTTAATGTTTTGCTCAACTATATATGGGACACTGTAAGCTATCTTTGTGGCTCTGTCCGCTGTTTCATTGCCCTGGATGCCAGTGTGACCTGGTACCCATATCAAAATTATTTTGGGGTATTGGTGGGTTACTATGTCTCGTATATGAGAGATGTACGGATTTTGGTTGTTGACCTGGGTTACTGCCTGTATTGCTGACAGTGAGTCTGTACAAATTGCAAAATGCTGTTTTTCTCTTAGTGCATATTTACAAGCAGCCAGTATAGCTGCTGCTTCCGCTGTGTAATTCGAGGTGTGAGGTGGGAGCAGGGCCGTTTTAATTATGTCTGACTCAGTTGTGATGCTGTATGAGACTCCTTGTAATGATTTTGATCCGTCCGTGTAAATAAATTTATACCTATCATATCTTTCTTTGAGGCTAAGGAGCATTTTGCGATATATTATGGGGGGTGTAGATGACTTAGTCGTATAGTGAAGAGAGAGATTAACTGACTCTTTACTGAGGGACCATGGGGGTTTTAGTAATTTTCTGCTTCTTATTGGGGTAAACAATAGATCATTGTGTTTGCAGAAGTTCAAAGTGTTATGCAGAATCGATGGTATTCTGGGTGTTTTTTTCGATTTTTTTATTTTTTTTAACACTTCTTGGAGAGGTGTGTTTGATGCGAGCATTAGAGTCTTGTACAGTTTTGCTGTTGCTAGCGAAAATCTCGACTCGATTGGCATAAGGTCGGCTTCATAAAGAAGATTATTAATTGGGGTAGACCGAAAGGCTCCGAAGGTTTTCCTCAATGCATCATGATAGATGGATTTAAGTTTTATTTTGTAGGAAGGGGGGCAATTGCCGTACAGAGGTAGACAAAAGTCTATTTTTGACATGATCAAAGCTTGTATCGTATTTATTAGTGATCTAATATCACAACTATATTTTTGGTTAGCTAGCCATTTTATTAGGTTAAGTCTTTGTGCAATTTGGACTGTTAAGTTGTCTATGTGTTGTTTCCATCTGTATCTATTTGTTATAACCAGACCAAGGATTTTTATGGAATTACTTGCGTTGAGGTTGTAAGATTGGGAACTTAGTTGAAAATTGCATTTCTTTTTCCTGCAAATGTGCATGTGTTTGCATTTATTTACAGATAGTTTTGCTCCCGAGTATTCACACCAGTTTAGAATATCTGTGAAAAGGGGATTTATGTTTACCATTGTTGTGTTTTTATTAATTTTTTTTATTATTGTGAAGTCGTCGGCGTATGCAACGAAGTCAAATCCTTTGTGTACTGAGATGGTGCGACACAGTTTGTTGTAAGCTATGAGAAAAAGAATTACGGATAAAGGTGATCCCTGCGGTATGCCATTTTCAAGCGGTTTACTTTCCGAAAATTGACTGTTTACTTGAACTTTGATGTATCTATTTGTCAGAAAATTGTTGACGTAGTTTAATATTTTAGGTCCTATTTTCCAATTAATTAACTCATCAATGATTGTATGGATTCCTATTTTGTCATAGGCCTTTTCGAAGTCGAGGCTCATGACTGAGAGATGGTTTCTTGTGGATAGGGCGGAAGTAGTCTGGTAGTCTAAGAGAGTTAGACATTCCGACACTGACATGCCCTTTCGAAAGCCTATTTGCCGACTATCCAGAAGCTTACTATTGGTAGCAAGCCACCATAGTCGGTTTGCTACAATTTTGTCCAAAACTTTAGCCATGCAAGGGTTTAGTGAAATGGGGCGGTATGAGTTTATTGCAGTTTTTGGAGTATTTGGTTTATGGATAGGGACTACTACGCTGTTTTTGAAGTTTTGTGGGATATGAGAATTAAGAATCATGTTATACAGTTTTATTACCCGGTCTGAGACCTCGCTGGACAAGTTTTTTAGCATAGGGTAAGAGATTCTGTCGAGCCCTGGGCTCTTACCTTTAAGGCTGTTTAATGCTGATCTGAATTCTATGTGCTTGATCTCAGATTCAATGCTGAGCGCTTCGTGGGGAGGTTCGTAGGAGGGGATAATTGTTTTAGATCGGTTTTTATTGTTCCTAAACGAGACGCTAAATTTGTGGTCGGAGGATTCTCTAGACCAGTGATTTACAAACAACTGTGCTATGTCTGTCTTATTGATGACATTTATTGTTGGGTCATTTGGTGAGGTTATGCAGTGAATTCCGTTTCTCAATTTTCTTCCACAGAAAGTGTTGATATTTGACCAAATTTTTAAAGGGGTTGATGTTGGGTTAATTTCGGAAGTGAATTTTTGTAGTGAAAGCCTTTTTGATTGTTTTAACTCTCTTCTAAAGAGTGCTTTAGCCTTTTTGAACTCTACTATATTTTCAGTATTTATATTTTTCCTAAGTTTGTACCATGCTTTGTTTTTGTTAGTTTTTAACTCTTCTAGCTTCTTGCTCCACCACGGGACTGAGAATCTTTTATTAAATTTTGGACATGTCTGTGGTATGCTTAATATTTGCACTTTGTCTAATTATTTTGATTAAATTCGCTGTTTCTTTGTTTACTTCATTGCTCTTTAGCCTCTTTGAGTGAAAAAGTTCAGTTTGGGTAGCAAAATTTAGCCAATCCGCCAGATCAAGTCTAAATTTAGGACGTCTATCTTGGTGTTCATAGTTTGTACTGCCAAAAATAGTTATGTAGATGGGGAAGTGGTCGCTCCCATGGAGGTCTGTGTCTGCTTTCCACTTAAGATGTGGTAGCAGATTCGGGGTCGTCAGAGTGAGATCTACATGTGTCATCGTATGGTGCGTAGAATAGTGAGTTGGTGTGCCGTCGTTTAGGGTAATGAAGTTTGACTGGGAAATAAATTTGAATACAATATTCCCTTTAACATTATTTTTTGGTGATCCCCAGGTTTGGTGCCAGCTATTGAAGTCTCCGCATATTATGGTATTAATACTCGGGCTACCAAACATATTTTCTAAATTGTGTTTGTTGGATTGTTTATTTGGTGGGATATATGTGTTTATAATTTGGATTTTATATTTGGAATGAAGGATTATTCCAACGGCATCGAAATCATTATTTGTTCTGAGTGAGTCATATTGAAGAGATTTGTGGATTAGCATAGCTACTCCTCCATGTGAGTTCTTTGATGAATTTTTGTGAATTAATGTGAAGTTAAGTGGGATAGGGATATTGGGTTGGGAGTGGATGTGGGTTTCTTGAAGGCAGATAATTTTTGGGCTAACCGCTTTTATCATTATTTGTAGTTGGTCGTAATTATTCACGTAACCATTGCAATTCCATTGAATTATTATTATCATTACTTGTAATTCTATGTAAGTATGTTATTTATAAAACTTTTACGAATTTGTTAGTTGGTTAGTTTTATTTTTAAGTTGACTTTCTAGTTTGTCAGATTTGTCTTTAGCTTTTAGGGGTTTGGTAAGAGGATTAAGTTTTGAGTGACTTCTCAGCTTACGATCTGATTCCGGTATCGATTTTTTTGGATGGTCATTTCTCAATGTTGGGTCTACTTCCATGTCTTCTTGGGTGCCTTGTGTTGTTCCGGTAATGTGTGTTGGGTCGCTATTTATTAAGTCATCGTATCTTTTGACTTGTCGAGGTTGCGCTTTATTTTGATTCTGTGATGTTGGGCTGATGCTTGATGGTTGATATGATTTTTCTTTGGAGATGTTTGACTGCGTTGATGCAATCTTTGCGTAAGGCTTAGGTTGATGTAGGTGGCGTGTGAAATAAATTCGTGTAGCCGTTTTGTGATCGACTCGTTCTATTGTTTTGATTGCCAATATTTCTTTTTGTTTTACGAACTCAGGGCAAGATTTGTCTATCGGGCTATGGTTGAATTCGTCATTTATGTCATATTTGCAGTTGATGCAAAATTTAGGCTTGGTACATACTTCGCCTTCTTTGTGCATGTCTGTTGAGCAGATTTGGCAATGTTGATTTTCTTTTGTGCAGTTTTTTGTTGAATGTCCGAATCTAAAGCATTTTTTGCATTTAAGAGGTAATGGAATGTAAGGTCGAACCTTAACCCTTTCGTATCCAATCATCATTGTAGTTGGAAGTTTTGTCGTCTCAAATGTTAAAATGACAAGTCCGGTTTCAACCAGTTCACCGTTTTGCATTTTTTTTATTTTTTGTACATAGGTTATTTTCTGTGTACTCAGTTCTTCTAATATTTCCTTCTCATCCACGTTCCGCAGGTCATTGGAGTAGATGACGCCTCTTGAAGAGTTCAACGACTTATGTTCGCTTGCGCACACTGGGAAGTCGTGAAACTGTGTTATTTTAATTAGTCGCTGCGCTTGAGTTGTGCCTTTTGTCTTGACCAAAAGATTTCCATCTCGGGTTTTGGTACATGATTCCACTTCTCCATTGCACGCGTTATCTATGACTTTTTTAATTATAAAAGGTGACACTTTTTCGAAGCTGTTGTTATCTATTCTTCTTATTACAACAAATTTCGGTTCCGTGTTGATAGATTTGTCTCACGGTGTTGGGAATCTTATGTCGGGCGGTCGCGACATTGTCGTTGTTGTTGGGCTGGCGCCCGCTTAGTTCGACTTCGTGGACTACTGTTTTATTTTTTTTTTTGTGTAATTGTTTTCTGAGTGTTTTACTTGTGCACTTGTTTCTTTGTACATGCAAGGTAGTTGTTTTTGTAATTGTTACCACTGGCGGTGACGATTGATAGCACGTCTTTACTCCGTGAAGTTTCGACTGAGACTGTGAGACGGTATTATTTTCTCAAATGCTTTGGGTATGGCAGACAGTTTAGATATACCCCTACAATTGGAGGCTTCTGACTTTTTCCCCTTTTTATGAAGAGGAATAATAAATGATTCGTTCCAGATGGACGGGAAGGCGGAAGATGTAACGGATAGTGTAAACAACTTAAGTATTGGCTTACATATCTGCGCAAAGCCTTATTACGCAGCCTGGTATTCCATCAGGGCCAGGTGCATATATTGGTTTGACGGAACTAAGCACGCTAAGAACCGAACTTTCTTCAAACACAGGGTCTAAAATGCAATTAGACGATTGCAAGTGATAAGGATAAGGAGGATTTGCTTGATAAATCGAGGAGGAATAAGTTGTTTTGAAAAAATCAGCAAACATATCCGCAATTGCCTGATCATTGTCAGCTTTATTGTAAACGAAAGACAATAAGACGAATTTATAAAATTGCTTAGGATCGCGAGAAAATCTAAGTTTACATCTCTGAAGATAATTCTAATAGCATTGTGAATTCAGCACCATAAAATTTGATCGAGGAACTACGTATAGGGAAAAATCCGATGCTTTACCGGATTTTTAAAACCTTTTATAGCATCTCGATTTTACGTTCTTCAAGTTATATAACTCACGTGAGAACCAAGGAGGTTTATTAGACCATCCTTGAGTCACACGCGGGACACAAACATCAAAGAACGACTCAAGAGTTTTATAGAAGACAGAAATGGCAGAGTCCATATCCATGCAAGTATACAGATATGTCCAAACATTAGTTAACAAGAGTTTAGTAAAGTTTGTCTTTCGAAAACATCGGGTTGGAGGCATCGAGTTATTATATCGAGGCATAACCCCAAAAGGAAGGTCGATGGTTACATCCAGAGTTGGATGAAAGTTGTCTTCAGGGATAACTAAGGGATCAGTCCAGGAAATATCGCAGTTGGAAGAATCCAACACAAATACCAGATCTAGTAATCTGTTCCGACTATTCCGGACAGGATTTATTTGAGTTAGAAACAACTCAAAAGACCATCTATGAAACAATGTGACGAGGAGGGCAACAGTAATAAAGAATCATATGAGAGGGTCCAGGCAATCTTAGGTAAATATAAATCTCCCAGAACAACGAGCAAGTCGTTGTCATAGACATATGAGGAAACAAGTTGCATAGCTTCCAAATGGTGAATGGCATATACGAACAGGTAATATAGGCAGAAAAAGATTTTTAAAAAAAATTTAACTCAAACAAATTCAATCTCCTGATTGAAAGACTGTACAATTTCAGACGAGAACGCCGAATCAACAGCGATCAAAACAACACCACCATTACGTATAGTCCGATCATGTCTATATATTAAATATTTTGAGGGGAAAATTGAAGCATCGGCAATATCAAGCTTCAGCCAAGTCTCAGTAAAGGCAAGAATATGAAAGTCAAAAGCTAAACTATCTACAAAGAGTCTAGAGAGTTTAGACTTTAGTCCCCGTACGTTCTGATAGTCCAGAGTTAGGGACGAAATTAGTTTTTTGACTCGCCAACAGGTGCACACGAGCCGGAAGGAACGTTATTCACAGAGGCAGGTAGCAGGCTAATCGGAGGCCGATTCTTCTTTTTTATTGTATTCTCTTTTACAATAAGGTGATCCGAGTATATGAAAAACGGAAATTCTCCACAGCAATGTTTGGTGCTTGAACTTTGCCTTGGATGTAGGCTATGACTTCTTCAGAAGTAGTATTGGGAACTACAACAAGGGAACTAGAAGTTCCAGGTACAGCAGTAGCAGCAACAGCAGATGCAGCAGCAGCTGAAGCAGTCAACACTTTACTAGCTCCTCTTGTAACTTCTTTATTGGCAATATTCCTGGAAACGGATGTTTGCCCGGACGGTTCGGAAACTACAACCGATATCGTGTTAGTAGGTGGGAAACTGTCTCCAGGGGAAATGGGAAAAGACTCCACACCTTAAAAAGCCGGACTCCTAAACGATATCAGCTGCTGTATATTTAGTGACATAGGGTCATTGTCGGAAGCCGGAACTGGTAGAGAACGATGTGCCGATGGACTGAGGGACGCGCCCTGAAACCTGGCCCTCTTTCGCGTCGGAGATTCAATCAAAAGTTTAGAACTTCTGAATTGAACCTCCATTGCGAAAAGCTCTTCTTGGAGCTTATGAACGCCAGCTGACAGGGTTTTAAACGCATCCCCAGTCCGCTCATAAAACTACGCATCTCGAGCTCCAAGCCACGACACGAACCACAGCCCCATTTAAGGCCGCCACCCTGTGCAATACTGTCCCGCACCTTGACTGTATAACCAGCACATTTAAAGTGCATTACATTGTCACACAGCCAACAGTAAAGAAAGTCTTCACTGGTCTTGCTGAGATTATTGCAATTATATTTGCAACAGAGAGACATTATTAAATAATTGATTTATCACAAACAAATTATAAATCAATATGTAAATAAAAAGGGAAAAATGTATATATGTTAAGAGATGTGTATACAAACCAAAGCAAAAGCTAACTGCAATATGCAAAGTAGAAAGAGAAAAAACAAGAAAAAAGAAAAATATTTTTTTTTTTTTTTTTTTGTATAACAACACACAAGCGCGAAGTTAACGGCCGCGAGCGCGATCAAAAGAAAAAGCAGAAGAATAGAGAGCACCAACACCGCACAAACAAAAACAAACTGTGAACTGTAAATTGAGAGCGCGGGTGGGAGCAAAAAAATAGAACAAAATCAGAAACTAAGCAGCGCAACAACAAAATTATATTTGCGTTTATTAAAGTTTTGATATTAATATGTATAAATGTTAATAAATTTAACCCAAACTTCGCGATAAGTATAGCGGATTATTAAAAATTGGTAAAGGCAATGAATTTAAATTGAATTTTATAAATTAACTTCACGAAAGAACGAAAGACAGTAATTAAGAGAGAGCGCAAAAAAAAACACGACCGACTTCGATAAGTGACAATATGCAATGATCCAAGAGAATGGCCACTTCTTATGAGCACCTATGAAACTAGCATAAGGATAGGTGGATACAGTAACGGGGAGAACGCTTCTGCAGAGATGCCTGAAATGTAGGGCACTTGAAGCGGTACGAGACAGCTCACTATGCCCAGAAATGCTGCCGAACGTTATAAGTACTTTGAAAATGTACTTTGGACGCCCGGAACACATAATAAAACTGTTGATGGAGAATGTGCGAAATTTGCCTCCTCCAAAGGGCAAGCTAGAACCGCTGATCGAGTTTCCATTTGCGGTGAAAAATATGTACACTACCATTAGGGCAAGCAAGCTGGATGAGCACCTAAACCACCCTACGTTATTCCAAGAGCATATCCAGAAGATGGGACCTGATATGATTCTTAACTGGGCCCTACATTCAAAGGAGACTGGCATCAACAGAGAACCATAAACATAACTTTTGTACGATCTGCAAAGGACACCGCGAAAAGTTGTTGCGAATGTCAGTCGAAACCATCACCTTTGTGCTCAGTACCCCAAAACAAGGGAGCCTATTGGAGTCGCTTAGCTTGCGACATAAATGGCTGCAACACAAGCCTCATTAACATAAAGCCTCAAATGATAATCCGAATCTCATAGCCACGCTAAAGGTAAATCAACCTGCATCGGTGTCACTGCGTTCTGGATTTGCATGAGATCGTTAAAAAACTTTTCTTAGACGCGGCAGCTCAATCATCGAGAGTAACCCCAAATGACTTTCTTCTAAAGGGACCCGGTTTGCTCGTTCCCTTGCTGCAGATTATGAATAACTTTAGAATGAGAGTGATTGGCGTGAGCGGTGACATCGCCGAAATGTTCCATTGAATAGCAGTAAGAGAAGAAGACGCTAAAGCACAACGGTTCCTAAGGTAAAATCAGACAACGGGAGTCGTGGAAACTTTCCAATTAAATGTGTTGACATTTGTCACTACTTAGACGAATACATCGATTCCTGCCATTCAGAAGAAGAAGTCAATACATGAGCGAAGGCAGTTAGAGCAATTTATGCACACGGGGGCTTTCATAAGCGTAAGTGGTGTTCGATTTCCAAACGGGTAGCTGCACATTGCGACGCAACAACCCACGACGAAAAACTGTTCTTTAACAGTGAGGAGATACACTGTTACGAGAAAATATTTGTTAGACGGTGGTGCCCACAACAAGATCCCTTCACATATGCAATTAAGTTTGTGCGCCTTAAGCGCAATGTAATGGCGACAAAAATCTCACCAACCAAAAGGAAAATTTTATAAGTTTTGATGTCAGTTTTTGACCAAATGGGTTTGTATCCTGTATAATAATGTATCTCAAAATACTGGTCCAACAAGTTTGACGGTCGAAGATTGATTGGGATGATGAAATACCACTCAATCTGCAGGATATGTCGCAATCATGGCTTCTTACCCTTGATAGAGGACGTGCAAATTCCGAGATGCTATTTTAAAAATTGGAATGCACAAAACCACCGAAATCAATTTCAAGCATTCGTGGATGCTGTCTGCCGTTGCGTATTTCCGTATCTAACAAAATAATAAAATACTTCTGAGTCTCGTTTCAGCCAAAACCCAGGTTGCTCCGTTGCAGCCGCTCTCGATACCCCGTTTGGAGCCACATGCAGCAGAAACTGGAGCGCGATTGACGAGAAACACAATAGCGCAACACGAAATCGACGTGGAAGAGTGTTACTTATGGACCGACTCGAAAACGGTACTAGCGTGTTTCAATGGGGACCCCGACGATATATAACCTCACAGAGCAGATGGGTACCAAGCAAACCAAATGATGCGTACATCACCACCAAACAACAATACACGCTTAAAACATACACACTGTTTTTGTAGGGGGGTTGAATCTCCTTGGTAGGCAGCTAAATGAATTTTCTAAACTATCTCCCTTCGCCAAAGAAATGGGGTAATGCAGCAATTCCTCTTGTCTGTTGTATTTTATTCACTTGTAAGTTTTCAACTACTCGGATGGCTAAGAACGGAGCACAGCTAATGCCAAACGTGACGGTATTCAGCTCGTAATCACCAAGCTACCTCTCTTTGTTTCGGAACAAGATCCTCTGAAATGGAGCATGGATTGGATCGACCATAATTTGGCGGTACATTTTTTAGAAGACGGCCTTCGTTTTTTAGGAATTGAGCCAATGCCCCTGGTCTGGAGTGACCAAGGTTGATGTTGGTTGGATCTCGAAATGGAAGTGGGACCGTATATCTCCCCGAAACATCTCTTCTTGTGGTCTTCTGGAAATTGACCTCGCAAACGGAATCAGAATCTTCTACAGGTTTGACCGGTAGATCCTCCACGTCCCAAAACCTTGTGAGAAGAGTTTCAAGTGCTTCCTCTCTGCTAACAGCGACCCTCGTGGTGAACGCGTCACACGAACTAACGGGGACCCCTTGCAACGGTCCTGAAATGACCCAACCGAATCTCGCCTATTTAGCCATTAAAGATCCGCACACTTCGGTCTGTATGCCGGAAAGGGTCACCGCTGGTATGACATCAATGCCAAGAAGTAGATCGATCTTCGCCTTTAATCTAAAGGAGGGGTCGGCTAGAGGAATATTGGGCATTCCTTCCAGTGTGGCTTGGGCTATCGTACATGACGGCAAATCATCAGCAACTTGGGGCAGGACAAAAGCTTCTATCTCTATTTAAGGTTCTATTGACCTTTCCGTTAATGCCTGTCACTTCGGCCCTGACAATGAGCCGAAATATTCTTTTATATTCGTTCAATCAACGCTCTCGAAGAAGACGGACGTGTTTCTTTTAAGCTCCCGCGTTTTAACTGATTTCATGTATTTTTATTTTGTTGTATCGGCATCGCGATCGAAATTTAAATTTATTAGTAAATCTAACTTGTACCGTATCACTCGTTGCGTTTTTGTGTGTTTGTGTTAATAATTTTTAACAACTTTATAAACTGTTTATAACCTTTGTTGGTTTTTTTTTTCTCTCTCTTTTCTTCCTCTCTGTCCCCCTTAATCTCATTTATTTCTTTCTTGCAAATCACAAGCAACGCTCATTTGTTGTTGTCTTGCAATTTCTTTGTGTTCTTGTTGCAGTGTTTTTGTTATTGTGATTTCTAACTCCCGCGCTCGCGCTCTTTGACTTTTTTTTCTCGTTTTCGTTTCACTCGTCGCCGTTATTTGCGCTCATATTGCAGTCTTTTGTGTGTCTGTAATATAGACTCTAGTTAGTGCGCTCTTTTTCTTTTAATCCTTGTGCACCCTCAAAATCTCTCTTTCTTATTATTTCTGGACCTCAGAGTGAGTTATATATTTTATTACCAAAACATTTCTCATTTTTATTTCTTTGATCACCAATTTTTCTTATTATCTTTCTTATTGCCTTATAATCTCTGTTTGTTCGCTTTAAAATTGTTTGCACCCCGCCCCACCCCTGAATAGCTTTATTTACTGTTGGTTGTAAAAAACTACAATAAATGTTAAGTGCGCCGGCTTTACATGCAAGGTGAAGGATCTTTAAGATCAAAAAAAGGGTCTCAGATGGAGATGTGAGTCATGCCGCATCGTGGAAGATGAAATGGAACTTTTTATGCGGCAAACAAAGGATAACCTGAGTCTGTCCGCCAGTTTTTTTAAACTCTCGCAAGAGTTTAAAGCTGTCGAGTCTCAGTTTAGCGTAAGAAGGCGAGAGAACAGACTCCTGATTTGTCCTTGCGTTTGCCGGTCTCCACATCTATATCGGTTCCAACCCGTTTTCAACCAATGCAAACTGCATTTTCGCACATGATGTCTGTAGTGTCCGTTTTGTCTGGGCAAGAATCTACACCCATGGATTTTGTCGACAGGGATTCTAGTGATAGCAATATCGGAGTGCCACTTGTTGCAACTGAAGCTACAATTAATGCGGTAGCTGATGCAATGGAATGCCGAAACCATTGGTAGGAGTGCCACTCTCCCAGTGTCCCAATTAAGTTCTTTGACTGTATCTGCAGTTCTAGCTTCTGGCCGAAAAGCTTAATTGTGAAGGAGTTTACATCCAGAAAAAGGAAGACACGGGGCCAAACAAGGATTCCTTCACCATCTATTCCTCTTTCTTCTTCATCTATTCCCACTCCTTCATTACCTATTCCTTCTTCTACACTATCAAAAAACTAACAACTTCCTTCTCTGTCGGCTATCAGAATGTTAGAGGCCTTAATACTAAACTTACTAAACTCTTTGTAGATAGTCTGTCTTTTGATTTTGACCTAATTGTCTTTACTGAGACTTGGTTAAAACCTAACGTTTTTGACGCCACAGTTTTACCCTCTAATTTCAATATTTTTAGACGTGATCGTACTGATCGTAGGGGTGGTGGAGTTCTTATTGCTGTAGATTTCACCCTATCATCGGGTCTGATAACTATACCTGCCTCAAGTAGTATCGAATTTATATGCGTTAAGGTATCTTTTACTCGTTTTTCCATTTTTGTTACCTGTTCTTACATTCCGACTCAATCGAAATGGCCAACCTACTTACTACACTTAGAATCTATTAAATTTATACTTGAACTACTTTCTGACAGAGACTAGAGACAGAGACAGAGACTACCGAGTGTGAACTACTTTCTGACAGAGACTCATTAATTGTCCTTGGGGACTTTAACCTGCCCACTACAACTTGGTCAATTCTTAATGGTAGCAAAACGTTGCTGCCCTCTGGGTGTCACAATTTTGTTGGTGGTCTGCTTGAACTTTCGTTGACCCAGCTGAATTCGATTTCTAATACGTCTGGCAGATTTCTGGATCTGATTTTTACATCTGATCCTAGTTTTTGTGAAATATCTAGAAATAGTCCAATGGTGTTACCAGAGTATAGTTTTCATCCAATTTTAGAGTTATCTATTAAGTTTCCCAGCCGCAAGCCCATCTCCGAGTGTGATCCTACGGTACGCACCCGATGTTTTCGGAAGACTGACTTTGTCGCACTAAACAATGCCTTTCTTGATACTGATTGGACTAATTGATACACTTGTACGGATATGAATTCCGGCATTTCTTTATTTTCTACCACTGTTGACTCAATCTTTAGTGACTGTGTATCCCCAGTGTCTCTTGTGGTGACGCAAAAATCACTATGGTTTACGCGGGGGCTGTCAAAACTGAAGAATCTTAAGTCTAGGTATTACCAAAAGTATAAAGTCACGGGTCTATCATCGGATCTTTCTCGTTACTTGGTTGCTAAATCGAATGTTATTGTTTCTAATTCTAAATGCTATAATAACTACTTACAACGTTGCAAGTTGCAATTCTCCGAAAATCCTAAAGAGTTCTATAGTTTCGTTAACTCAAAGCGAAATTCTATCTCCCTTCCAACGTTTGCAGTTTTTAGTAATGTTTCGGCCTCTTCTGATCAATCTATTTGTAATTTATTTGCTAACTTCTTCTCGACCAAGTACACATCCTCTAAGTACAACTCTAGTCAGAAATATCCATATCCTATAACGAAATCCAACTGCATTCTTAATCCTATTATAGCGGAAAGTTCGTTAACTAAGGAACTAATGACGATTAAGCCGGTATACTCACCGGGCTTAGACGGTATTCCCGCTTGTGTCCTGAGGTTCTGTGTGGAGTCATTGTGCTCGCCTTTACTTAAGCTTTTTGAGTTGTCCGTTACACTGTCCGAGTTTCCAACTTTATGGAGGGATTCGTTTATTTTACCTCTTCACAAATGTGGCAATAAATCCGACGTCACTAATTACAGAGGAATTTCTAAATTGTCAGCGATACCTAAACTGTTTGAGAAAATTATGACATCTCAAATACAGCATTTATGTAAATCTATTTTTTCGCCATACCAGCATGGGTTTGTCAAGAATAGGTCTACCACAACTAACCTTCTACAGTTTATATCTTTTGTAATCCAAGGTTCTAAGAAACAAAAGCAAACTGATGTCATATATACGGATTTCAGTAAGGCTCTCGATTCGGTAAACCATGCCTTACTATGTATTACATAAGCTGAATTTAGTTGGCTTTCCGGATTCTCTGCTTGCTTGGATTTCACAATATCTAAGCAATAGGAGGCAGAGGGTTCTTTTTAGTTCCCTTCTTTCCCTTCTTCTATTTCAGGGCAGTCACCTTGGCCCATTACTATTCACCATTTTTAATCATGATCTTCTCATAGACATTTTGCAAGCTGACCTGAATGCTTTTCAGGGGTGGTGTAGGGCTAACTTGTTATCGCTAAACTGTTCTAAGTGCAAAATTATGTCTTTTTATAGAGATTCTCCCCAATTAACGAGTTACTTTTTAAATAATTTCCCGTTAGAAAGAAAAATACTTCTTTGGTTGTAAAAGATTTGGGGATCTTAATAGACCACAAACTTAGTTTTAATCAGCATATATCGACTACTGTTAGTAGGGCTAAGAGTGTTCTTGGCTTTATAAAGCGTTGGTCGAAGGAGTTCAAGGATCCATATACTACCAAAATACTTTTTACTTCTTTAGTCCGCCCCATATTGGAGTATGGATCTTGTGTTTGGTCTCCCCAATATGAGTTTTATCAAAACAAATTAGAATCTGTACAAAAACAGTTTTTACTCTTTGCCTTTCATGATTTGCGCTGGGATCCAACTGTACAACTTCCATCTTATTCTAGTCGACTTCAGTTAATCAACCTACCTTCTTTAACTTATCGTAGAACTATGCTTGGTGTAACTTTTCTTTACAAACTTTTGAATGATGAGATTGACTCTTCCGAGCTGTTGAGCCAAATTAACATCTCTGTTCCATCTAGAAGGACCCGCAATTACATACTGCTTATACTTCCTACTTGCACAACTAACTTTTCTATGCATGAACCTTTTCGGTTCCGAAACATCGCTTCCGGTTATAAAAACTGCGATCTTGTCCTTCCTCGCTCGTAATTAGTTGTAATTCATTTTTATTTAAACTCATCCTGTCTTCCTTTTATATGTAACCTATTATCTTATTACATTTAGCATTTTCTATTTCTTTAGTTTAATTTTATTTTTATATATGTAATACGCCTATGCCCTTAGGTCGGAGTGGGTAGAGGTTGTAACATTAACTTTACTTAGGGTCATTCGTAACAGGCCCGTGCCTGGTGTCATATGGGCCACTTGTTCGTACTGAGCGTTGTACGACTACGTCTATTCTGATAAATATAAAATTGGCTTCCGAAGCCGGGTCGAATACCGTCCCCTTGCGCCAAAAGTCCACGATGGCTGTACCTAACAACTTATCTCGTGAGGACCTTGCCTCAGAGGTAAAGTATGTCCGGACGTGTCCAGACTGGGCGGCACTGGGACCGGCGTTGGACTATTCTCCGGTCGGGCATCCTTGTGCAATGCTTTTCCGGACTCATGGGAAATTGCAGGCAGGTCAAAAAGTGCTCGGAATTGGCTGTTCACGATAAGTCGCTTATTTTCCGAACGCTGTTTGAGTGCATTCAATACCGTTTCGAAACCATTATTTGCAAGCGGGAATTTTGCTACAATGAGGTTGGCTTCACCCCTCGTCTTTGCTAGGAGATGGTACAGCTTTTCAACGGGGGAAATTCACGAATCGCTTATGTAGTTGGCTGTAAACAAGTCACGGAACGTAGGTCATTTTAAGTAATCTCCCGTAAAGACTTCTGGTCTCATGGCAATCGACAGCCTCGTTCTACTGGTGCAGAGGTAGACCCATGACGGTTTGGAGGAGTAGGAGCAGACGCTTGATAGCATTTGTAATATTTAGCTTGGATGGCTAAATCTTCAGAGTTATCGTCTTTGCCATCTGGGAGTGCCTCGCATTTCTCATATTCTTGCTCGACCTTCTCCCACAACGCTTGAACTCGATCACGACGGACTTGGAGCGTGAATACGCTGACCTCGGACAATGAAAAGACGTGGGTGTCGACATCAAACTGAATTAGTGTATCGCTAATGGAGACAAAATTCTTCAAAGCCATGGAGGAAGCAACTAAAACCCTTTTGGTTTCGGACCGAGTGACTCTTGGGGCGGTTACCAAAATCTGTGGAAGTGGTACCAATGATTTGACCTCTTTTTTGGCTTGGTCGTCGTGGCTCTGACGTGGCTTGCTGAAAGGTCGTGCTTGATGGTGCGGACGTCAGAGCTAATGGACTAGAGAGGGTCTGAAATGCTCGGGAAGGAGAAGTAGTAGGGCTGGTACTCCTCTGGCGCTGACTTGGAGCAGCAATTGAGGATTTGCTCGTGGCCGCAGCTTCTTTCTCGTCTTTTGACGTGCTCGTGTTCATAATCCCAGAGAATGGCGGTTATAGAGTAGTGAGGTGGTTAGACACGGCTTGAAAATTAGCGAAAAAGACAAACTGGAACGTTCAAAGAACGGCTTTGAAACGCCTTGAACTAGATTAAAAACCCACAAAACGAGTTGGTACGTTTTGGATAACTTGGAGCACTGCCAAAAAAAACCCTAGCAACGGCATGGAACGCCTTGGAATGGAAATATAAAACCCAAAGATACGACTTGGGACGCTTGGAACACCTTGGAATTCAAATATATAACGAAAGATACGACTTGAAACGCGTGGAAACACTTTGGAATTGAAATATAACCAAAGAGAAGACTTGGAACCCGTGGAAACACTTTGGAATTAAAATCTCTCTCTAAAGATACGACTTGGAACGCGTGGAAACACTTTGGAATTGATATCTAACTCTAAAGATACGACTTGGAATTAAAATATAACCAAAGAGAATAATTGGAACACGTGGAAACACTTTGGAATTGATATCTAACTACAAGGATACGACTTGGAACGCGTGGAAACCTTTTTGGAGTTGAAATATAACCAAAGAGACGACTGGGAACGCGTGGAAACACTTTGGAAATAAAATCTAACTCCAAAGATATGACTTGGAACGCGTGGAAATACTTTGGAATTGAAATATAACCCCAAAGATACGACTTGGAGACGATTGCAACAATTTGGGAATTCAATATTAAAAAACCCAAGATACGCTTGGAAACGAAAGGAGAAATTTGGGAATTCAATATTAAAAAAAACCCAAGATACGACTTGGAAACGATTTGGAATCAGAATAAACAAAAGCGCGGAACACAAATTTTTTATAATTAAATATTATTCGATCTTTCCCTCAACGTGACCCTTCAACATATATACCCCACAAAGTGCCTGCCAACTCTTTGGCACATGAGCTTGGAGCTGTGCTAGTATACTGCAGTTAAGCGGGACTTATGTATGCACGTATGTATGTACATATATAGGCTGCAAGGGGCAGCGGTCTGTCTGTATACGTTATGGATATGAATATCAATATGTCAAATTTTATGTATGAAAAAATATTTTTATGTATGTATGTGTATAGTTGGGTGTTGGAGTATATGTATATGTGTATTGATATGTATAATATATATATATATATATATATATATATATATACAAATTTTTTTTTTTTTTTTTTTTATTTTTCTAGATTTTGACCTTATTGAAGTTAATCAAAACTGGGTATGAGCCGGCTTCAGGTCAATACATCTTACTAATTTTGTAAGATTTTAAATCATAGGCATCACAAAAGGTGAGCAGGTTGTCTGTATAGCTATTTCAAGAACCACCAAGTTCTATCATCAGCAGACTTCGCTAAAGAATCCACCGTTGTAATGGCCATACCATATTTCCAACGCTAAAAGTAGTTAAGAATTCCAAACGACATGAAGCGAGAAAAGAACGGCAAAGCTTGCAACTGCAGATTCCACCTTTTTAATGTGCATACCCTTGGGCGCCGTCAGAATTAATGTAAAGGGCTTCGCCTTCACCAACTAACCATCGCGCCCAAATTTTTTGTTATAGTATATTGTACTATATGCAAAAAGATGGTTTACAGCAAGTGTAAAAACAACATTTGTAATTTTGTAAGATTTTAAATCATAGGCAGCACAAAAGGTGAGCAGGTTGTCTGTATAGCTATTTCAAGAACCACCAAGTTCTATCATCAGCAGACCTCGCTAAAGAATCCACCGTTGTAATGGCCCTACCAAATCTTCAACGCTAAAAGTAGTTGGGAATTCCAAACGACATGAAGCGAAGAAAGAACGGCAAAGCTTGCAACTACAGATTCCACCTTTTTAATGTGCATACCCTTGGGCGCCATCAGACTTAATGTAAAGGGCTTCGCCTTCACCAACTAACCATCGCGCCCAAATTTTTTGTTATGCAAAAAGATGGTTTACAGCAAGTGTAAAAACAACATGTGTAATACGGCGGGCCTTATTTGTGTAGATTTCGACCTTATTGAAGTTAATCATAACTGGGTATGAGCCGGCTTCAGGTCAATAAATCTTACTAATTAAGGTCGAAATCTAGACAAATAAAAAAAAAAAAAAAATAAAAATTTAAATACATATATACATATCAATACACATAAACATATCTATACATATACTCCAACATTTTACATATCTATACACATACATATTATAATATCCTATTTATTTTCTGAAAATATAAATATTATTAACGATGGCAATAGATTTATTTTTTGTTGCGCAGCTAGTGCGTCTTTTCAATTGTCTTGTTGCCGGGAGAAAAAAAGTGTGGCCTTAGGCCGCATATCGATATTTTTTCTGGGCCACTTGATACTAACAATCGATACCTAAAGATACTGACTTACTACTAACAATCGATACTTATAATACTGACTTACTACTAACAATCGATACTCAAAATACGGGTTTGGATATAAATGTGAACATTTAACAGACTTCCAAAATAAATGACATCTTACAACTCGGCCGTCCTGACAAGGAATCGACCTCGATTCTAGTTGCTTACAAAAGGAAGTACATAATAACATTAAGTGGCTAGTGTCGCCCTTGTTTGGATGTCAGAAGTGCAATCTTGATCAGGCTCTGCCCATAGCTTTAATTTGGAGGCTTCTAGTACCCCATCATACGGCAGTTGGGTGTTCTGGGTGCCCTCTACTTCCCGGATAACATATCGGTCATTCGGAAGTTTTTTTTTTGTGTGCACCTTCCGAAGTATCCACATTCTGAATAACTACAAAATCTCCCTCCTCAAAACTAGCGGCCGGGAGGTGGTGCTTTGCATAGTACTCAGCATTGTATTCTTGGGACTTGACAATGTTACGGAAGGCTAATCTCCGGACGTCTACCTCTGAGGCAACGACCTCCTCCGACCTCTCACCCAATCGTTCGGTTAGTTCATCCACTATCACGCCTCGTTGTTCAACTCGGAATAAGAGTACGGAAGCGGCAAATTTTGTTGTGGAGTGGACGGAGTTGTTCAATGCGAACTCTATGTTCGGCAGTTGTTGGACCCAATCCGAGTGGTCCACGGATTCCGTCAGTTTACCAAACATAGGGCCCAAAACCCCGTTATCACGCTCGACTTGGCCGTTGGCCCGGGGGTGAGGCAGTGGCATTTTGCACATGAATTATATTATTGGATCTCAGAAATTCTCCAAATTCGGAGGAAGTAAAGCAGGTACCTCGGTCGCTGATAATTCGTCGGGGTCTACTGTAATTTGAAAAGTACTGAGTCTTTAACGTCTGCAAGACATCACGCGAATTGGTAGTGGCGGCAGGATACAGCTTGACAAATTTAGTGAACGCGTCAATGACCACCAGGAGATACTTCTTCTTAGCGGAGTAATAGATACATTTGAGGCAATTTTTAATGTAATTGTTAACGTAAGACTTCATACACGGGAACCAATAGTACTTCTTGATTTGTGTACAACACTTCTCCGTGGCCATATGGCCAAGTTTTTCATGCACTACTCGGATGACATGATTTATCATTTCGGAAGGGACATACAGTTGGGGTACACCCGTCGGGACAAGGCGGTACACTACTCCGTCTTGCAGTTTGAAATCTGCTATTTCGTATTTCTCTAAATCATCTCGGAGTTTAACTATCTCAGGGTCACAAATCTGGGTTAGCTGCAGTTGGAAGTCGAGATTTAAATCGTCAACGTAGGCGGCAGTTTCTATTCTGCTCAGGGCATCGGCATGGGGCATACTAACCCCCGAGCCGTGTACAATCGTATAGTTGTAATTTTCTAACAGCAGGGCCCATCGAGCGATCTTAGCGGAATGTCCCCCGTTTCTCATTGTCAACGCCAGGGAATTACAATCAGTGACGATTTTGAACGGGATGAACTTAAAATACGTCTCAAAACGTTTCAAAACGTACACGATAGCTAACGTTTCTAGTTCATAACTGTGTAGTTTCGATTCGGTGGCGGAGGCCATCTTAGAGAAATATATGTTTCTGGAGGAGCACTGCTCCAAAACCAGTTGAGCTAGCATCACAGTGTAACTCTGTTTCAAACTTCGGGTTGTAGATAGATAACACGGGGGATTCGATCAGTTTCGACTTCAGGGTTCGGAAAGATTCGAGGCATTCCTCGGAGAACACGTAAGGGGTATTTTCCCTTAACAATCGGGACATCAGACACGCAATCTTGGCAAAACCAGGTACAAATCGGCGGAAGTATGAGAACAGGCCTAAGCAGCGCTTAATTCCTTGCTATTCCCTGGGACGGGCAAATCCCGTATCGCCTGAAGATGAGCTGGTTTAGGCGTGATACCGGCAGAATTGGCTAAGTAACCCAAATACTCTAGTTCCCTATACGCAAAACGGCATTTAGTCAGCTTCAGGCACAACCCGTTCACTCTTAACGTATACAGTATTTCCTTCAGCACCTCTAGATGGGTTTCGAAATCATGCGATGCGACTAGTATATCGTCCATATATATGGTGAGCAGACCTTGGTTTATGAATTTCTTAAGGAGAGAATAAACGAATCTAGCGAACACGGAAGGGCCATTACAAAGTCCGAAGGGCATGCGTACATATTTAAACTGGCCATCAGGGGTTACAAAGGCAGTATATTTGATTGAGTATGGATGCATTTTCACATGGTGGAACCCGTTCTTCAAGTCCAAGACAGTGAAGAATGATTTACCACCCAAATGTTCGATGCAATCATCTAGCAGAGGGATCGGAAATCTCGAAGTGTAATTTTGTTCAACGGCCGGTAATCTACACACTTTCTCATGGTGTTGTCCTTTTTACGTACAGGGACAATCGCGGCAGCGTAAGGGGAATTACTGAGGCGAATAATGCCAGCTTCCAAGAGATCATCACAGATCTCACGCACCTCGATGCGTTCATGGTGCGACAGACGGCGGGGCGGCAGAAAATCGGAGTTTGGCTAGTCAATTCTATTTTCATTTCATAGTTCAGGGCTTAACTAAATCTGGGTCAACCTGTACATATGCAGTGGAAATAATAGACTTCAAGTCTGCGATTTGCTTTTCCCGTAACTTGGGCTCTATGTAAAACTCTAACTCATTGGCAGCGGGGACCTCAATGGCATTTATGGCTATAAGTGCATCATTCAGTGTTTCCGGGGGTACAGCAGAAGGGGAGAATCAGACCATTCGGCAGACACAATCTCATTCCTATAGCACGGCAGTATCGCTATCTCTTCCCTCAATATGTCAAAGGACTTCAGAACAGCAGTGAGTTTCATATTTACAAATTCAGTCGGTTTATTCATAAGTAATATAGATTCTTTTTCATATTTCATTTTTTCCAATTTACAAAGTCTAATATTAATTCTATACAGGAGATCTCTGCCTATAATCATCGGCAGTTCGGTTGTTTTGTTGGGCGAAACTTCAAACGTATGGATGGTCTCCGAGTTGCGGAGGTGAACGCGACAATGGACTTGGCCCAAAGACCGAAGTTGGCTATTTCCTAACCCACGGCAGTTCAATCGACTGGGACTAAGACGGCAGTTGGGGGGAACTTCGGCCTCACGGATAAAACTCTTCGGACTGCCCGAGTCGAGAAGGGAAAACATATTTATAAATTTCCTATCTTGCACTTCATCACAAACAAAAGCAACACTCACCAGTTGTAAATGACTCAATCTCTCTCTTCCATCATCAGGAGCGGCAGCGGCAGTGGTAGCGGCAGTGGTGGCGGCAGTGGTGGCGACGGCAGTCCCCATCCGAGACGGGCAGTTTTTATAAATGTGGCCCACTATGCCACACTTGAAGCAGGAACTCGGCGGTCGGATCGGCTTTGGGCATTGGCTATTAAATTGCCCCCATCCCGAGCAGTTAAAACATCTGGTTTCACTTGTGGCGGTGCTTGAGGCTTTATTCCCAGACGACGAGGCAGTTGTTGTTGGCTGCACCTTCACGCTGAGACTTTGCTTGGAGGCCGCCGCCTGCAGACGGAAGCGCTCGTAGCGTTGCAGTAGGGGCTTCAATTTGGCCACCGTACTAGCTGAGTACAGCAAGCCGACCCGAGTAGAGTTGTCCCGCAGTCCATCGATGATCATGTCGACCAGCTCGTTCTCCGGAATCGGAGCATTCATGGCAATCTCCTGCATTTCGATTGCGAATCTCAAGCACCCTTCGCCTGCCTTGATGCGCCGGCTACGAAGAGCGTGGTACACCTCCTCTATGCTGCGCGAGCGTCCAAACTCACGGAGGAGGATTGCTTTGGGCTCTCTGTAGCTGTGCACCGATATCGTGCGCAGCAACACCGCCGCCGTCCCCTCCAGCATGCGACGGCATGCCATCAAACGTAGTCGGTCATCCAACTGTAGGATTTCGAACGCATCCTCCAGATCTTTCAACCATTTTTTGACATCATATGCCTTATCCGCTGAGAATCGGGCCACCATGCTCTCGATCGCACTGAAGTCACTGACTTGCTGCCTCGGCTCTCGGCATTCGTCCATCCTCTGTTGCAGCTTGAGGATCTGCTGCTGCAGATGTAACACTTCATGCTGTTTCCGAAGCGTCGTCAGTTGCTCGTCCAGACTGGAGGAGGCGGAAGCAGCGGGTGTGGTGGCGGCAGCGGCGGACGGCGCGGAGGGTACCAGAGCGGGCATATCTTCCCATGCGTCCGCAGCCCAGGGAACGTCGGTGTCAGTGACGGGGGCGGCGAGCGAGGCCGCAGCCCGCATAGCAGACATGTAGGCGGCGGACACAGCATCCGCGGGTACAGCGGATGTGGCAGCGGCGGCGTGTACAGCAATGGATGCGGCGGCAGCGGCGGTGGGTACAGCAATGGATGCGGCGGCGGGTACAGCAATGGATTCGGCGGCGGGTACAGCAATGGATGCAGCGGCGGGTAGAGAGGCGGGTGCAGAGGCGGCAGCGCTGGTGAGTAGAGCAGTGGCATCGTGTACAGCGGGTGCAGCGGCGGCGGCGGGTACAGAGGCGGCAGCGGGTGCAGCGGCGACAGCGGGTACAGCGGCGGCAATGGGTGCAGGGGCGGCAGCGTGTACAGAGGTGGCAGCGTGTACAGCGGGTGCAGCGGCGGCAATGGGTGCAGCGGGTGCAGCGGGTGTAGCGGGTACAGCGGGTACAGCGGGTGCAGCGGCGACAGCGTGTACAGCGGGTGCCGCGTCGGCAGCGGGCAGCTGCGGCAGCGGGTACAGCGGGTGTATTTATTTTCTGAAAATATATATATTATTAGCGATGGCAATAGATTTATTTTTTGTTGCGCAGCTAGTGCGTCTTTTCAATTGTCTTGTTGCCGGGAGAAAAAGTGTGGCCTTAGGCCGCATATAGATATTTTTTCTGGCCAACTTAATACTAACAATCGATACTTAAAGATACTGACTTACAACTAACAATCGATACTTATAATACTGACTTACTACTAACAATCGATACTTAAACTACGGGTTTCGATATAAGTGTGAACATTTAACAGACTTCCAAAATAAATGACATCTTACAATATATAAAAATATTTTTTCATACATAAAATTTGACATATTGATATTCGTATCCATAACGTATACAGACAGACCGCTGCCCCTTGCAGCCTATATATGTACATACATACGTGCATACATAAGTCCCGCTTAACTGCAGTATACTAGCACAGCTCCAAGCTCATGTGCCAAAGAGTTGGCAGGCACTTTGTGGGGTATATATGTTGAAGGGTCACGTTGAGGGAAAGATCGAATAATATTTAATTATAAAAAATTTGTGTTCCGCGCTTTTGTTTATTCTGATTCCAAATCGTTTCCAAGTCGTATCTTGGGTTTTTTTTAATATTGAATTCCCAAATTTTTCCTTTCGTTTCCAAGCTTATCTTGGGTTTTTTAATATTGAATTCCCAAATTGTTGCAATCGTCTCCAAGTCGTATCTTTGGGGTTATATTTCAATTCCAAAGTATTTCCACGCGTTCCAAGTCATATCTTCGGAGTTAGATTTTATTTCCAAAGTGTTTCCACGCGTTCCCAGTCGTCTCTTTGGTTATATTTCAACTCCAAAAAGGTTTCCACGCGTTCCAAGTCGTATCCTTGTAGTTAGATATCAATTCCAAAGTGTTTCCACGTGTTCCAATTATTCTCTTTGGTTATATTTTAATTCCAAGTCGTATCTTTAGAGTTAGATATCAATTCCAAAGTGTTTCCACGCGTTCCAAGTCGTATCTTTAGAGAGAGATTTTAATTCCAAAGTGTTTCCACGGGTTCCAAGTCGTATCTTTGGTTATATTTTAATTCCAAAGTGCTTCCACGCCTATCTTTGGTTATATTTCAATTCCAAAGTGTTTCCACGCGTTTCAAGTCGTATCTTTCGTTATATATTTGAATTCCAAGGTGTTCCAAGCGTCCCAAGTCGTATCTTTGGGTTTTATATTTCCATTCCAAGGCGTTCCATGCCGTTCCTAGGGTTTTTTTTGGCAGTGCTCCAAGTTATCCAAAACGTACCAACTCGTTTTGTGGGTTTTTAATCTAGTTCAAGGCGTTTCAAAGCCGTTCTTTAAACGTTCCAGTTTGTCTTTTTCGCTAATTTTCAAGCCGTGTCTAACCACCTCACTACTCTATAACCGCCATTCTCTGGGATTATGAACACGAGCACGTCAAAAGACGAGAAAGAAGCTGCGGCCACGAGCAAATCCTCAATTGCTGCTCCAAGTCAGCGCCAGAGGAGTACCAGCCCTACTACTTCTCCTTCCCGAGCATTTCAGACCCTCTCTAGTCCATTAGCTCTGACGTCCGCACCATCAAGCACGACCTTTCAGCAAGCCACGTCAGAGCCACGACGACCAAGCCAAAAAGAGGTCAAATCATTGGTACCACTTCCACAGATTTTGGTAACCGCCCCAAGAGTCACTCGGTCCGAAACCAAAAGGGTTTTAGTTGCTTCCTCCATGGCTTTGAAGAATTTTGTCTCCATTAGCGATACACTAATTCAGTTTGAAGTCGACACCCACGACTTTTCATTGTCCATTCACGCTCCAAGTCCGTCGTGATCGAGTTCAAGCGTTGTGGGAGAAGGTCGAGCAAGAATATGAGAAATGCGAGGCACTCCCAGATGGCAAAGACGATAACTCTGAAGATTTAGCCATCCAAGCTAAATATTACAAATGCTATCAAGCGTCTGCTCCTACTCCTCCGAACCGTCATGGGTCTACCTCTGCACCAGTAGAACGAGGCTGCCGATTGCCACCCATTGACACTGAAGTCTTTACGGGAGATTACTTAAAATGACCTACATTCCATGACTTGTTTACAGCCATCTACATAAGCGATTCGTGAATTTCCCCCGTTGAAAAGCTGTACCATCTCCTAGCAAAAACGAGGGGTGAAGCCAACTTCATTGTAGCAAAATTCCCGCTTGCAAATAATGGTTTCGAAACGGTATGGAATGCACTCAAACAGCGTTCGGAAAATAAGCGACTTATCGTGAACAGCCAATTCCGAGCACTTTTTGACCTGCCTGCAATTTCCCATGAGTCCGGAAAAGCATTGCACAAGGATGTCCGACCGGAGAATAGTTTAACGCCGGTCCCAGCGCAGCCCAGTCCGGACACGACCGGACATACTTTACCTCTGAGGCAAGGTCCTCACGAGATAAGTTGTTAGGTACAGCCATCGTGGACTTTTGGCGCAAGGCCACTACTTATCCTTCACGGGCGGTATTCGACCCGGCTTCGGAAGCCAATTTTATATCCGAAAGAATGTTTCGGCTCATGAAGTTACCATTCCAAATTGTCAGGGCCGAGGTGACAGGCATTAACGGAAAGGTCAATAGAACCTTAAAGGTCTGTCACATAAGCATTCGGTCATCGCATGGACCTCCAGTCCAGATAGAGATAGAAGCTTTTGTCCTGCCCCAAGTTGCTGATGATTTGCCGTCATGTACGATAGCCCAAGCCACACTGGAAGGAATGCCCAATATTCCTCTAGCCGACCCCTCCTTTAGATTAAAGGCGAAGATCGATCTACTTCTTGGCATTGATGTCATACCAGCGGTGACCCTTTCCGGCATACAGACCGAAGTGTGCGGATCTTTAATGGCTAAATAGGCGAGATTCGGTTGGGTCATTTCAGGACCGTTGCAAGGGGTCCCCGTTAGTTCGTGTGACGCGTTCACCACGAGTGTCGCTGTTAGCAGAGAGGAAGCACTTGAAACTCTTCTCACAAGGTTTTGGGACGTGGAGGATCTACCGGTCAAACCTGTAGAAGATTCTGATTCCGTTTGCGAGGTCAATTTCCAGAAGACCACAAGAAGAGATGTTTCGGGGAGATATACGGTCCCACTTCCATTTCGAGATCCAACCAACATCAACCTTGGTCACTCCAGACCAGGGGCATTGGCTCAATTCCTAAAAAACGAAGGCCGTCTTCTAAAAAATGTACCGCCAAATTATGGTCGATCCAATCCATGCTCCATTTCAGAGGATCCTGTTCCGAAACAAAGAGAGGTAGCTTGGTGATTACGAGCTGAATACCGTCACGTTTGGCATTAGCTGTGCTCCGTTCTTAGCCATCCGAGTAGTTGAAAACTTACAAGTGAATAAAATACAACAGACAAGAGGAATTGCTGCATTACCCCATTTCTTTGGCGAAGGGAGATAGTTTAGAAAATTCATTTAGCTGCCTACCAAGGAGATTCAACCCCCTACAAAAACAGTGTGTATGTTTTAAGCGTGTATTGTTGTTTGGTGGTGATGTACGCATCATTTGGTTTGCTTGGTACCCATCTGCTCTGTGAGGTTATATATCGTCGGGGTCCCCATTGAAACACGCTAGTACCGTTTTCGAGTCGGTCCATAAGTAACACTCTTCCACGTCGATTTCGTGTTGCGCTATTGTGTTTCTCGTCAATCGCGCTCCAGTATCTGCTGCATGTGGCTCCAAACGGGGTATCGAGAGCGGCTGCAACGGAGCAACCTGCGTTTTGGCTGAAACGAGACTCAGAAGTATTTTATTATTTTGTTAGATACGGAAATACGCAACGGCAGACAGCATCCACGAATGCTTGAAATTGATTTCGGCGGTTTTGTGCATTCCAATTTTTAAAATAGCATCTCGGAATTTGCACGTCCTCTATCAAGGGTAAGAAGCCATGATTGCGACATATCCTGCAGATTGAGTGGTATTTCATCATCCCAATCAATCTTCGACCGTCAAACTTGTTGGACCAGTATTTTGAGATACATTATTATACAGGATACAAACCCGTTTGGAAATCGAACACCACTTACGCTTATGAAAGCCCCCGTGTGCATAAATTGCTCTAACTGCCTTCGCTCATGTATTGACTTCTTCTTCTGAATGGCAGGAATCGATGTAATCACTCTCATTCTAAAGTTATTCATAATCTGCAGCAAGGGAACGAGCAAACCGGGTCCTTTTTAGAAGAAAGTCATTTGGGGTTACTCTCGATGATTGAGCTGCCGCGTCTAAGAAAAGTTTTTTAACGATCTCATGCAAATCCAGAACGCAGTGACACCGATGCAGGTTGATTTACCTTTAGCGAGGCTATGAGATTCGGATTATCATTTGAGGCTTTATGTTAATGAGGCTTGTTTTGCAGCCATTTATGTCGCAAGCTAAGCGACTCCAATAGGCTCCCTTGTTTTGGGGTACTGAGCACAAAGGTGATGGTTTCGACTGACATTCGCAACAACTTTTCGCGGTGTCCTTTGCAGATCGTACAAAAGTTATGTTTATGGTTCTCTGTTGATGCCAGTCTCCTTTGAATGTAGGGCCCAGTTAAGAATCATATCAGGTCCCATCTTCTGGATATGCTCTTGGAATAACGTAGGGTGGTTTAGGTGCTCATCCAGCTTGCTTGCCCTAATGGTAGTGTACATATTTTTCACCGCAAATGCAAACTCGATCAGCGGTTCTAGCTTGCCCTTTGGAGGAGGCAAATTTCGCACATTCTCCATCAACAGTTTTATTATGTGTTCCGGGCGTCCAAAGTACATTTTCAAAGTACTTATAACGTTCGGCAGCATTTCTGGGCATAGTGAGCTGTCTCGTACCGCTTCAAGTGCCCTACATTTCAGGCATCTCTGCAGAAGCGTTCTCCCCGTTACTGTATCCACCTATCCTTATGCTAGTTTCATAGGTGCTCATAAGAAGTGGCCATTCTCTTGGATCATTGCATATTGTCACTTATCGAAGTCGGTCGTGTTTTTTTTTGCGCTCTCTCTTAATTACTGTCTTTCGTTCTTTCGTGAAGTTAATTTATAAAATTCAATTTAAATTCATTGCCTTTACCAATTTTTAATAATCCGCTATACTTATCGCGAAGTTTGGGTTAAATTTATTAACATTTATACATATTAATATCAAAACTTTAATAAACGCAAATATAATTTTGTTGTTGCGCTGCTTAGTTTCTGATTTTGTTCTATTTTTTGCTCCCACCCGCGCTCTCAATTTACAGTTCACAGTTTGTTTTTGTTTGTGCGGTGTTGGTGCTCTCTATTCATCTGCTTGGTCGCGCTCGCGGCCGTTAACTTCGCGCTTGTGTGTTGTTATACAAAAAAAAAAAAAAAAATATTCTTCTTTTTTCTTGTTTTTCTCTTTCTACTTTGCATATTGCAGTTAGCTTTTGCTTTGGTTTGTATACACATCTCTTAACATATATACATTTTTCCCTTTTTATTTACATATTGATTTATAATTTGTTTGTGATAAATCAATTATTTAATAATGTCTCTCTGTTGCAAATATAATTGCAATAATCTCAGCAAGACCAGTGAAGACTTTCTTTACTGTTGGCTGTGTGACAATGTAATGCACTTTAAATGTGCTGGTTATACAGTCAAGGTGCGGGACAGTATTGCACAGGGTGGCGGCCTTAAATGGGGCTGTGGTTCGTGTCGTGGCTTGGAGCTCGAGATGCGTAGTTTTATGAGCGGACTGGGGATGCGTTTAAAACCCTGTCAGCTGGCGTTCATAAGCTCCAAGAAGAACTTTTTGGCAATGGAGGTTCAATTCAGAAGTTCTAAACTTTTGATTGAATCTCCGACCCGAAAGAGGGATAGGTTTCAGGGCGCGCCCCTCAGTCCGTCGGCACATCGTTCTCTACCAGTTCCGGCTTCCGACAATGACCCTATGTCACTAAATATACAGCAGCTGATATCGTTTAGGAGTCCGGCTTTGGAAGGTGTGGAGTCTTTTCTCATTTCCCCTGGAGACAGTACTTACACGATATCGGTTGTAGTTTCCGAACCGTCCGGGCAAACATCCGTTTCCAGGAATACTGCCAATATAGTAGTTACAAGAGGAGCTAGTAAAGTGTTGACTGCTTCAGCTGCTGCTGCATCTGCTGTTGCTGCTACTGCTGTACCTGGAACTTCTAGTTCCCTTGTTGTAGTTCCCAATACTACTTCTGAAGAAGTCATAGCCTACATCCAAGGCAAAGTTCAAGCACCAAACATTGCTGTGGAGAATTTCCGTTTTTCATATACTCGGATCACCTTATTGTAAAAGAGAATACAATAAAAAAGAAGAATCGGCCTCCGATTAGCCTGCTACCTGCCTCTGTGAATAACGTTCCTTCCGGCTCGTGTGCACCTGTTGGCGAGTCAAAAAACTAATTTCGTCCCTAACTCTGAACTATCAGAACGTACGGGGACTAAAGTCTAAACTCTCTAGACTCTTTGTAGATAGTTTAGCTTTTGACTTTCATATTCTTGCCTTTACTGAGACTTGGCTGAAGCTTGATATTGCCGATGCTTCAATTTTCCCCTCAAAATATTTAATATATAGACATGATCGGACTATACGTAATGGTGGTGGTGTTTTGATCGCTGTTGATTCGGCGTTCTCGTCTGAAATTGTACAGTCTTTCAATCAGGAGATTGAATTTGTTTGAGTTAAATTTTTTTAAAAATCTTTTTCTGCCTATATTACCTGTCCGTATATTCCATTCACCATTTGGAAGCTATGCAACTTGTTTCCTCATATGTCTCTGACAACGACTTGCTCGTTGTTCTGGGAGATTTATATTTACCTAAGATTGCCTGGACCCTCTCATATGATTCTTTATTACTGTTGCCCTCCTCGTCACATTGTTTCATAGATGGTCTGTTTGAGTTGTCCCTAACTCAAATAAATCCTGTCCGGAATAGTCGGAACAGATCACTAGATCTGGTATTTGTGTTGGATTGTTAACTATTGTTTGGACATATCTGTATACTTACATGGATATTGACTCTGCCATTTCTGTCTTCTATAAAACTCTTGAGTCGTTCTTTGATGTTTGTGTCCCGCGTGTGACTCAAGGATGGTCTTATAAACCTCTTTGGTTCTCACGTGAGTTATGTAACTTGTAGAACGTAAAATCGAGATGCTATAAAAGATTTAAAAATTCCGGTAAAGCATCGGATTTTTCCCTATACGTAGTTGCTCGATCAAATTTTATGGTGCTGAATTCACAATGCTATAAGGATTATCTTCAGAGATGTAATCCTAAGCAATTTTATAAATTCGTCTTATTGTCTTTCGAAAACAATAAAGCTGACAATGATCAGGCAATTGCGGATATGTTTGCTGATTTTTTCAAATTAACTTATTCTTTTTCGATTTGCAAGCAAATCCTCCTTATCCTTATCACTTGCAATCGTCTAATTGCATTTTAGACCCTGTGTTTGAAGAAAGTTCGGTTCTTAGCGTGCTTAGTTCCGTCAAACCAATATATGCACCTGGCCCTCATGGAACACCAGGCTGCGTATTAAGGTTTTGCGCAGATATGTAAGCCAATACTTAAGTTGTTTACACTATCCGTTACATCTTCCGCCTTCCCGTCCATCTGGAAGGAATCATATATTATTCCTCTTCATAAAAAGGGGAAAAAGTCCGAAGCCTCCAATTATAGGGGTATTTCTAAACTGTCTGCCATACCCAAAGCATTTGAGAAAATAATACCGTCTCAATTGCAGCATTTTTCTAGCTCAATCATTTCGTCATCCCAACATAGGTTTTAAAAACGTAGATCGACAACTACTAACCTATTAGAATTTACAACTCACTCAATGCAAACTGATGTCATTTACACTGACTTCAGCAAGGCCTTTGACTCTGCTAATCACACTCTGCTTTTATATAGGTTTAATGCGCTTGGCATCCCCAGGCTTTTGCTAGATTGGATTATTCAATACCTTTCTAAGCGTACACAAAAGGTCCTCTTTAAGTCTTCATTTTCTAAGACCATCCAAGTGACTTCTGGAGTACCTCAGGGTAGTCATTTGGGTCCATTGCTATTCACTCTTTTTATCAATGATCTTCCATTGGTAGTCTCACATTCTCGGGTGCTTATGTACGCGGATGATGATAAGCTTTACCTCTACTTCAATCGGATCTTAATGATCTTCAGAGTTGGTGTGAAACCAACCTATTAAACCTTAACGGCTCTAAATGTAAAGTTATGTCTTTTTATAGATGCACTCCATACTAAGCAACATATTATCTTAACGACACTGCCTTAGAGCGGTTATATATTATTAATGACTTAGGTGTTCTTATGGACCATAAATTAACCTTTAATCCTCATATTTCTGCTACAGTTAGTAAAGCTATGAATGTTTTTGGGTTTGTGAAACGATGGTCAAAAGAGTTTGACGATCCGTACACAACCAAACTTCTGTATACTTCATTAACCCGTCCTATCTTAGAGTACGGATCTTGCATATGGTCACCTCAATATGAGACGCATCAAAGTAAAATTGAATCTGTCTTTCTAATTTGCGATCGCAATGTCAATTTGCCATCATACTCCAGTAGGCTTCTTTTAATCAATCTTCCTTCATTAATTAATCGTAGAGTAATTCTTGGTGCTATCTTTATTCATAAACTTTTAATAGGTGCAATAGACTCTCCTGAGCTATTGAACCAGTTAAACCTATCTGTACCCCGTAGACCTACTAGAAATTTTATTCCTCTTTCCTTAAAACATTGTAGTTCTAACTATTGTTTGCATGAACCTTTTCGAGTCCTATGTTCTGATTACAATCTTCTGTATCCCGTAATCAGATCAGAAGCCTCTCTTTCTCTTGTGAAAACCTCTATTTTAGCTCATTTAGCTCGTAATTAGCTTTAGTTAATCATATTTTTAATTGTTTGTCTGTTACATTTGCATTTGTCCACGCGATCGTGCCGTCCGTTATACGGCTGCGCCCCACGGTCGGTCGGGCGGGAAGTGGACAGCGCTCTGCTTGGGCTCGCGCGAAACAGGCTATGTCCTGGTGTCGCATGGGCCACTTGAACTTACTTCGCATTATACGCGTCAACGTCCACACAATATATCTCCTTTGAAGGTTGGTATTTCACTCGGCATCGATTGCCAAGCAACTACTTGTTGTTGTGTTATGCCGTTGGTTTTGCATGGCATGCTCTGCGTTCTGGTACTCGTCGCCTGTGGAGTGTTTGGTGCACTATCATCCGTCATCAGGATATATATTGTCTTTCATCGAAGTCGGTCGTTTTTTTTTTACGCTCTCGTTTAATTACTGTCTGTTGTTTTTTCGTGAAGTTAATGTATAATATTTAATTAAAATTCATTGCTTTTACCAATTTTTTATCGCGAAGTTTGGCTTAAATTTATTAACATTTATTTATATTAATATCAAAACTTTAACAAGCGCAAATATAATTTTGTTGTTACGCTGATTAGTTTTTGATTTCGTTCTATTTTTTGCTCCCACAAGCGCTCTCAATTTACAGTTCATAGTTTGTTTTTGTTTGTGTGGTGTTGGTGCTCTCTACTCTTTTTCTTTCTCTTTGGTCGCGCTAGCGGCCGTTAACTTCGCGCAGGTGACAAGTTTTTGTTGTCGTGTGTTTTAATACAAAAATAAAAACAAATTCCCTTTTTTTTGTTTTCTGTTTTTTAACTTGCATATTACAGTTAGCTTTTGCTTTGGTTTGTATGTGTCTGCTCATCAAAAATTTGACCTCTTCATATTTAACGTACGAAGAGCTTCAATCGATTGCAATTGAAGTGGAGGCGATATTAAATACCCGTCCAATATCCAGTCACAGAGATGATCCTAATGACGGGGAGGCCCTAACACCAGCCCACTTCACTGCATGCGATCCCTGACCCGGTAGTAAATGACTCAAAACTTTCTTATCTATCTCTTTGGCAAAAAATGACCTATCTCAAGCAACGCTTCTGAGAACTTTGGAAGCGCGATTATATACAACAAGTACAAGAACGCTCTAAGTGGTTGCGTCCGGAAAACAATAAAGCAAGGGATCAATTAGTTCTCATCCATGAAGACAATCTTCCACCGCAATGCTGGATTACTGGTCGTGTGGTCGAAGCTATACTTTGTGCAGATGGAAGGGTCAGAGTTGCCGATGTTCGCACCAAGAAAGGAATTATTTGCCGCCCAATCTGCAAACTTGCTCCATTGCTGAGAGATGACGTTTATGTAAATTGAAAGAGTCTTAATTCATCCTTCAATGGGGGAGTATGATAGAGGAGACGTCATCGTTAACTTACATTTGTAAATATTAAAATTTCGTATATTATTTGTTTAAGATTATTAGAATTTCTACCACTGTATTAACATTAACATGTTCTTAAGTCTTCTGTTACATGGCTCATGAAGAGTTTCTAACTCATGAAACCGAAATACAAAAATGACTTCTTTCTGAAATTCGAAGAGGAGATAACTTATTTTTCCTCAGTCCACTCCACATGCTATTGAGCATTGGAGTTTTGTGCCACCTGAAACTGGGCAGATCAAACAGAAACAATAAATATTGATAAAAACTCAGGAGCTATGAAAAACCCGACCATAACGGATATAAAACCTTGACAAAATGGATTTATTTATGCAAAAGAATATTTCTACAGTAAATGAAGAAAGAATCGAGACATATATTATTTTTTTTTTCACCGTACCATTTCATCTTTCCTGTTTCGAAGTTTGTATAGCCTTGCAACTGTTTTGCTAACTTTTTTCTTACCCATAGCCATCCAAGTGTAAAAACGTTTTATCCAAATAGTCTAATGTCTGCGAAAGAGCGGCCTATAATCTTAACATAGAAAATAATGAAGTTATTGATCAAAGTCACTATTTTCCACCGATCGTTCCTATGGGAGCTATATGATATAGTCACCTGATCTTTATCAAATTTGGCAGAGTTGTTTATATCTGACTCATCAACATTTAATTTCACGACGAAAGCTTAGAAATAACCGAAGTTATTGAGGAAAGTCTCTGTTCGTGATTTTGTTGTTTGTATAGGAGCTGTATGATATAGTGGTCCGATCCGGCGGATTCCGAGATATACAAGTGTATACAGTATATATAAGCCTACATTGAAAATTTCAGCTCTGTAGCTCTTACGGTCTAGGAGGAGTTCGCGTCGATCCAGACGGACGGATGGACGGACGGACGAACGGACGGCCATCGCTATTTGAACTCATCTCGTCGTGCTGATCAAGAATATATAATCTTTATATGGTCGGAGATGCTTCTTTCCATGCGTTGCATACTTCTGACCAAAATTAATGTACCCTTTTTGCAAGGGTATTAAAACCATACGCAGCAATTCTTCGTCCAACTACTCATTAACTCAATTACAAACAATTAAAAAAAATTTTTGCAATCGGTTGAAAACTTTTTTAATTATTGTAGTTCAGGCGACACTTTTTGAAAAACATGATTCCGATAATCGCGTTGAAAGTTTGATTGATTTGGGGTAACATTCTTCAGAAGATATAAGATAAAAGAATAAAAAAATTTTTTTTTGCCGCATGGAAGTGACAGAAACAGAACAAAAAACACTTAACTTTACTAAAGGAGTCATGTACTGCAATGAACTTCGTAACATAAATGAAGCCGACAAGAACTCAAAACACACAACGTAAGCGAAGTAACGAAGCGACAGCAACACCAAAAAATAATAGAAAATGGACTTATCGCACTAGGGTTTGCATCACACATACAACCAGAGTCAATTAAAACTAGCTACGAAACTGTTTGCGTTCGGCCCTATATTCCACTGCTGCTAAACAGAACCGCAATTGGTATATACTACAACAAACATAGCCAATAGGCGAGAAACACATACGCCAGTATACTTTGTTCTACGGCTGCAACTAGACAAAACACAACTAAACCATCACCACTATCATCAGAAGCAACTCATCGGTATAGATTTTACCAGTTTTGTGTTGTTGTTGTTTTAATTGTAGCGATACATCTGTACAGATCACAAATTTTATGCATCACAACCCACTGAAGACATGAGAGTAAAATTTTCTCCAAAAAAATCTAACAACCTTTCCAATAACATTAAACCCTCCAAGCAGAAACAAACCAATCCAACAAGAAACAACGTCCAAAAAAAGGCAATAGTAAATCTATTTAAATAAAAACAAACATTTAACTATATTCTACCAAATTTAAAGTTTAAAGTAACACTTAATCCCTTTCACTAATGTTAAGTATGAGCCAATGGAACATAAAAGGTTATATAAACAATTATAATTAATTATGTATTATAATTAAAAAACATTCGTCACAAATTATATTTCCCCAAGAAACACACTACTGCAAAAAACACATTCCAATTCCCGTCCCAATAAACTACCAAATTTATACCAATTTTGCTCAAATCATTTTGAAGGTGTAGAGGGACCATCTTAAGATAACAGAAGAGGCAGAATCATACCAAAATTTTACAAAACACAAACCTTACAATACTCAACTACGGCTCCCCAACACACTTCTGTACTCACAACATTTAACATTGAACCACATAGTGCTATCTCTTTGCTCTTACCTTAACCAATTTGATAACAATCGACGGCCTTCATGCGAGCGATCATTTTCCAATCCTAATCTCTTTATTCTCAGAACAACAACCAACCAATTTTTTTCGACCCTTTTTCAAAATAGAAGAAGCCGTCTGGACATTATATACTTATCTTACTGACAGTACAAACCAGCATATTTCTAAAAGCACAAACATCAATAAAGAATCAGCAAGCATAAAAAAAAAAATAATTTTACAAGCTGCCCATCACACCATACCACAAATATAAATATTCAGAAAAACCAATAAACTACACACCCATCCCTTCAGCACAAACAATTCAATCAGATATTACATAGATAAAACTACTAACTGCACTACACTCCCTCAAAGAAACACCGCCGGGCCTAAACCGAATATCTTACCCTATGATAAAAAAACTTCTTACTCAGTTAATCTAGAAACACAGACCTTTCCAACAATATTTTCAACAACTTTATTCCTCAATCCTACAAAACTAGATATCCCTATCCTTAAATCCAACTCAACCAAGACAGTAATAAGCGATAAGATTAGAATCAAAAAGCACACCTTTATCATCGCGCGGTATTACCGAAATTCGGGCCTGCAAATAAACTTAAACGAACAAAATGACGCTCTTTTAAGACTTTTAATCTCTCTCTCATCTTACTCTTGGGGTACTTTATTATATTTAAATAGACACATTAAATGGAGCGATACATACGCAGCTGCATTAATCTAAGTACACACATAAAAAACGCGTGCTAAGTATATTTTTCGTAGCCAAGAGGCCAAGATTAGAGTAAGTGAAATGAGATTGACAATTATTAGTTATAAAAAATCTGTAAACTAACCCGAAATTACTTGCAGAATTAAATAGATTACCGCAAAGGTAACCTTACGATAAAATATTTTAAATTTTATTTCAAAAGCTCTGGCGGAGCTAGATTAACTAGTCGAACGAGCAACAATTCTTTTTAATTATTTTTAATTTCTACGAGAAACTAAATTTACTCTTTGTAAAAGAAATACTAGAATTCCACTGCACCTGCTGAGGTTCAAAAAACAGTGCCAACTCGAGATCCTGGATATGCAAGACTTGTCACCAGGTGCATGATGAAGGCGAACATAACCTCGAAACTGAATTACATTTCAAGGTTAACCAACCAGGTAACAAATATCAGCACGTGGAAGATGAAGCAATGCTAGAAGACCAGCAAATACTTTGCAACGATTAGAGGAAAAAATGTGCCTCGAAGAAGAATATCTGCGCCCTACTAAACCCTAAACTTCAGTCAAACAGAGAAGCGGATGATCATCCACATGATGCCAGAAACACCGATACATAATGATAACGGATCATAGTGCCACAAACACTCCACAGGCGAGCATGCCATGCAAAACCAATGGCATAACACAACAACAAGCCGAGTGAATTACCAACCTTCAAAGGACATCCAAGAGAATGGACACAACTAGCACACGGATAGGTGGATACAGTAACAAGGAGAACGCTCTGCGTCTGCTGATATTCCTGAAAGGTAGGGAACTTGAAGCCGTGCGAGACAGCTTACTGCTCCCAGAAATGCTGCTGAACGTTATAAGTGCTTTGAAACTAGAATCGCTGATCCAGCTGTATTTGCGGTGAAAAATATGTGTACCACCATTAGGGCAAGCAAGCTAGATGATCTAAACCGCTTTTTGTTATTGCAAGAGCTTATCGAGAAGATGGTACCTGATATGATGCTTAACTGGGCCCTACATTCAAAATCCATACCCTACCCGAACATACGGCAATTAGCGGACTCGTTGTTTGAGTTGGCGGAAGCCAAGAAGGGAATCAACAGAGAACCTTAAACACAACTTCTGTAGGATATGCAAAGGACACCGCGAAAAGTTGTTGCGGATGTCAGTTGAAGCCAGGTGGAACGCGATAAATAACCATCACGTTAGTGATGGTACCTCAGTACCTCAAACACCACAAGGGAGTCTGTTGTAGTCGCGTAGCTTGCAAAATAAATGGCTGCACGAGGTGACGGGAAGCGCACTGCACAATCATCGTGGGACACCAACCTATTAGCCAGAATGCTTTGTTCGTATCGTTCCAGTCACTTTGCACTCTAATTCGAAATCCGTGGATATCTACGCATTTATGGATGATGGATTGACTCTAACACTTGTAGACGAAAAATTGGCAGATGCGCACGAAGTGAAAGATTTCGCCAATCCCCTACGCATTAGATGGACTGGCGATGTTAGTCAATAGGAACCGGAATCCAAGCAGCTGAACTTGAGAATCTCAAAACAAGGACAGGGCAATAAATTATTTAAAGTAAATGAAGTCTGTACGGTTAAGTCCATTGGTCTTTCAGCCGAGACGATGATAGCAGATAGGATCAAACAGAGATATCCGCATTTAAAAAACCTGCCTATTCCAAGCTTCATTAACGCAATGCCTCAAATGATAATTGGCAGTAATAATCCGAATCTCATAGCTTCGCTAAAGGTGCGCGCAGGAAAATGGCAGCAACCAATTGCTGCAAAAACGAGACTAGGATGGACTATATATGGCGGATCGGGACGATCTGGTGGAGGACTCAACCTGCATCGGTGTCAATGTGATCACCGCCGATGTTTACCAAGTCCCCTGATGAAGAGCGATCTCTACAGATTCTGGAGGACACTGTTAGTTACAACTCGCGGACGTACCCCACGGGATTGCTTTGGAAAGAGGGTCCCCGTGTATTTCCAAATAGCCTATTGGTAGCAAAACGGCGACTCTTATGCATGCAAAAGAAAATGGCAGCAGACCCCCGTTTTGCAAATGAGCTACATAGCCAAATACAAAACCTGATAACCAAAGGCTATGCAAGAAAGATGGCAGAGGAAGAAGTCGTGGAGAAACCAGAAAATGCATGGTACTTGCCCATTTTTACTGTACGAAATCCACATAAAACTGACAGGGTCAGACTGGTGTGGGACGCGGCAGCTCAATCATCGGGAGTAGCCCTAAATGACTTTCTTCTAAAGGGACCCGATTTGCTCGTGCCCTTGCTGCAGATTATGTATAACTTTAGAATGAGAGCAATTGGCGTGAGCGGTGACATCGCCGAAATGTTCCATCGAATAGCAGTAAGAAAAGAAGACGCTAAAGCACAACGATTTCTATGGCAAAATCAAACAACAGGAGTCGTAGAAACTTTCCAAATAAATGTGTTGACATTTGGACACGTGCTCACCCTGTATAGCGCACTACGTGCGCGACCTGAACGCTGAAAAACACGCAGACGAGTTTCCTTCGGCGGGTAAAGCTATTCAGAGAAGTCACTACGTAGACGACTACATCGATTCATGCCAATCAGAAGAAGAAGCCATTACATTAGCGAAGGTAGTTAGAGAAGTCCATGCACGCGGGGGTTTTCATATGCGCAAGTGGTGTTCGAACTCCAAACGAGTACTCGCTGCACTTTGCGACCCAACAACCTATGACGAAAAACAGTTCTTTAACAGTGAAGAGATACACTCTTATGAGAAAATATTGGGCATGCGGTGGAGCCCACGTCAAGATGCCTTCACCTATGCACTAAAGTTTGTACGCCTGAGGCGCAACATAATAGCGACAAAGGTCGCACCAACCAAAAGGAAAATTTTACAAGTTTTGATGTCAGTTTTTGACCCCATGGGTTTTCTATCCTGTATAATGATGTATCTCAAAATACTGCTCCAACAAGTTTGGCGATCGAAGATTGAAGATGAGGAAATACCACCCAATCTGCAGGATATGTGGCAATCATGGCTGTCCTTCTTACCTTTGATAGAAAACGTGCAAATTCCGAGATGCTATTTTAATAATTGTCATGCACAAGACTGCCGAGTTCAAATTCACGTATTCGTGGATGCGGGAGAAGACGCCTACTCTGCCGTTGCGTATTTCCGTATCGAACGAAATAACCAAATACTTTTGAGTCTCGTTTCTGCCAAATCCAAGGTAGCTCCGTTGCAGCCACTCTCGATACCCCGCTTGGAGCTACAGGCAGCAGTAACTGGAGCGCGACTGATGAAAAACATAATAGCACAACATGAGATCGACTTTGAGGAATGTTACTTATGGACCGACTCGAAAAAGGTACTAGCGTGGCTCGATGGAGACCCACGACGATATCAACAATATGTAATGTTTAGAATAGCCGAGATATGTGAGCTCACAGAGGCCAGAAACTGGAGATGGGTACCAAGCAAACTAAATGTTGCAGACATCGCCACCAAACGACAACATAGGCCTGAAACATATACACAATGGTTCGAAGGACCCAGTTTTCTAAAACTACCGCCAGCAGATTGGCCGCCGAAAACTACCAATGAAAAGACAGTCACCGAGGAACTGCGTCCTCGTTTCCTTCACATGCGAAGGGAATCAGCAAGAATCATTTACGAGTACTTTTCAAAATGGAATCGATTGACAAGGGCAATTGCATGTTGGCTTGCCTATAAGAGGAAGTTGATCATGAAAATACGTAAATCAAATGAGAATACAAATCAACTGGCATCCCAAATTAATGAAGCCAGAATGTTTCTATACCGGAACATACAACAAGAATGTTACAACCAAGAGTGCACAGCCATCGAAAACGGCCACCACGTTTGCCGAAGCAGTCCATTATGGAGGTTACAACTCTTCCTTAATGACCATGGAGTATTGTGTGTACGCGATCGAGCCAGTCGCTTCGCTGGCATCCCTAAAGGACGAATCGCTCTACCCACCCAACACTGGGTTACAAAGCTGATACTCCGGCACTACTATGAAAAATATTATCACATGAATCATGAGACAACAGTAAATGAGGTGAGGCAAAAATATTTTATTCTAAAACTAAGACCTCTCCTTAAAGGGATTCGTCGAAATTGCCAACAATGTAAGCTGAGTAGTGCTCGACCCATTGCAGCCTTAATGGCGCCCCTACCGAGGGCTAGACTGGGTGCATTCAAGCCAGCGTTTACGAATGTTGGAGTCGATTATTTTGGGCCGCTAACAGTTATCGATGGAAGAAAGTCATTGAAAAGATGGGGCATGCTGATAACCTGCCTTACAATGCGAGCAATAAGCATTGAGATCGTGCATAGTCTAACCACAAACTCATGCCTAATGGGCTTAAGACGCCATATATCGCGCCGAGGCACACCAAAGGAAATATATAGCGATAACGGGACTAATTTCCGAGGGACCGATGCCTTTCTTAGAGACAAACTTCAACTGGATGACGCGAAGATGCATCGAGAATTGTCGCAGCAGGAAATATCGTGGTACTTCAACCCACCGTTAGCTCCCCACATGGGAGGAGCCTGGGAGCGCTTAGTGCGGTCCATCAAAACCGTGTTATACCGTATAACACCAAATCAAAAATTCTCAGATAAAAAGTCTTCTTACCGTCATGGCAGAGGTGGAAATGACGATAAACTCCAGGCCCCTGACATACGTGTCCCTGGACGACGAAGATCAAGAAGCTCTTACGCCAAATCACATGTTGCTTGGCTCATCAAATGGAGAAAAACCGATTTGCGATCCGGAACAAATCGACTATAAATGGTCGCTCCGCCAGAGTGAGATGTTCGCCAACCTATTTTGGAAACGCTGGGTCAAAGAGATGCTACCAAACATAACACGAAGGTCCAAGTGGCATAAAAAAGGAAAGCCAATTGGTGTAGGCGACATCGTACTTATAGTGGACGAAAATCAGCGTCGTAATACCTGGACAAAGGGTCGAGTAGTCGAAGTGACCACCGCAGAGGATGGTCAAGTCCGCCAGGCGAAGGTACAGACACAACTAGGTGTCCTCTCCAGACCAGCAGTAAAGTTAGCAGTCCTCGATGTCGGAAAAGATGAACCAAGCTCCAGTGGCTCGCTTGCTGGGAGGGGAATGTTGCCGAAATTCGGGCCTGCGAATAAACTTTGTGCCACTGTACCACAAAACGGAACTCTGTCCGAACAAACAGAATGACGCTCTTTAAAAACTTTAAAACTCTCTCTATCATCATACTCTTGCGGTACTTTATTATACATAAGTAAACACATAAGCGCGAAAAATACGCAGCTGCATTGATATACTTACATACATAAGAACCGCGTGTTCAGTTGTTTTTTCGTAGCCAAGAGGCCAAGACTAGAGTAAGTGAAATGAGATTGTACAATTATTAGTTATATTATTGGCGTTGCACCTAATTCAGGGTGCTAACAGGGTCAGCATCGATGATCTGCATATGACAGAATTAGGTGCAACGCCAATCGCAAGTGCTGAGTTGATTGCGTCTCAAACATCGAAGGACCCTTTATTGGCGAAAGTATCGAACTGGGTATTAATGGGATGGCTTGACATGAAACTAGAGCAATCAGATAATGCTCATCTATACTTTTGCCGGCGGAAACAGCTCTCTACAAATGCGCGTAGCTTTTCATGGTGGCCAAACATTGCCGCAGAGATTGAGCTCATTGTTGAGAAATATATTCCATGGCAGCAGAATCGTAACGATCATTCAGAGACACCGGTGCATCATTGAAAGTCAGCCAAGCGGCCGTGGTCCCGTCTACACATCGACTTCGCAGGACCTTTTCAAGAAAAAACCTTTCTTCTAATCGTGGATTCCTACTCACCCAACAACAGACAGACAAGCGAATGGTCCAGACCACCAAAACCTATCTTAAAAAATATCTCTGTACAAGAATATGGATCTAATTGTAAGCCTCGCTCGATGTTTGTTAAATCAAAACATAACTCCACATTCAGCGACAAATCGCTCATAATCTCCATAAGAAATTAATAACGGAGCAGAGCCGTTTATTAATCAATCGAAATATTTTGCTACAGGTAGATCCGTTTGGGTACGAAACTATGCGCCGGGTCCTCCATAGCCCAGACACATAGACAATAGTATCATTAGGCGTCATTAAAATCAAATTCAAAGCCAATTTGAATATGAAATTCGAAGCCGAGTAGAAGTAAACATATCACATCACGTACCATCAGCCACTAATGACAATACGGCAGATCCTATTTCCAGTAACCACTCTAGACAATCGAGATGATCCTCAATCATTGCCTGCCTCACCGGTGACGTGGGTGTTAACGGGTGTTGTGTATGCAACCCCTGTTATGTGCAAAGCCATCTGGCAACGTAATTTTCACGCGTCCCCCGATCGCAGAGATTGCATCGATTTCAGAGCACACACTCAAATTAACATTGCCATAATATAACTTTGTATGTTGTATCTATTATAATCCAAGTACATATTCTAAAGTTTTATTAGAACGATTTGGAATCTGTACGAAAACAGTTTTTAATTTTTGCCCTTCATGATTTTCGCTGGGATCCAAATGTACAACTTCCATCTTATTCGACATCAGTTAATTAACTTACCTTCTTTACTACAAAATTTATATCGTTCGCTGTAAGATTGAATTTTATAAGAACCCCAAAAGATTTTATAACTATGTTAATTCCAAAAGACGCTCTAATTTACTACCTTCCACCTTCAGACTTAATGACCAGACTGCTAATAATGATTCAGATATTGCAGATCTGTTTGCTAAATTCTTTCAGTCGACTTATTCCACTACTGCTTCGGATCCCACACCTTATCCCTTCACAATTCCACATTTAAATTGTATGTTTTTTCCTAATATTACTGAAGACTGTATTATCTCTAGCTTGTCATCTATGACGTCTTCCTTCGTGCCCGGGCCTGATAATATACCTAGTTGCATTCTTAAAATGTTTTCGATTTCCCTATCTGAGCCTTTATCTCGGTTATTCTTTATATCGAGTGAGACTTGTCGCTTCCCTGATATTTGGAAGGAGTCTTTTATTACTCAGCTTTTTAAAAAGGGTAACAAATCGGATATTTCTAACTACCGTGGCATTGCCAAACTTTCGACAATACCTAAGCTGTTTGAGAAAATTATTACGTCTTCCCTTCAACACCTGTCCAGATCCACTATTTCTCCTTGTCAGCATGGCTTTATGAAAGGTCGATCGTCGTTTACCAACCTTTTAGAATTGACTTCCCTTGTACACCATAGCTTCCGTAAAAAGTGTCAAACTGATGTTATTTACCTTGTTTATAAATGATTTGCCTTTGGCCTTGGCTCATTCACGCGTGCTTATGTTTGCGGATGACGTCAAGATTTGTTATTCATATAATGATCCTTCTTTCCAACAGTACTTGCAATCAGATCTCGATGCGTTCTGTGTTTGGTGTCACGCTAATAAATTACATCGTAATGCCTCTAAGTGCTCTTTTACGACTTTCAGTCGTTTGTCGCCGTTCCTAGCTCATTACTCGTAGTCTCGTATTTGGCATTCTCTTTCTCCATAAGCTAGTCAACGGCGAAGTCATTTCTACCAATTTACTAAATACGCTATATTTGTGTGTTCCCTCACGTCGGACCAGAAACTTTTTTCCTCTTCACCTTAGTAGATGTCTGACTAACTACTCTCTTCACGAACCTTTTCGTGTTCTTTGCCAATCTTTTAACAACCTTTCTCACCTTATTTCTCCTCATCTATCTGTCACTTCTCTTCGTGCTATACTTGTTAATTATCTACAGCGAACTGGATATTGGATTGGCAGCAACTCATCCCTGACCACATTGGCTGTGAATCGGGGCACAGCTGGCACCTTGTTGCAAATAAAATACCTCCACCGGGTCGGGGATGTTTAGTTGTGCATAAAGCTATGCTACCTATTCACCTTTGTGAATTAATTATGATCTGTATTTTAGCTTAACAGCTAAACAGGCGACGAGTAGGGAGCCTGTTGGAGTCGCGTAGCTTGCGAAATAAATGGCTGCAAAGCAAAACTTCATCGTCTTCCTCACGGGGTGACGGAAAGCGCCCTGCACAATCATCGTGGGTCACCAACCAATTAGCCAGAATGCTTTGTTCGTATCGTTCCAGTCACTTTGCACTCTAATTCAAAATCCGTCGATATCTACGCATTTATGGATGATGGATCGACTCTAACACTTGTACACGAAAAATTGGCTGATGCGCTCGAAGTGAAAGATTTCGCCAATCCCCTATGCATTAGATGGTCTGGCGATGTTAATCGACAGGAGGCGGAATCCAAGCAGCTAAACTTGAGAATCTCAAACAAGAACAGGGCAATAAATTATTTAAAGTCACCATTGGTCTTTCAGCCGAGATGATGATAGCAGATAGGACAAAACAGAGATATCCGCATTAAAGCATGTGAAGGTTGAATGTGAAGTGCGGTCGCGTTCTGTATTCGCTCCGTCTGACGAACCTGAATTCGTGTGTGTTTCCTGCAACAAACCAAAGGGAATACTAGTAGAGGCTCATTGAGGAGGTGTCGCTCACCTGGCACCAAAATCAGCTGGGCCCACCCAACGTGGTGGAATGCAACAAAATTTTCTGTTTGCCTTAGGAAGGGGGAAAAAAATTCGCAGCTGGGTCGCTCCGCAAGGGGGAGGGGTCCATGTTTTCCCGCGCTTCTCTCGCCAAGGGCTGGAACTCCTGGAACTTTCTCCTCCTTCTCCTTTGCTTTGCCGATTTCCTTTCGCTGCTAAACTTTCTTTACCAACTACCGCCGATAACAACAGCTGATAACTGCAGCTGTGCATCAGTGTTGGAAAGCAGCGCCCTATCTTGGTCCCCAGAGGGCGCCAAAGCCCCGCTGGCCAGCCCCCGGAAACATTGCATACTTTCGGGAGCAGCATTTGGCCGCCAAAATTTAAAATTTAAAATTTTAAAATTTAAATTGGAAATCGCCGACGGAACTACCAATCTTCTTCTTTGCTCTTATTTTCTTTTTCCCTTCGGGAAGCCCTAAATCCACATAGCGTCTGTCCTCATATTGAGCGGCTTGTGGTCTGCGTCTGCGTCGCATCGGCCGGCAGCATATTAACGAACTTTCGTACCTGGCAGTAGGTATAAAATGCATCGTAGTTAATAAAAAAAATATGGCTGGAAAAAACGAAACTACTCCAGGTGGCAGCCACAAAAGTGGAAATCCACCCGCGAACAAAACCGCGGCCGGGGCACGGATTCTGGAGGCCCCTACATCCATAAATAACAAGAAAACTACTGCATCGGTGGCACACTTGGCCGATGCAGCGGACAATGCAACAAGCAGTAATGGCTGTAAAATGCCAGCCGGAGCAACTGCCTTTTCGCGAAGTAGCTTAATGGCCAGAACGCCGCCAACAGCTACGCTTTCGGCTCCGACGGCCATAAACTTGAAGTCTCTGCCAGCTTTCACACCAGCAGCAGTTGCTACAGTAGAGGATACGCCAAAAAGAGGCCGCGAAATAAGTCCACCTGCCGACGAATCAGAAGCGGCACCAAAAAGGCCTAGAAGCGTCCAGACAGGTCTAAAAGAACAAATCTCTGAACTCGGAGCACTTGTCGACGAAATAGCTGCAATGGTCGCTATTCCTGCACCAAGCCAGCATCCACTCGTAAATTGTGGCATGAAGGATGAATTGGCAAGAATGAGGACGGTTTTGGTTGGTGTAAAAACCCAACTGCAAAGCAGACCTCGGGCCAATAAGCCAAAACAGGAGCCGCGGCCTCCGACGTTTGCGGCTATCGTGGCCAAAAGTGCTACACCAAATGTAGCAGGTACAAGGCAGAGGGCAAAAGAACGGAAAGCCGTCACACGGCCCAGCGCGGCGGAAAGACAGCCAACTACCCAAAATACGACTGCAGAACCATCGGAGGGGGGTACCGTCCCCCTAAAAAAAGTCGCCAACAAATGGGAAACGGTCAAAAGACCTAAACGCAAGCGTAGAAGACGGCCTGATGCTTTGATGGTGCAATGCAATGGCCCTGCAAACTATGCAAAAGTATTGGAGGCTGTCCAGACTGACCCCGCCATGCTCTCACACAAGGAAGGAGTTTGCGGAGTGCGTCGAACAGCAGCAGGAGAACTTCTCCTGGAGATGAAAAAGTATGATGACAAGGCGTTGCAGCAAGCGCTTGGTGACGAAGGACGGGTTAAACTTATCACGGAAAGAGTCACAATCGAAATCAGGGATATACCGTTCTATTCCAAACTCGAGGATGTTCTTGATGCAGCCGCCAAATTAACGGAGGAAACTCTGCCAGAGGAATCGTTTCCCAAGATGCGGAAGGCATATAGAGGTACGCAAACTGCAACAATGCTGCTGAATGCCAATCAGGCATCGAAAATGATTGCTGCAAGAACGGTTCGCATCGGTCTTGCAGAATGTAGAATAAGAGCCAAGATAGAGCCAAGGAGGTGCTACAAATGTCTCGACTTTGGGCATACATCAGCTAGGTGCAGGTGTAAGAAGGAGCACGAGGCCGGCAGCCTATGTTTCAACTGCGGAGAGAGCGGTCACGCATCGAAAGACTGCAACAACGACGCAAAGTGCATCTTATGTACTAGGCACGGCGAAAAGAACGCGGCACATAACACTCTGAGCAGAGGATGCCCGTTGTATGTCAAGGCAACAAACAAGTGCAAAAATTAAGTTTCTGCAACTTAATATAAATCATTGCAGGGCTGCACAGGACTTGCTGGAGCAGACTGTTATTGATCTTGGCATCGACATAGCGCTTTTGTCGGAACCATATGGCTTAAAACAGGATGCGGCCTGGGTCCAAAACAACACCATGGGCGCAGCAATATGGAGTTGCGGACATTCTCCGTTACAACTAGAGTGCACTGGCAGACACAGAGGCTACACCAGGGCGAAATGCAACGGCATATCCATTTTTAGCTGCTACATAGCCCCAAGCGTGGATATAGACGACTTTGCAGCTATTATTGACTGTATAGCCGCAGAAGCCAGATCACCGCCAGTGATCATCGCCGGCGACTTCAACGCATGGGCGATGGAGTGGGGAAGTGTCAGAACCACGGCAAGAGGAAGAATACTGCTGGACTCCTTCGCCTCGCTGAACGTGAGTTTACTGAACATCGGCAACACGCAGACATTCAGCAGAGCAGGACGCAATTCTATAATCGACGTTACTTTTGCAAGCATGAGCCTGGCCCGGAATACTAAATGGATAGTCTCCGACGTATATACGCACAGTGACCACAGTGCAATAATATTCGAGTGTGGTGGCCAAACAACGCGCTTAGCACGGCCTAAGTTCTCGTTATGGTCACAAGAAACCCTAAGCGAGGATGCATTCTTGTTCATGATGAACAACGCACAGCAGATTAGTGCCATGGATGCAGAAACCCGCGTAAAAAGGCTATGTTCTGCCATCAGCGAAGCCTGTGATGCGTCAATGATCCGCAAGAGCCAAGGTGGAAGCAGACGCAAACCAGTGCATTGGTGGAACCAGGAAATTGCAGAAGCGCGAAAAGAATGCCTTAAAGCCAGACGCAAACAGCAACGGGCCAGAGGAAGTCCCTCGTTCCAAAGGCTTCTGGAAACTTATAAGACGCGGCGAGCACTGCTAAATAGAGCCATAAAGCAGAGCAAGGCTGACTGTTGGAAGAAGCTCTGCGCGGATGCCGATGACAAACCCTTCGGAGCTGCGTACAAGTTGGTAATGGGCAAACTTGCCAAACGCCCATCCCCCACAGATGGAGTGCTACTCGCAAACATAGTAAAAACGCTATTCCCAGAGCGGCCAATATTGCAGCCTCCAGTTGCAGGACCTCAACAAGAGACGAATCCAGGCTATATTAGCAACGAAGAAATCGTGCTGGCTGCCAAGCGGATCAAAAGCAACAAATCGCCTGGCCCTGATGGATTTCCTGCTGGGATCATCAAGCTCATCGCAATGAATCAGCCCTCGAAACTGGCCGATGTATTCAACTCCTGTCTGTGCCAAGGAGTCTTTCCAGCAAGATGGAAAAGGCAGAGGCTGGTGCTACTCCCAAAAGGAGGAAAATCGGACGACCCTTCAGCGTACAGGCCGCTCTGCATGATAGATGTGCTGGGAAAGGTATTCGAATCGATCATTCGCAACAGAGTAGAAGCCCACATCGACGCTCGGAATGGACTTTCGGAGCTCCAGTTTGGCTTCCGGAAGAAGCGTAGTACGGTCGACGCGATACATACCGTCACCGAAATAGCCAAAAAAGCCATAGAGGGCCAGCGATGGAAAGGAGGAGGCAAAGAGTACTGCCTCATCACCACTCTGGATGTACGAAACGCATTCAACTCAGCGAGTTGGAAGTGCATAATTGAGTCACTGCAGCGCTTAGCTACACGAGAGTACCTGGTTGCAATGATTCGCAGTTATTTCGAAGACCGGATTCTGATGTACGAAACAGACAGAGGGCAACAGGAATACAAAATAACAGGCGGAGTCCCACAAGGCTCGGTGCTTGGTCCAACCCTGTGGAACGTCATGTATGACGCAGTGCTTCGTCTGGACATGCCACAAAGGACGAAGATCATTGGATTTGCAGATGACATAGCAGTGGTCACAGTGGCAAAGGAGCTGGGAGAAGCGGAGGCCAGGACCAACGACGCCGTGCAATCAATTGTATCCTGGATGCAAAGGAATTCTCTGTCTCTGGCGGCACACAAGACAGAGGCAGTATTAATCAGCAGCAGGAAACGTGTGGAGACTGCAATCATCCATGTTGCAGGATGCGTCATCCGCTCCAAGCCGGCAATAAGATATCTCGGGGTTATGGTCGACCATAGGCTAACATACAACCACCATCTGCAACATGTAGCCGACAAAGCAGCAAGGGCAACATCAACCTTAGCAAGGATAATGTGCAATCACGGTGGCCCCCGACAGAAAAGCAGATGGCTCATCACCACGGTGGTACGATCAGTAATCCTATATGCAGCAAAGATATGGGCTCCAGCGATGGCGATCCAGTCATACAGCCGCGCCTGCAGATCGCAATACAGAGCTAGTGCGTTACGAGTCATATGTGCGTTCCGAACCGTATCCGAAGATGCTGCCTTAGTCATATCAGGTATGTTGCCACTTGATATTGTTGCATAAGAGGCCAGAAGCAACAGTACAGCAGCTCAAAAAAGAGAGGTTTCCATTCGCACATGGCAGGACCGCTGGCGCCATTCCTCCCACGGACGCTGGACAAACCGCCTTATACCTAATGTGCGGGAATGGGTGAGTCGGCCACACGGCCAAACAGATTTTTATTTGACGCAACTCCTAACGGGACACGGGTGTTTTAAATCATATTTGCATAGATTTAAGCACGAATCTGACCCCTACTGCACATATTGTACGGGGCCGATTGAGGACGCAGAGCATGTCTTTTTTGTCTGTCCGCGATTCACCGCTGAACGGGAAGAGCTAAGCCAAGGCATTGGGAGGCCATTCGTAGTCCATGACTTGATGGATATCTTACTTAGCTCGCAAAACAATTGGCTCGCAGTTAGCCCACCTAGCTGCGGTGATCATGCAGTCCCTGCGTCGCGCAGAACGTCAGCGCAACCAGAATTCAAACTCTAGATGAGTATCTAGATGAGGCTTTCATGCCATCTCCTCCTCGTGAAGTAATAACATCAGCGTTGGTTCCGCGAGAGGGATACGGAAGTAGGGTAGGTTTAAGTGCGGTGAGGTGACCCCTAACCAAGGTCGATACCAAGTCCCACACTTTTCGGCTTTCAATGCTTTCCCCCTATACAAAAAAAAAAAAAAAAAAAAAGAGATATCCGCATTTAAAAAATATGCCTATCCCGAGCTTCATTAACGCAATGCCTCAAATGATAATCCGAATCTTATAGCCTCGCTTAAGGTAAATCAACCTGCATCGGTGTCACCGCAATCTGGATTTGCATGAAATCGTTAAAAAACATTTGCTTACGGAGGAAAAGTCAACGCCCATGTTTACCTGGAGGACACTGTTAGTTACAGCTCGTGGAAGTACACAATGGGATTACTTTGCAAAGATGGTCCCCGTGTATTTCCAAATAGGTTGCCAGTAGCAAAACGACGACTCTTATGCATTCAAAAGAAAATGGCACCAGACCCTTTTTTTGCAAGTGAGATACATGGTCAAATACAAAAATTGATAGCCAAAGGCTATGCTAGAAAGTTAGCAGAAGAAGAAGTCGTGGACAAACCTGAAAGTGCATGGTACTTGCCCATATTTACCGTACGAAATCCACATAAACCTGACAGGGTCTGTATCATAAAGTATCTCAAGATACTGCTCCAACAAGTTTGACGATCGAAGATTGATTGGGATGATGAAATACCACCCAATCTGCAGGATATGTGGCAATCATGGCTTTTTACCCTTGATAGAGGACGTGCAAATTCCGAGATGCTATTTTAAAAATTGGCATGCACAAGACTGCCGACATCAATTTTTTCATATTCGTGGACGCGGGAGAAGACTCAAACTCTGCCGTTGCGTATTTCCGTATCGAACAAAATAACAAAATACTTTTGAGTCCCATTTCGGACAAATCCCAGGTAGCTCCGTTGCAGCCGCTCTCGATACCCCGCTTAGAGCTACAGGCAGGAGTAACTTGAGCGCGACAGACGAGAATCATAATAGCGCAACATGAAATCGACTTGGAAGAATGTTACTTATGGACCGACTCGAAAACGGTAGTAGCGTGTCTCGACGATATATAACCTCACAGAGGAGATGGGTACTAAGCAAACCAAATGTTGCGTACATCACCACCAAACAACCACACACGCTTAAAACATACACGCAATGGTTCGAAGGACCCAGTTTTCTTAAACTACCGCCGACAGATTGTCCGCCAGAAATTACCAACAATACGTCAGTCACTGATGAATTGCGTCCTCGTTCCCTTCAGTAAGAATCAATTACCAGCACTTTTCGAAATGGAATCGACAAGAAGTAGTAAGCAGTAAATGAGGTGAGGCAAAAATATTTTATTCCAAAACTAAGACCTCTCCTTAAAAGGATTCGTCGATATTGCCAACAATATAAGAAGTAGTGCTCGATCCATTGCACCCCCGATGGCGCCACTACTGAGGGCCAGACTGGATTGTTATTTTGCGCCGGTAACAGTTATCGATGGAAGAAAGTCATTAAAAAGAAGGATGAACCTGCCTTACAATGCGAGCAATAAGCATTGGGATCGTGTCTAACCACAAACTCATGCTTAATGTGTTTAAGACGCCATATATCGCGCCAAGGTAAAACCAAAGGAAATATATAGCGATAACCGGACTAATTTTCGATGCATCAAGAATTGTTGCAGCTGGAAATTTCGTGGTTTTTTAACCACCGTCAGCTCCTCACCTGGAAGGAGCCTGGGACCGCTTAGTGCGTTCCATCAAAACCGTGTTAAACCGTATAACACCAAATCAATAATTCTCAGATGAAAGTCTTCTTACCGCCATGGCAAAAGTGGCAAAAGACGGTCAACTCCACGCCCCTGACATACGAGACCTTGGATGACGGAGATCAAAAAGCTCTTATGCCAAATTACTTAATGCTTGGCCCATCAAATAGAGAAAAACCGATTTGCGATCCTGAACAAACATTAATCTACAGCTTAAGAACAAACACAAAAACCGCGTTTTCAGTTGTTTTTTCGTAGCCAAGAGGCCAAGACAAGAGTAAGAAAAATAAGATTGTACAATTATTAGTTATAAGAAATCTATAAGCTACCCCGAAATTACTTGAAGAATTAAAAGGCTTACCGCTTACCGCAAAGGTTACCTTACGATAAAATATATTATCTCGAAACTGACTCACATTTCAAGGTTAGCCAACCAGGTAACAAATATCAGCACGTGGAAGATGAAGCAATGCTAGAAGACCAGCAAATACTTTGCAACGATTAGAGGAGATAATGTGCCTCGAAAGAGAATATCTGTGTCGTAAGCACGCCCTACTCAACTCGAGACTTCAGTCAAACGGAGAAGCTAATGACCCTCCACAACATGCTGCAATATCTTGTTGGCTGTGCGATAATCTTATTTACTTAAAATGTGCTGGCCGCGACTACGACAAATTTTCTGGTTTGTCTGTGTCTAAGCCTGAGCTTGGCATAATGCGCTGGATTTGCCCATCTTGTGCCAGCCAGCAGCTTGATTTTAGCCGAATGTACAGGGATCTTCGTTTAAAGTTTCTTTCTTTAAATAAAATAGCCAAACAGGTGTCTAACGAGTGTGACTCTAGCATTCATTTATTGTCGCAATTCAAGTTTGGTCCACCTTCTAAGGAATTGCCCAAAAAAAGTACCCTTGAGTTGCCTCATAAGCAGTCGCCCGCACACTCTTTTTGTCCCTCTTTATGCTCTTCTTTTCAGATTGAAGTACGCATTACAAGCCCTGGTGTAGCTCACGGGAACTCTGATCAATTACAGGATCATGCTGGCTCTTAATCACTTGCGGATCCCAATGCTCCTCCGCCTCCACTAGCTGTAGTGCCTCATCGCAAACAATTATTTATCTCTAGGCTTGCTCCAGATACTTCTGAGTCGTCTGTGGCAGCTTACATTGGTAATATATGCCCTGCTAAGGTTTTAATTCAAAAGTTTAAGTTTTCTAGGCCTCACGAAATCTCCTCTTTTAAAATTACAGTACCAAATGAGTATTTCTCAGCTATGGTTGACCGTAAGTTTTGGCCAGAGGCCCTAGTTGTACACGAGTTTGCGCCCATCCTTTGCCTGTCCGCCTTCCTAATGTATCTTCTGCTTCAACAAACTAATAACGTTTAGTCTTTGCATTCATTATCAAAATGTAAGAGGATTTCTTACCAAGCTCTCGAAACTATTCTGTGATAGCCAAACCTTTTCGGCTGACATATTAGTTTTCTCTGAAACTTGGCTTAACTCCTCTGTTTTGGATAATGAAATTCTTTCTAATAACTTTATTTCTTATAGGCTTGATCGTGTTGGTCGTCGTGGCGGTGGAGTACTCATTGCTGTCAAGTCGAATCTGTGTTCAAGTGTTGTGCCGATTGATCTTCCCTTAGATGTTGAGTTTATTTGCGTCGAAGTTACATGTTCTAACTTTAGCTTATATATCTCTTGTTCATATATTCCTCCAGCTTCTGATATCATTATCTACATGCACCATACTGATGCTTTGCGATCTATTTTTAGTCGTCTTAAATGATGTTTTTCTTATAGTTTTGGACGATTTTAACTTGCCTAATGTTTCTTGGCTTGTTGATGATAATCTATCTTTCTTAATTCCTTCATCTCAACATGTCCGAATGTCCGCTATATCAGTTGAATTCTTTTCTTAACTCTTCTAAAAGAATCCTCGATCTTGTTTTTGTCTCGGATCCCACTGTTAGTGCTGTATCACAAACACAGCCCCTAGTGAAGCCTGAAGATCCTTATCACCCTACCATTGAAGTTACTATTTCTTACCATTCCGTTAATAATTCATTTAATAACATCTCAAATTCTTCGTAAAACGAATTTCAATCTTCTTAACAGCCTTATTTTCTCTTTTGATTGGTCATTTCTATTTGAGTGCTGTGATATAGATTGTGCAGTGAATTTTTTCTACTCTGCTCTTAAATCTCTAATTGTAATCCGTCTCCAGTGCGCCAGTCTGGTTCACACGTAGGCTCTCTAATCTCCATAACATTAAATCGAGATATTTTAAAAGATTTAAAAAAAAACTGGTTCGCGACTTGACTATGCAAATTATTGTGTAGCCAAATCTCAATTTTGTCTTTTAAATACTCAATGCTACAATAACTATATCGTTCGCTGTAAGGTTGAATTTTATAAGAACCCCAAAAGATTTTACAACGTTGTTAATTCCAAAAGACGCTCTAATTTACTACCTTCCACCTTCAGACTTAATGACCAGACTGCTAATAGTGATTCAGATATTGCAGATCTGTTTGCTAAATTCTTTCAGTCGACTTATTCTACTACTGCTTCGGATCCCACACCTTATCCCTTCTCAATTCCACATTTAAATTGTATGTTTTTTCCTAGTATTACTGAAGACTGTATTATCTCTAGCTTGTCATCTATGACGTCTTCCTTTGTACCCGGGCCTGATAATATACCTAGTTGCATCCTTAAAATGTGTTCGATTGTCCTATCTAAGCCTTTATCTCGGTTATTCTTTATATCGAGTGAAACTTGTAGCTTCCTTGATATTTGGAAGGAGTGTTTTATTATTCCGCTTTTTAAAAAGGGTAGCAAATCGGATATTTCTAACTACCGTGGCATTTCCAAACTTTCGGCAATACCTAAGCTATTTGAGAAAATTATTACGTCTTCCCTTCAACACCTATCCAGATCCACTATTTCTCCTTGTCAGCATGGCTTCATGAAAGGTCGTTCGTCGCATACCAACCTTTTAGAATTGACTACTCTTGTACACCATGGCTTCCGTAAAAAGTGTCAAACTGATGTTATTTATACTGACTTTAGTGAGGCTTTCGATACGGTTGATCATTCTATGCTTCTCATGAAACTTAACATCATGGGTTTTTCCCCGAAACTATTGGCTTGGTTAAAGTCGTATCTTATTGGCAGAACCCAAAAGGCGTCTCTCCGTTCCTCGATATCTAAAACTGTTCGAGTTAGGTCAGGTGTCCCCCAAGGCAGTCATCTGGGCCCACTGTTATTTACCTTGTTTATAAATGATATGCCTTTGGCGTTGGCTCATTCACGCGTGCTCATGTTTGAGGATGACGTCAAGATTTGTTATTCATATAATGATCCTTCTTTCCAACAGTACTTGCAATCAGATCTCGATGCGTTCTGTGATTGGTGTCACGCTAATAAATTACATCGTAATGCCTCTAAGTGCTCTTTTACGACTTTCAGTCGTTTGTCGCCGTTCCTAGCTCATTACTCGTAGTCTCGTATTTGGCATTCTCTTTCTCCATAAGCTAGTCAACGGCGAAGTCATTTCTACCAATTTACTAAATACGCTATATTTGTGTGTTCCCTCACGTCGGACCAGAAACTTTTTTTCCTCTTCACCTTAGTAGATGTCTGACTAACTACTCTCTTCACGAACCTTTTCGTGTTCTTTGCCAATCTTTTAACAACCTTTCTCACCTTATTTCTCCTCATCTATCTGTCACTTCTCTTCGTGCTATACTTTTTAATTATCTACAGCGAACTGGATATTGGATTGGTTGCAACTCATCCCTGACCACATTGGCTGTGAATCGGGGCACAGCTGGCACCTTGTTGCAAATAAAATACCTCCACCGGGTCGGGGATGTTTAGTTGTGCATAAAGCTATGCAACCTATTCACCTTTGTGAATTAATTATGATCTGTATTTTAGCTTAACAGCCAAAACAGGCGACGAGTAGGGAGCCTGTTGGAGTCGCGTAGCTTGCGAAATAAATGGCTGCAAAGCAAAACTTCATCGTCTTCCTCACGGGGTGACGGAAAGCGCCCTGCACAATCATCGTGGGTCACCAACCAATTAGCCAGAATGCTTTGTTCGTATCGTTCCAGTCACTTTGCACTCTAATTCGAAATCCGTCGATATCTACGCATTTATGGATGATGGATCGACTCTAACACTTGTACACGAAAAATTGGCAGATGCGCTCGAAGGGAAAGATTTCGCCAATCCCCTATGCATAAGCCGGAATCCAAGCAGCTAAACTTGAGAATCTCAAACAAGGACAGGGCAATAAATTATTTAAAGTAAACGAAGACTTTACAGTTATATCCATTGGTCTTTCAGCCTAGATGATGATAGCAGATAGGACAAAACAGAGATATCCGCATTCAAAAAAATATGCTTATCCCGAGTTTCATTACCGCAATGCCTCAAATGATAATTGGCAGTTATAATCCGAATCTCATAGACTAGCTTAAGGTGCGCGAAGGTAAATGGCGGTCACTGTTAGTTATAGCTCGCTGAAGTACACCATGGGATTACTTTGAAAAGATGGTCCGTGTATTTCCAAATAGCCTTCCAGTAGCAAAACGACGACTCTAATGCATTCAAAAAAAATGGCACCAGACGATTTTTTTGCAAATGGGATACATGGTCAAATTCAAAACCTTATAGCCAAAGGCTATGCCAGAAAGTTAGCAGACGAAGAAGTCGTGGAGAAACCTGAAAGAGCATGGTACTTGCCCATATTTACCGTACGAACCCTTATTAACCCTAAATGACTTTATTCTAAAGGGACCCGGTTTGATCGTGCCCTTGGTGCAGATTATGTATAACTTTACAATGAGATGATTGGTATGACAGTAAGACAAGAAGACGCGAAAGCACGACGATTCCTAAGGTAAAATTAGACAACAGGCGTCGTAGAAACTTTCCAATTAAATTTGTTGACATTGGTTACTACGTAGACGTAGATTAACTAGTCGAACGAGCTACAGTCGGAGTGCACACTATTGTCGACCAGTTAATTAATTGAAAAATAGAGCCAAAAATCCTGGACTTCGTCTGTTACATGTCCAAGTACAAAATTCAAATCAAAATTTACAGCACAATTAGGTGGCAATGATCACCTATTTCGGATTTCCTTATTTCTTGCAATAAACTAGCTAATACCATACCAGTTTGCAAAAAGGAATAGGATTCAGTGCTTTTTTCCTAGTTATACCCCCCCAATAAAGAAATAAACCAAACTTTTAACCTGGTCACCCTTTTCTTAAATATTCAAGAATGGTGCTCATACTCAGGAGCAGTATTATGTTTAGAGAAATGCCAACATCTTTATATTTGCCGAAAACAAAACTGTGTTTTCAGCAACCACATCCAAATCCCACTAGTCTTCAAACTTAAAATCTCAGGATTAACAATAAACAACAAATACAGATGGGACTCACACATTGAGCACATCCAACTCAATATCGTAAAATGCCTAGGAAGTCCCAAATTCAACTGCAACACACACACTGATCAACATAACAAAATCTATCTTAATATCTAAAATAGACTATGCAATATTTATATATAAGCACGCATGAAATTCAACGCCAACAAGCCAAACTGTTTGTTTAACGCAGCAATAAGCACATTACTTGGAGCCTTACAATCAACAACTATATCAAACTTACTTTTCGAATCAAATATAGCCACAATAGAACAACAGAAAGACCTCATTACATCAAAAACATACAAAACACTTTTAAACAGCTCAAATTCACCACTCTACAACGGCACTTACTCGATCTCAAGGCTAAATACAAGAATCACACATAAGTATACGGATGCTCGTTGCAACACAACACTGCTACCTTTGCCATCACCACCGAAAAGGAAACCTTAAAAAGAGGCATACTACCGCTCTTCACATCAATACTATCAGTCGAAACTATAGCCACTCTACACGTAACTAAACTTTTTAAATGTAGAAAAGATAATTTTAAAATTTGCTCTGATTCTCTCCCATCTGTAAAATCTTAAATCCAACAATAATTAGGAATCTTCTTACCAAAGCTGCTCCCAAAATACAACTTGTTTTGATTCTCGGCCATTGTAGCATTGAGCGGAACGAACTTGCTCGAACTGACTCGGTAGCCAAATCTACAATTTTTAGTTCCTTACATTGCACCCCCAACTTCAATACTACAGACATCAACAAATTTCTTAAAAACAAAAATATTGAACAACAAGGAACAACATTGAACACTGCAATAGATGGTACCAACAAGTCAACACAAGCGAAACGAACTCAAGCCACTACCTAAAAAACTTTATCCAAGGCCTAAGCCTTAGACTTGAACACACTAGGCTCACACAACAAATGTACATATATCGGCCTCAATAATATCATCCCATGCCGAAACTGTCTATGTTCAAGTGACCTCAATATTAAGCACATCCTAAAAGACTGCCTGCAAGCTTACACCTTAGGAAGCAAATCTTCAAAAAAAAACCTGCCCCCTTTCCATCCTTTCAAGTCCCACTCCAAAAATACATTCCAAATAATCCAATTCCTTAATTTCACATAAACATACCAAATTTTATAATTATAAGTAAATATGTAAATTTACAAATATATAAAAGTAGCAATTTAGTTACTAAGTTATCAAGAATTTTAATTATTCATAACTTTATTATAAATTAACAAACAAAATAAATCATTTTTAGCTCTGTCTTTTCAATAATTTCAAATTAAAATAATACAAAGCCAAGCGACGCGTACAACCGGTAAAACGTCACACACACACATGTGCAAAACATTTTTTGAATCGTCTTTCGAATATGCAGAGCAAAAGAGATTTGAAAAACTGGTTTAGCGCGAACAAACTTTATACATAGGAACAATGAAATCGGTTGCTACAAGACTTTTTGTTCCAAGTCTGAGTAAAAACTACTTATTTTGCGATCGCAGGAATCGGTCGACAGTTATTTGCGAGCTGTGTGCTCGGTTTAAATGTGCATTTCCAGTTTGGCATCGTGTGCCGCAAAGTCACATGTGTTTCTTTTCAAATTTTTGTATATTTAAATACATAAAAAGTATTAATGCAAAAAACAAAACAAAAATTTGAGTATACATAATACATAGGTCTTCAGCATCTGATCACTATCATCGCTTCGAGGATTGCTATTGCAGTCTTCAATTATGTTAGATGTGGCTGCTCAAGAGCTTCAAAACTGCTGTAGGTAATTTTTTTTTTTTTTTTCTTTAGGACTAGTCTTTCTTTTAAAACAATGCTTGAAAGTAATAAATCCCATAAATAAAAAGACCTCTTAAAAGACATCTGTAAGAACTTAATACATATCCTTTTTTATATTCTTATTTATAAAATCATTATTATTATTGAATAATTAACGCAAAATAACAAATTTTTAAGTTAATTGTGCCGGCTTGAGGTCAAATTATTGAGTGAATAAAAACGATATAAAAAACAGTTTGTTCTTATGTTCTTCTCTGATATATTTCGACCACTCATCGGGGGTCGTCTTCAGGGCAACTATAAAACCATTTAATTGTGATTAACTTTAACATTAATTTAACAACAAGAAACACCTACTTATTTATTACACGTCGGCACACTGTGACGTGGAGCTACACACTGACTTGTCCCTAATAAATGCCTGTATAAATGCACGCAGTTGTCTGTATCTACCTTATAATTAAGTCTTATATTTGTCGGGGTATTTATTATGTGCAGTATCTCCAAAGTGTAAGGTTTGTTGTAATGTTGTTCTTGGTCTATTATGTTTACTTCATCAAAATTTGGGCAATGTCCACTGGCGGCACAGTGGGCCATAAGTGCCGTTTTTTGTACATTGGAGTGCTGACGAAGTTTATAGTCAGATCTATGTTGTGATAGTCTAGTTTTTAGCCTCGATTTGGTTGCCCCTACATACATACATTTTATCACAGTTTTCCTCATTGGTCCCGTTGCACGGTATTTTATATACTACGTTACTCTTTTCCATCGTATCAATCTTACTTTTTGTCCTGTTGAAAATACTCCGTAACGTATTGTTGGGTTTATATGCTATCTGTATTTGTTCTGTGTCATGGCAATCAGAGTTTGCTAATCTTTCCGACAGTTGTGGGACGTATGTGACGGACATAAAGCGTTTTCTCGAAACCTGTTAATTGGTTTTCTTATTGTGAGATTTTAGTAAAGTCCTTATGGTGTGGTTTGGAAAGTCATTATCCTTTAAAATTCGTCGTATTTCTTCCTTCGTTTCTTCATGAAAAATTGGGTCCGATATGTTGAGCATCCGTTGTATACAACCTCTTGCTGTATTCATTATCATCGACTTCGGATGTTTGGAGTTGAAGTTGTTGATTCGTCCTGATGCTGTTGGTTTTTTGTACCATTTTAATTTTAGCTCGTTTCCTCGTCTGTGTATTAGTGCGTCTATATATGCCAATTTGTTGTCATTTTCTAACTCTTTTGTAAACTTTATGTTTCTGTCAAATGAATTTAGGTTGTCAAGTGTGTTTTGGATCTCGTCTTCTTTAATTATGGCAAAAAGATCATCTACATATTTCGTCATAACTCTAGGTGGTCGCTGTAGTGTTCTCATCGTTTTGTCTAAGAGTTCTTACATAATTATGTCAGCTATTATTAGTGACACTGGTGAGCCCATAGGCATTCTTGTCCTTATATTTAAAATATCTGTTCTCTTGTATACAAAAACGTACTATTTCCATGAATGTTAATTTTGGAATGTTAGTGTGCGCTTTTATTTTTATCCACTTTTCTCTAATAGCGTCAAGTGCCAATTCTATTGGAATACTTGGAAAAAGTGAGACTACGTCAAATCATATCAATCTTTCATCGTCGCAAATGTATGTGTCATTTATCCTTGTCTTAAATTCTGAGGCGTTCTTTACGTTGTATGTTGAGTCTGCCGTTATATTTATACCCTTGCAAAAAGTGTATATTTATTTTGGTCTGACGCATAGGTAAACATAGGTTAAGGAAAAGAATATTTTAACATAAAGAATCACTTAGTTGTGTGTTTTGCCGGCTCGAGGTCAAATTGTTGGGTGAATAAAAACAGGGCAACTATAAAAACATTTAATTGTGATTGACTTTAACATTATTTTAACAACAAGAAACACCTACTTATTTTTACACGTCCGCACACTGTGACGTGGAGCTACACACTGACTTGTCCCAAATAAATGCCTGTACACATGCTCGCAGTTGTCTGTATCTACCTTATAATTAAGTCTTATATTTGTCGGGGTATTTATTATGTGCAGCATCTCCAAAGTGTAACGTTTGTTGTAATGTTCTTCTTGGTCTATTATGTTTACTTCGTCAAAATTTGGGGAATGTCAACTGGCGGCAGTCAGTGGTAGTCCATATATTCTTGGTGGAATTGATGTGTTTGTTATAAGCTTATTTTTGATTGATGTTTTTACTCACTCAACAATTTGACCTCAAGCCGGCAAAAAACACACAACTAACAATCGAAAGGTCGCAACAATAAACATTTTTTAAGTTAAGCAATAACAACTAAGGCGTTATTTTCCAAATTGCTCTATTTCTTGTTCAATAATTTTAGCGGGATTATTTATATCTGCAAATAGATTTGATTGTTCTACAACTCATAAACCGTCGGGTAAAATGTTTCTTTAGATTCTGTTGGCGTACCCAACGCGTTGAAAAACCTGGGAAGGTTTGTGTCTCCTTAAAATGGATAACTCTTATTTGAATATATAGGTAAGTGACTAACTTTCCAAATCGGTGCTCTTGATCTCTTTTTGATGGCATTTTGCTTTTATTGGTTACTACATGTATATATAGCTGTATTATGTTTTTCAAATGAAAAAAAAATTTACTTAACGAAAGCATTAATATTTTTATGTGTAAATTTAGTTCAAAAGTCACCTAAATTCTCGTTTGTCCATCCACATGAGATGTTTGATCAAAACTAGAAGAAACACGAAATATAGTAATATGTACCTAATAATTCTTCACTCAACATTTCAATAGAAGAGTCTGCAAACTAAAGGACCGATAGGAATTAACTTAATTAAAATTGATAAAAATGAAAAGTCATAAAAAACCGTGAAAGCTACATATGTGCACAAAATTGAATGGTCAAATCAATGCTACAGATTAATACATTAAAACTCTTAACGAATATTATTTAAAATATTCCATCTTAAACCAAAAATGAAAAAATTTTCTTTTTTTTTTCTACTCTTATTTTTTTTTTTACGTACAATTTTGAATTTTTTTCATGATTTTAGTCACTTTATCACTTTATGGGGACACCTTCTGATAACATGTGTAAAAAATTTCAACGTGATTGCTCAATTCGTACGCCCAGCAGAATTTCGTCAGTTCGAAAAACGCTTTTTTGGGAAATACGGGATCAAAGTTTTGCATTTTTGATTTTTTGACATAAAAAATTGCAGGTACATCCTTGAAACATGCATCTATCAGAAAATGCAATCAAACTTTTTAAATTAACAACGTAAAAACCGCCCTTTAAGATCAAATGAACGTCTCAAATTTACTTTTGTAGCTCATGGTGTTTTCCATAATTTTGTAAGTTTTGTATCAAAAACTTTAAAAACAAAACAGTTTTATTCAAAATGTATATATATTTCTTTAATGGTTTCCACAACTTAGTGAAAAGCACATACATCAATTATATTGAGTTCATTCCATTGTACCAACTGCAACTTGTGGATCACTGTCACTTGGTCCGGGCTTTGGGTCATCATCTGACCCAGATGTGCCGACAACCTCAGTTGGCTTGCGTTGATCATCTGAACTATTACTATTATTGGCCATTTCGAGATATTTATTGGTTTCCTCGTCAGTAAGAATTGTAAATTTGTTGTAATTTTCCCCCACAATGGCAATGGTAATATTCTGAAACAAAAATTTATCTAAGTTTAGGCGTACAACAATATAAAACAACATAATTTACCAATTGAGACAAATTTTCGCTTTTAGTTATCAATTCATCATTTGAAAGAGAGCCCCGAATTGCATTTATACCATGGCATATAATTTCATCCGTGGTACAATCATTAAAACTGCTAAGATGTCGTTCTAAGTAAGTCCTGGCACTTTGAGAACGCGACCCTATAGACATTGCTTTGCAGTTAATGTAATTGGCGGAAGGAACCACTTGATAAATATGTGGACCCTTTTCATCATATCCAGCAACAAGAAGTCCTACGCCAAAAGGACGCCGATCATATCGTTGAGTAGTAGTTTGCATTTTGTTTCCTAAATTAGTTATCAAACGCGAAACCGGATAAATGCTTTCATAAGAATGCTTGTAATTTAAGCATTCCGAGCGCAACCACTTGCTCAGCACTCGAGCATCGGCTGTAATGCCAGCAATCGAAATACCCAAGTGGTCGTCAATTGGAATAATTTTGCGCTGCGAAGCAGATAACTCGGACAAAGGTTTGCATAAGGCAACAAGAACAGCGTGAGATTTGTTTTTTAATCCAACTGTTGCCGTTCCAAGTTTAACAGCCTCCATCGCATATTCTACTTGATGCAGACGACCTTGCGGACTCCATACTGTAACATCACTATCATATTGATTACGAAACTAAAATAAAATATAGAATATTTAAAGTATAATATACAAAATATAGAAATAAATAACAAAAAAAAAATAATTCCTCACCATTTTTTCAATGCAAAGGTATAACAGAGTTTGAAGCGAAAGATGACAAACAGTTTGTTTTATTAAAGATGATGAAAAGCAAATTGATGATTTCGATACTCATCGTGGATATAAATCGTAATCGATTACTACCCTATTTCCACTAGGTGCATCTTCCACTAAGATATCGGGATACGTATGTACCTGATTTTAAAAAAAATATGATATAATACAAAATCTTTGACATATACATATATACTCTGCAATGAACATTCTGATCAGAACGGGCAAAATTTTTTAACCCATTGCAAAATTAATTTAAATTTTGTTTATTTCTGTATGTTATTTTGCCATTCAGTTTAAAAGACTACATGCTATAATAACAATTGAAGATAAGTATATGAAAATTAAATGAAAGCTTTTGGTCAAATATAACGTCTAACTCTTTAAATGTTGGTACACAATCTAACAGATCAGACTTAATGGAGTAATGGGCTAGGAACAGAGAAAAACGACTAAATGTCAAAAGAGCACTTTTAAGCATTAAGGTGTAATTTATTAACATGGCACCAATCACAGAATACAAACATGAGCACGCGTGAATGAGCCAACTCTAAGAGCAATTTATAAGCAGGGTCAATAACAGTTGGTTAAATGTATTGCACCTAAGGTTACCGGAACTGTTTTAGATAATGAAAAACGAAGAGACACCTGTCGGGTTCTGCTGATAAGATACGATTTTAACCAAGCCAATAGTTTCGGGGAAAAGCCCATAATATTAAGTTTCATTAGAAGCAATGATCTACAGTATCGAAAGCCCTACTAAAGTCGGTATAAATAACATTAGTTTGACATTTTAACCATGGTGTACAAGGGTAATCAATGCTAAGGGGAACACGTGATCATTTTTTCAAACTGATCATAATTTGCTATAGCCCGCAAACAATTGTTGACAGATTTAAGCGGTCTCAAAATAATGTTGTTCAATGAGACTTGAGAAAAAAGTCCGATAGCAACCGATTGCTTTGTTATACCCTAGGAGAGGGTATTATAAAATTTGTCAGATTGTTGTAACCCACAGAAGGATATGTTCCCGACCCTATAAAGTATATATATTCTTGATCAGCATGAGAAGCTGAGTCGATATAGCCATGTCCGTCTGTCCGTCCGTCTGTGCAAATCAACTTCACGCTGGCATCTTAGGAGCTATCGGAATGAAATTTGATATTTGAGCTACTTTTAGCCCGGAGATGATAAAGTACAGTGGCTCACAGCTTATTTCGTGCAGGGGTGCAAAAAAAACTTTAACAGCGTGTACCGTTTAAACTATTAAAGATATCAAAAAAATTTAAATGCAGTTTTATTTAGTAGTCATTTATAATATATTTAGGCACTTCATTGTTTTTCTTACTTATAAAATAATTATTAAAACTAAAAAAAAATGAACATCAGTCGCTTTTTCTATGTCACAGCTTATTTCGTGCACTGCCAAAATTTCGGCATTTTTGTCACGGTTTTAAGTTCTATCTATTAAATACATGTTTATTCAATGTTTTTTTGATATAATGGATCTGGTCACACTTAAGTACATTGTTTAATTGGGAATTCCAAAAATGAGTCCACGTACAACTGTTGAAATGCGGGAATTAGTCCTAAATCATTTCAAAAATGGTAAATCCCAGCGAAATATTGCCGAAATCGTTCAGTTGAGTCCCAGTACAGTGCAATACATCATACAGCGCTTTGTTCGAGAAAATCGGGTGGCGGATAAAGGCCGAAAAGCACCGAACAAAATTTTCACTGTATGAAAATTGTACGCAGCGCTGTATGTGTATGCGTGCGGTGCTATGCTTAGGGAATGTTGTAAGAAGAAGAAAAATTGTAGTAAAAAGAGTAATAATTTTAATGTTTTGTTTGTGTATTGATGAATTGAGTTGCAGGAAAAGAAATTTCATAATGTAAAAATATTATTGCTAAGGACTGCAAGAGTATAAAAAATTTGGCATAGCCGAATTAAGCTTTTTTAATATTTTTCATATAAGAATTTTGCTCGCACTCAATTAATGAGCCATTTTTTTCGATTCAAAATTCAATAAAGTCTTTTGAGGATGTATGTGTGTATGTGAAAAGACAGTTTGCCTTTAATTTAATTTTTCAGTCAATTGGTATTGTAATAAGTATTTCTGTGCGAACCTAGCTCATTTCGGTCGTGGTTTGATGTTTGATAGATAAAAGCCCAATGTAAAGGGCTCAACAGAAAACCCATACAAAAATAAAACGAAGTATGCTGTTCAGAATGAAATGGATTGTGATTGATATTGTTCGGTTATTCTCGGGAGCAGAGCATAGGAAAAATAACTGTCAACAGTTTTTTAGAAGCTATGAAAATTTCTCATCGATCATAAAAATATATGCATTTATTTTGCGTTCGAAAACAAAAATTATTTAAAATTTATTAGATCTATATACATATGCACATATGTACATATGTATGTACATACCATATTTCATATACATACATATGTACATGTTTAATTAAGTTAAACGCTACTGAAGAAATTCTTATAGACATACATACGTACATATATGTACATATATATAATATATATGAAGTTATAGGCCAGCAGATAAATGAATCTAATATGGGGCTATTTCAAATTAATAAACATGCAAAGTATTATACATACATATGTATGTACATACATACATATATTACTAACCATAAGTTAACCCTATAGCAGAAATTAAAAAATATTTATTATTTTCGCTTAACTTAACTAACTTAAGTTTTCCTATAACAGCTATAAAGAGATGGTGGATGATGCTACTGAGAATCGCTATTCTGTGAAAAAACTGTTAAACCACACAGGTAACATACAAAATGAGTAATTGTTTAATTTAAAAAAGTTTTTGAACAAAATAACTAAAAATTCATCGTGATACACTGATTATGCTACAAAACAAAAAACAAACTTCATTAGATATTTTAATCTAGAGATTATGTCAACTAGATACCTTAAAAGTATTGTTAAAATACGTATGTATATAAGCACCGCAGTATGTCTATCTCTTTCTTATTATTCTCGAATGATCCGATCTGTGAATTGTAACGGACATTCTTTCATTTCTGCTTTACATTGATTTTCTTGCTGCCTGCGCTGCAGCGAATATTCGTATGCATAAGTTTAGTCTCAAATAAACCTCTACTCGAATAGGTTATGGGCCCAGGCAGCAGAAAGTAAAACTGTGCGGGTTGGTCGGAAAGACTTGTAAGAGATTCGTTTTGTTAATTAAAGTTTGTGATTAACTAATTTGTTCAAGGTGAGTGCACAATTTTCAATCGAAAAACTAGATGGTGAAAATTATAGTGTATGGTCAGTACAGATGAAAAGTCTGTTGATTCATTCTGATTTGTGGTCGGTGACATGTGGTCGGTTAAAAAAAGAGGCGTCTGATACGGCTGAACAAAAGGAGTTGTTTGACAGTAAAGACGAGAAAGCCCTCGCAAGTATATTGTTGTGCGTAAGTCCGTCGCAGATCAACGGTATAAAACATTGTAAAACCGCGAGCGAAGCATGGGCAAAGTTATCCGCGATCCACATGCCCTCCGGTCCGGCTAGAAAAATACAGTTGTTTAATCAATTGTTGTATGCTAAAATGTTGGCTACAGACAGTATTCGAGAGCATTTGAATAATTTTTCTAATGTCGTAGAAAAGTTAAATGAAATTCAGGAACAAGTGCCTGATGAAATGCTCGTTATAATTTTGTTGGCAAGTTTAAGTGATGATTTCGAAAATTTTGTAGTTGCCATTGAAACGCGAGACTCGTTGCCATCGCTAAGCGCTATAAAAATTAAATTGCTTGAAGAGGGAGAGAGACGCAAGATTGGCGAAGTAGCCGAGAAAAGTAAGAATAAAATGTATTCGTCGCGTCAAGAAAACGGTAAAAAGAACAAAGCAATGAGAGAACCAAAAAACATTGAATGTTGGTTGTGCGGTCGTCGCGGGCATTTCGCGTCGAAGTGTGGTTCGAAAGAGAGAAAAGACAACGCGAACGAAAAGAACAGTAAAAAGTCTTTTTCGGTGCTCTACTTCTGGAACACGAATCGGTTTGTCGAAAAATGCGTGGTGTGTAGACAGCGGGCCTACAGCTCATTTGTGTGCGGACGAATCAATGTTTACGAGTATGCGTGAGCACAAAGAGAAAATCAAGTTAGCAGGCGACAGTTATATAGAAGCCGAAGGTTGCGGTACAGTGGAACTAATATGGAAAAATATCACGATCGAATTGGTTGACGTGCTATATGTAAAGGACTTACAATGTAATTTTATTTCGGTATCAAAGGCAACAGAAAACGGCTTAAGAGTAATTTTTGTCAAAAACAAAGTGTTCGTTAAAGACAGTAATAATCGAGACTTAATGATCGCAGTGAAACACAACGGTTTGTTTTTGTTTGAAAGTAAAACAAAAACAGTGTTTGCTGCAGAAACAAATGTAAATCAGCTGGTCAAATGGCATGATCGTTTCGGACATTTAAATTTCGATAGTTTGAATAAAATGATTAAGCAGGACATGGTCTATGGTCTCAATGCTAGAGTGTGTAATACAAATGACCTTGTATGTGAAACGTGTGCAAAAAGTAAAATTTGCGTTAAGAAGTTTCCGAAGTTTTCGGAAAGACGCTCTAAAGAATTGTTGGGCTTGATTCATACAGACATTTGTGGACCTATGCGTACAGCGTCACAAGGTGGTGCGCTCTATTTTGCAACTTTCATAGACGATAAATCACGTTATGTATCGGTATACATGTTAAAGAATAAGAGCGATATTTTCCAGAAATTCAAAGATTTCGAAATGCTAGCAGAAAATCAGACGGGTAAGCGTATAAAAGCCATACGAAGCGACAACGGCCGTGAGTACCTGAGCGATGTGTTTGAACAGTTCTTATCGAGTCATGGAATAGAAAGAGAACTCACTGTTCCCCACACTCCACAACAAAATGGTGTGGCGGAGCGCGCCAATAGAACCTTGGTGGAGACGGCTCCAAGCATGATAGTGCATGCTGGAGTTGGCGAATTTTTTTGGGGCGAGGCGATAATGACGGCTGCATACTTACGGAACAGAGCAGAAACTGCAACTTTGCCTGACAATACTCCATACGAAGTTTGGTATGGGAAAAAGCCGAGCGTATCTCATCTTAGAGTATTTGGTATGAAAGCTATTGTATTAGATAAAACTCATAAGAACAAGTTTTCAGCGAAAGGGAAGCAGCATATTTTGGTAGGTTACTCCGAGACTGCCAAGGCTTATCGTCTTTACAACCCTGTCAAAAGGACCGTAGTAGTATCCCGAGATGTCGTGTTTTTGGAGCACAAGTTCATGAAAGAGTTGGAGCACGGTCGAGAATTATCATGTGAGTCAGATGTGGTAATCTTTCAGCCAAGTGAAAAACTTGATTGCGAGAATAATGATGAAATCCAAGAAAATTCTGTGGAGCAAATTCCAACTGTTGATGAGCAAAGTGGTGACGAAGAAAATGCTGAGGAGGATCAACCATATACCCGAAGAGGACCAGGGAGACCAAAGATTGTTCGCACTGGGCGTGCTGATCGTCCACGAAGAGAGTACAATATGCTGAATGTACTAGATGCGAAAGACGTTATTGTTCCTACCTGTATAAATGAGGCATTTAAGTCAGAGCAGTCGGAAAACTGGAAATCAGCAATGCAGAAGGAGTATGACAACCTAGAAAACATTAAGACATGGAGTTTGGTTGATCTTCCTGGGTTCCTTGGTTGATCTAAATGGGTTTTTACCACCAAACGAGATGAGAGTGGCAAAGTTCAGCGTTTCAAGGCAAGATTGGTCGCAAACGGGTGTGGTCAACAATATGGAATTAACTACAAGGAAACTTTTTCCACGGTTGCACGTTATTCCTCAATCAGACTGGTGATTGCGTTGGCGGTGGAACACGAGATGCACTTGCATCAGATGGATGTCTCCGCAGCATACCTCAATAGTGAGCTACAAGATGACGTTTACATGCGGCAACCTAAAGGTTTTGTCGATGCTGATCATCCCAAGCGTGTACTCAAGCTACATAAATCGTTGTACGGCTTGAAACAGAGTGGGCGTGAGTGGAACCAAAAGCTGGATAGCATTCTTTTGAAGATTGGTTTCGTTCCGTGTGCAAGCGAACCGTGTATATACACGAGCAAAGTCAATGGGTATTTATCTATTATTGTTGTATATGTTGACGATTTTATACATGCATGTACCAGAAAAGACGACGTGGCCTACATAAAGCATCTCGTATCAAACGAATTTGATGTGGTCGACGGCGGTGAACTCTATCATTTTTTGGGGATGGAAATCGAGCGAGATTGCAAGACTGGCAATGTCTCCATAGGCCACAAGCATTACATCGAAGGCTTGTTGCATGAATATGGTATGCAGGCCGAATGCGACTCCTCTAGAGGTTGGGTTCCAGACGAAGTGCGATAGCGATGATTGCGGTCAAGTGGACAAGACACGCTATCAATCACTCATTGGTTCGTTATTGTATTTGGGGTTGACTACACGGCCAGATATAATACACTCTGTGGCTAAATTGGCGCAGAGAAATGCAGATCCGCACAAGGAACATGAGGTTGCAGCCAAGAGGGTATTGAGATATCTCAGATGTGAGACTTCATTATAGCAAAACTGGTGTTCCTATTCACTGTTTTGTTGATGCGGACTGGGCTGGCGATTGGAAGTCGTTCACCGGTTGGTCATTCCTTATTGCTGGAGCGGCGATGTCATGGGAATCAAAGAAGCAAAACCTGGTTGCCCTCAGTAGCACGGAGGCCGAGTACGTAGCACTTTCTACAGCAGCCAAAGAAGCGATATACATCAGAAAGCTGATCAACGAGATGGGATTCGGGCCGATGGCGAAGCTGCTAATTTATAGCGACAACCAGAGCGCACAATGTCTTGCTAAAGATGCTAAATTTCATTCACGTAGCAAGCATATTGAAATAAAATATCATTTTGTAAGGGAAATGTATAAAGAAAATGTAATAGATATCAAATACATTCCCACAGATAGTATGACCTCAGATATATTAACAAAGAACTTATGTAGGGTCAAACATGTAAAGTTTACAGAAATGTTGGGATTAAAATAATTTTTGTATAAGATAGACTTCGCGTTGAGAAGGAATGTTAAAATACGTATATAAGCACCGCAGTATGTCTATCTCTTTCTTATTATTCTCGAATGATCCGATCTGTGAATTGTAACGGACATTCTTTCATTTCTGCTTTACATTGATTTTCTTGCTGCCTGCGCTGCAGCGAATATTCGTATGCATAAGTTTAGTCTCAAATAAACCTCTACTCGAATAAGTATACATACATATATGTAAATCTTTTACACCTATTAGATACACTTGTTGTGTTATAAAACAAATACATACATACATACTTCAATAATTTCATTTAGACATTTCAAGTCAAATCAATCTAATACCAAATACTGACCAGCTATGTTGGTGCAAGATACCGATATTGACTTTGAAAGCAATATAAAATACCTAATTCTAAAAATAACAAATTTTTGGTTTTCTTTAAGATATTCAAGTAAAGACTTTCATCTTTTAAAGCAACATACATATTTCAATTGAACAATAGATTGGTCTGAAAGTGCGGTTTCTACCGATTTTTGATAGTTGCTTAAATTAACTGATTAATTTAAAGGATTGATTAAAATTAGATTTCTCCCACTACATGAAATTAATAATAAATGATAAAGTTCGATACATCTCCATTGAAAAATTTTTATCGATCTATCGCACTTTATAAATTCCATCGATACTATTGATGGGGCCATCGATGGATTTCTTAGCTCTAATACTCACATCGAAAATGAAAGCAATGATTGGCAGAAAACGAACAGAACGGAATTCAAATTTTGCAACGGTAAAAAATTTCTGCCCAATCTGACCATTCTGGTCATTACAGAGTTTTAACCCTTTCAGGACTGAATTACAATGGGAAGACTAAAAAAATATTTGATTGCATATTACGATTAATATGGCCACAAATATTGACCAAAATCCATATTTTAGTCCTACGTGTGTATTCTGGTTCGTCCTCACCAAAATGTTGCCTATAGGCAACATTGGTCCTGAGTAGTAGATGTTTAAAATAATACGTATACGTAATTGATGAATTAATATTTTATTGATTTCACTCTTTTATTCTTAATATTTTATTACGTTTAAACTCAAGACATTTTTTCTGAGACTCTTTGGTCTTCTGCTATAATATACATATATTTATTACTTAAACTTATGTGTGGTATGACACAAAGCAATTCTTTTTAGGATTTGAGCAAAGGTGAACGTCACACTTTGAACGTTGGTATCCTGTTTTGCACAGTCTGCACCTGCCTTTTGAACCCCATTGAATCCAATGTTCGATTTTGTCATATCTTATGTCCTTAGGTTTTTCTATAACATAACTTCTTTTAGATGTTGGAGTGGATAAAATTGATAAAGCGGGGGAATATGGTGCTGGAGATGAAGTGCGATCGAAACTCGCTGCGCTAAAGCAATGCTTAACGATAATTGGGCTTACATTTTATTTATTTTTTTAAATGGGGGGAAAGCATTAATAGCCCAAGTGTGGTACTTGGTATCGACATGGGTTAGTGGTCACCGCACCGCACTAAAACATACACTATGCTTTGTATCCCTCTTGCGGAACCTGCACTGAAGTACTACTTCACGAGGGGGGAGATGGTAAGTTCTAGATGACGTATGTATGCCTCGTCTAAAATTTACCCAGAACTGATGTTTTGGTTACGCTGACGTTCAGCGCGACGCAAGGATTGCATGATGACTGCTGCCATATGCCTAAACGGTAGCCAATTGTTTTACGAGCTAAGGAGGATATCCATAATGGTGTTGACTATAAATGGACTCCCAACGCCTATGCTTAGCTCTTCTCGATCAGCAGAAAATCTGGGACAGACAAACAGACCGTATTGTGCGCCTTCCATGTTGGCACGACAGGTACATGTAGCGATGAAGGGGGCAATCGCTATGAAATTTTGTACACATGTTCTTTATGATATTGTGCAACGGTGGTTAATAAAAAAATTAATTAGTAACGAAAAATAGGCTTCGTTATTTTTAACCAATTCTACTACCTGCTCTCCGAAAAAGTGTCTAGATGAAGAATTTCATTTTTGGATTTTCATGGATCACCGAAAAAAATTGTATATGTAGAATAAAGTTTTTCCAACAGCTGTGGAAACATTATTCCTTGATCATGAACATGCTTCTTTTCGGCCCAACAAGGTAGAAATCCCATTTAAATGTAAAATCCCATTCCTTGCAATCAAAATGCACAATGGTTTCATAAATATGGTTACGACAAACCATTTGAATTGGCTTGGAATAACCGAAAATTTGGCATTTCGTTAAATGTTTCGCATAATCATTAAAAGAACACACATAATATTCACCTGTGCAAACATTTTAGCTGGTAGAGGATTATATTGAAAAAATATTCACCTGAGCCAATCTTGCACGACATCTATAATGTATTGCAAAATCAATTGACTGCATGTATATGGATATGCCCAACATCGAAGAACACTCGGTGTCAGATCAGCCTTACTGCGATAAGCCTTCATCAAACTCTGCATGAAGCCTTTTATTATTTTAAAGCAGAATTATCAGTAACTTAACAACTTATCTTAAGACGTTAATTTTTTTAATAAAAACCTTGTATGGGTCCTACAATAGACCATTTAGCTATCGCATCGGTGAGCGGATTTAAAATCGCGCGAAATGTCACGTGTTACAACCTAGATTTAAACTTTCACTAAAATTGCCGCTGAAGTGATTTCTGTAGCACACCTGTATATTTATCAGTTTAACATAGCTATTAATGATTGTGCTAAATTTGATCAAGTTCGGGTGAATATATGAAATAACTTCCATTGGAACGATCGGTCAAAAACAGTGACTTTTGCCAATAACTTCGTTACTTTTGCCGTGATTGCTTTTAAATTAAAATTTGTCAGTTATATAAGACTGTAAGCCATTTTTTCACAAACATTATACTTTTTAAAACTGGGTTTTAGCCGGCTTGAGTTCAATAAATCTTACTAATTTATAAGATTTAAAATCATAGGCAGCATAAAAGGTGAGCAGGTTGTCTGTATAGCTATTTTCAGACCCACCAATGGCAATAGTCGTGGCCAAATCTATTGAGATATTGGCGAATGCAGCCGAGGCGCTCATGAAATAAAAAAGTACACAACATACGGTGCATACTCTATCTCTATGTTACGAAAATACATTGACTAGATATTGGGTCTTAGTATATATTTTGGGGAACATAATAGGATAATAATGTCCCATTACATCCCATAATATGATAATGTAATGGATTTGGCCTGTCAGAATGTTGCGAAGAGTGATCGTTAGCAATATGTATATTGTGCACCGTACATAAAGTCTTGGGAACAATTTCAGAATAGACCCATTATTTTGAGCGCAGTCTTCAGATTGGGCCAAAGGTTATTGCATGGATATAATACGATGCAGGACTGCGTTAACTGTTTCTTCTTATTGAGTTTCTATCTTAGTTTTTATTATATAACGTCTAGATACCTAAAATAGAGTGACCTGCACTTCGTCCGTCTTTTTTTTTGTTTTGATAGGAGTACTTTGCAACATAATGGTTTTGAGTTTGGATTTGAATTACAGTCGATGACTTGGGATTCCAGAGAAGGAAATGAAACAAAATCCTGATTTACTGAATTCAAAATGTGAACAGATTTGATTTATAAAATTATGAAGTTTACTTACCGACGATGATCCGAGTTGGCATCCTCCAGTTGTTATATTCTAGGCTAGTTCACAATTACAAAGGTTTTCCAAACGTATTTGATCTTTAAACATTTTCTAAAGGGAGCAAAATGTGACGGGTTGGATGTAGCCTTTCATATATAATTGCCTTATACAAAGTATTTTTCTTGGTATTATTATTATAGTTAGTATGAGCATGACCAGATCTATAATAGAAGTTTAAACCTAGCAAATTTTGATGTTGCTTTAACGACTGTAAATCATAGGCTATGATATTTCCAATTTTGCCCCATATCTTAATATATTTATATATAGGTAGCGTTGATTAATTGATCGTTACTTTATTTATTCATTTATTAATATTTTAATTGTTTGATGACAATCGAGATCAATATATTTTTAAGATTTTAAATATTTATAAAAATAACATTGGACTCAGTTGACAGTTTCTTCACGAATGATTTACGGACTCTTTAACAAACTCTCCCCCGACTTATATACTGATCCTATGCCTGCTCTCTCTTGTACTACTAGAATGTTTGGTCACTACGTATTTGATTCTTCTCTTCTATCGCTCTAGAATCTGCTCTCTCAATGCCATTTCCTACATATATACATATCTAGGTGATGTTGTAATAGATCGATACAACTCTGACTCGAGGCTGAACCTCTAGAATTGTATCTTCTTTCCTGTTCCGGGATATCCAATTTTCTGTTTTTCCGTTGCTGCATTAAATTCAGGACTTGGTATTTAGTTTGCTCCCGAGTAACCAACTATCAGATTATATGATCAATACATCAATATAAACTGTTATATCAACTAGTCAGATCTTAGAACAACAATCTTCGTGTATAAGCAATTAGATTACTTATTCTGGACCTTTTAGGTGCTTTATATGTTCTTTTGTAATATACACCCATAAGAAAGAACTCTGTGCAACCACCTTTTTGACCTTTTACAATAAAATACAATGATCACGCCATTGCCGATATGTTTTCAAGTTTTATCAAGACAACTTATTTTTCATCTTATTTCAACTTATTTTTTATTCTCTCTCATTCGAAGAAAAACAGATAGAATTTACTTTGTCTTTGCTTGCGCTGGTAACCCGCTATGATAACGCGCTAGTCACAGAAAATTTTGCAAAAGGGAGAAAAAACACAAATGTACGACAAAATAAAAACATGTGAGAGATTTGAATTAACATTGAAATAAAGATTTCAGCCAACCGATCTAACCGATCGATTAGCCCCACAAATTGTGCAACTGAATATGGCGCATTACATATGTTCAATCTCGCGAAATTTTTGGAGCTGGCCCACGTCAAACGTGGAATCTTCCAGAAGCTTCCTTCGTGAGAGCGACCGCGGTAGACGATTACAGACCGGCTCGGCGACGGTTTGTCAGTGCAACAAACGATTCTTAATGGAATGTTTGAGAGTCACGCAGGAAACGGTACGACAATGAAACGGCCCAGTAAAAACCTTCCAGCTCCGTGGTCCGTAACTGCGTTGGCGCAATCGACTATTCAAGGAGTAAGTCTACCGTTTCTGGCCAATACATCTAACCTTCATAACGGATTGTGGACCCAAGATCAAATGAGTAACGCGGTTGGAATGCAGCATGGACCTGGAAGCCTACTACCGGCTACCGGACACTCGACGTTAAGCCCTGGAGTGCACTCTACGGATTTAGGACACAAGAAAACTTTATTGTCATCGGAACAGATAGCGGCCAGCCAAGTACTGAACAAAGACTAAGACCCGTGTTTTCCGGTAAGCCCGAAGAGTGGTTGTTGTTTATCAGCCACTACGAACAATCTACTGAAAGATGTGGAATTAGTAACGAAGAGAATTTTATTCGACTCCAAAAGTGCTTAAAAGGAGCGGCTTGGGATGCCGTTCGAGGAAAGCTAATGTGTCCAGAAACGGTGCCGTATGCAATCGGTACGTTACGGAGATTATTCACTCGAGCCTACAAAGGAAACTAAGAGAAGAACCAGCGGCACGCTCAAATAATTTGGATTCGGTTATTCAGCTAGCCTTGCCGGTGCAGAACTATTGCGCGACGCTGGTCGCAATTGGGCTTAAGGAGTATCTGCACGATCCAGCTGTACTAGGCGAGCTTGTCGAGAAGTTGCCGGGACACTTGAAACTCGATTGGGGAAGACACCGAATGACTCTAATTGGATGTGTCGCTAACTTGTCTATCTTTGACAATTGGTTGTTTTTGGCATTGCAATATGTGCCTCAATGGTTACGCCGTATACAGTTCCAGCTAAGGATAGATCAAAGAGAACCAAAGAGCGAATTTTTCTGCACAACAAAAGGCAAAGTGGATCTAGTCAGGAAACCAAAACGCAGGTCTAGTAGAATAAACGAAGTACGCATCCGGTTGTGTCCCAAATATGCAGGAAGTCATAAGTTCGTGCGGCAAAAGAGGTTCGGCTATTGTTGTTTCGATCAGCACGTAATACGGAATTGCAAAAGAAAAAGAAGTTGTGGTGTCGATGGGTGCAGGCAGATACACCACTCATTGATCCACGAGACATCGGACTACAAGGAAAGCAAATCGCAGTGGCAGACGAATGAGGATGATAAACCAGTTCACCCACCAATTTTATTCCATGAAGATATAACAAGCAAGGCTTTATTCAGATATATGCCAATCATGTTATACGGAACGAAGCGAAATTTAGCGACATATGCCTTACTGGGCGAGAAAGCCGCTTGCTCTTTAATTGAAGAAACTCTGGCAGACGAGTTAGGACTAGATGGCCCGGCCGAAGAACTGTGCTTAAAGTGGACCAGTCAAGTCACTCGAACGGAAAGCGCGTCCAAGTATGTGTGTCGGAGTGTCGTCGATGTGTAACGTAAAAGCAAGCTTAATTATTGGTCTGGATAATTTGTAAGTTTGTGTGCCTTTGGAGATACGGGAGTCCGAAGGAGACGACGTGGTCGCGGCGAGCTGTTGATTGGGCTGGTCTGTGTATGGCCGGCACAGCGACGCCGCTTCAGCTTCCTCACACATATTGCACATATGTGAGTGCAATGAAGCGAGCAGCATGCGCGCTTTTGATGCGTCAATGAAAGAATACTTCGCTATGGAGTCTTCGGGAACACATGTGGCAAGCAAGCCATTAAAATCGAAAGACGACGAGCGCGCGTTGCAGATTATGGAGGCGACCACAAGTTATTGCCCGATTGACAAGCGTTGGCAAACTGGACTGTTATGGAGGTTCGACAGATTCATACTCAATAGCCATGAGGCGTCTTCAGTGTTTAGAAGTGAAAGTGGCAAAGGACATCGACCTTAGAAGCTTTATGATGGACACTATGCAACGCTATGAAGAAAAGGGATACATCCGGAGATTAACAGAAACTGAGCTAAATAAGGGTAAAAGTTCATGGTTTCTTCCTATATTTACAGTCACTAATCCAAACAAGAACAAGACGAAGCTGGTCTGGGATCCAGCTGCGAAAGTCAAAGGCAAGCCATTGAACGACGTCTTGCTAAAGGGCCCGGACATACTGGCATCTCTAGTTGGCGTGCTAATACGTTTTCGGGAGCGACCAGTGGCAGTGGCTGGTGACATAAGCGAGATGTTTCACCAAGTAAGAGTTCGCTCAGAGGACCAGACGGATCAGAAGTTTCTATGGCGCAGTGGAAATTCGGCTAAAGCGGCTGAAACTTACGTGATGCAGGTTATGACATTCGGGGCTTCCTGCTCGCCGGCCTTAGTTAATTATAAGGCATGGGTGGCTGCCCGTGACAGATCAACTTCCGTATGTAGTCACGCCGGATTTGCTTGAAAAAGCATCGAAAGACTATCCGACCAAAAGAACTGTGTTAATTGTGGTTATGTCAATTTTTGACCGACTTGGATTGCTTGGCTTTTTCACTGTTCGTGCTAAAATTATTTTGCAGAATATCTGGCGAGCAGGAACGAATTGGGATGAGTTTTTTCAGGAAAGGGACCAAGAAGACAACGAAGTAAGGATTTCAAGGTGCCTGCCGAAGGTTTGTTGTGCAAGACGACCACAACATCACACGTTTGTGGACGCCATCATCAACGCTTATGCAGCGCTTGTGTACCTGTGAGCAGAAGTGGATGGAATGTCCACTGTTCCCTGGTAGCGTCTAAGACACGAGTAGCTCCCTTAAAACCAGTCTCAATACCACGGATGGAACTGAAGGCTGCTGTTTTAGGTTTACGGCTGACGAAATTCATCGAACCAGAACTCTCAGTAACAGTATGTCAGCGTATTTTCTGGACGGATTCAAAGGAGGTTTTATGATGGACTAGATCAGATGCCCGCAAATACAATCAATTTGTTGCATTGCGTGTTGGAGAAATTCTGGAAGACTCTGACATACTATCTTGGCGATGGTAGCCAGCATAACCTTGCAGACGATGGCACGAAATGGACACAGGTGGTTTGTTGGCCCGAAATTCTTGTATGAACAATAGACACAATGGCCTAGCATGGAGCAGAGCCCGACCAAGACGAGTGAAAGTATCTTGCACCACGAGGAGAAAGTCAAAATGAACTCTAGCTTGCCTTGCATAACACCTGATCCGGAACGATTCGGAACGTTGGAAAGCTACGGGCGGTACAAAAGCCAATTCTAAACTTTTTGCAAGGCTTTTGTAAGACTTTTGTAAGAGGCCCTGCGGAGAACAACTGAGAAACATTTTGGCTATAAACCACGATGTGGAAACCGATGCAGTTTTTATACGTGCATGCCAAGAAGAGGAGTTTCCAGAAGAGATCAGATGCTTAAACCAAGGACATGGCCTAACAAATAGGAAAACTAAGCACTTCTTACCTGGACTAGTTGGGAGTGCTACGTATCAAAGGATGAGTCGACAGAATTGAAGGCGTAGATATGGGCACTAAACGACCCATTATACTACCGCAAAAACATAGAGTAACGTTTCTGATTGTGGAGTTCTAACACAGGAATAATTACCATTTGGACAACGAAATTGTCGTTAACGAGGTACGACAGCGGTAGTCGCGAACGCCTGTGTAGCGTGCCGTATACGAGTGGTATGCCCAGTGCCACTAGAGATGGGCGATTTACCAAAGGAGAGGTTATCGCCGCATACACAACCATTCACCTTTACTGGAGTGGATTGCTTAAGAGGAGCGTTTGCTGACGTAGGACAAATTTTGAATTCAAGGCCTCTGACCTATGTGCCTTTAGAAAGCGCCGAATCGGAAGCATTAACGCCGAACCATTTTCTAAAAGGCAGTACTAGTGGTCTACGTGAGAGCGGTTCACTTGAACAGTCTGGTCCGCAACTCGCAAAGGGGTATCGTGTTGCTAGCCGAATTGCCGACCGTTTCTGGAAGAGGTGGCTAAGAGAATATCTACCACAATCACAAGGCGCACGAAATGGTTCCAACCGCAGCTCAAGCCGATAGCAGTAGGTGACGTGGTGATAATTGTAGACGATGCCGCTAAGCGTAATACTTGGCCAAAGGGAAGAGTGATCGACGTTCATCGTGGGAAAGACGGACAGGTCCGAAGCGCAGTTGTTCGCACAGTAGAAGGACTTGTGACGCGACCAACAGTGAAGCTGGCCGTACTGAATTTGGAGAGTAATCCACCGCAAGAAGACGCTGGTGAATTACGGGGTGGGGAATTTTGCGGTGCAGGCTTAATTGCCGCCCCGCGCCAGTAGAAAAGCTTACCCAACGCGCCCCTGGTTTTTATTCTCTCTTATTCGAAGAAGAACAGTTAGAATTTACTTTGTCTTTGCTTGCATTGGTGATTGAACGGCAGCCCGCTATGATGGCGCGTTAGTCACAAAAAATTTGGCAAGCAGGAAAGACGTGAAAAGGAGAGAAAACACAAATGTAAGATAAAATAAAAACATGGGAGAAATTTGAATTAACATTGAAATAAAGATTTCAGCTGACCGATCTAACCGATCGATTTGCCCACAAATTGTGCAACTGAATATAGCGCAATACAACACAAAACCGGCGTTTAATTGTTTGGTTAGAGGGCTCGGGATATATGTTCAATCTCGCGAACTTTTTTTTGAGCTGTCCCACGTCAAATCTGAATTTTGTACACTCGCTTTTCTCTTCGGCTCGACTCCCCCGTCTTTTGCTCAATTCGCCCCGCTCAGCAGAGTTGCGAGACCCGATCCCACAACTCGGCCATCCTAGTACGCATTCGCCTCGAATGCATCCTGGTCGTCTATGTCACAGGGAATTCACGGCTTCATATAGGCAGCGCAAGTCGTAGTTCGCCTAGGACCATCGTTGAACAATGTATCTTTGATCACGTCGTATGTATCTCTGGCCTTTACCATGTTAATGCGGTACGGACCTAAATATTTGAGCTTCAGCTTCAAACCTCTCAAGTTGGGTTCTTTTAACAGCTACCAGATCCCCGACTTTCTATATGGAAGCAGGTCTGCGACGTAAGTTGTAGGTCTTCTTATTTTCTTCTTGCATACGAAGGATCTGCTGCTTCGCTATATTCAGTAGTCTTTTGTGTGCATTTTTATACCAATCAGTAGTTCGAACGGCGTTCAATGTGTGCTTCTGCTGTACGTTAAGTTAATCGTTTGTTGCACTTTGCCGACAAACTTATACCATTTGCTAGGGTCTTCTATCGAAATCTTAGACACGGATATTATAACAGCGTTAAGTCGTTCGACTTCTCCGTTCGCTTGTGGAAGACCAGTCGTAATTGCGTGAAGTTCGATATTTTCTGCCTTGCAATACTCTTTAAACTCGTCAGAAGTAAACGCAGAACCTCTGTCAGAAATAATTTGAACTGAATTTCCAAAAATTAAACTTTGTTGTTGTAGTCTTGTGATTACTTCGTTCGTAGATGTCATTTTCGTCGGGTACAACCAGCAAAATTTTGTAAAGCCATCGATAACTGCATGAATGTGCTTATACTGCTTGTGAGTTGACTCTAAGGGTCCAAGAAAATCGATGTGGAACGTCTGAAACGGCAGTTCTTCTTTCGGCAGTGGATGCAGTTCTCCTTCTTTTTTGACCAATCTTTCGATTAAGTGTTAGACATGGAATGCACCATCTTATTTGGTGTTGTGTTTTCTCATTTAATTTTGGGATATAATACTCCTTTGCAATTATTTCCTTCGTCTTTTTCACAGAAAAGTGATCTTTTTCGTGAGCATGTTTGTACTTTTCCCGTTGCAGAGTAGAGGGAACTACAATTAGTTCTTCATCATCGACCAACTTGTAAAGTATGCCAGCTTTCATAAAATAGTTGTTATGAGAAATTTTCTGAGCAAGGATATCGATTATGGCCTTCAATTGGTCGTCTTGTGCTTGGATATTGTTTAATTTACTGTGTATGTAATCTTCTGAGCGCATCTGCATGGCGTATACGATTTCCTGCACGGTGCTCAACATCAAAATCAAATTCTTGGATCTCAAAAATCTATCGTGAGACACTAGTGCACACATCTTTTTTATCCATCGTCTTTGCAAACGCATTACAATCGCTTATCACTTTAAAATGCATACCTAGAAGGTAATTCGTAGCTAGTAAATTTCCTTTCCCCTTCAGTCGTCTTTTTGCTCATGTAGTATACAGGGTGCAATTCTTTATCATTAGGTAACTTTTGTAATAAAATTGCTCCGAAGCCATCAATCGATGCGTCTGTATGTACTTCCGTTTCAAACTTGGGGTTAAATATTTGCAAAACAGGTTTCTGGCTTATCAATTCTTTTAGCAAATTAAAAGATTTTATCTGACTCTCGTTGAATACAAATTTTGTATCATTTTTTAATAAATCAGTAAGAGGCTTGGTTATAGTCGAAAAATCTGCAATGAACTTGCGAAAATAACCAACCAGGCCAAGAAAACTTTGGAGCTGCTTTTGATTCATCGGCATCGGAAATTTTTTTTACAGCTTTGGTCTTTGCGTCTGAGATAGATATTTTCTGATTCTTTTTAGTATGCCCCAAAAATTCTATTTCTCTCTTCCTCTTCAGTTTTCCCAGGGATTATAATGTCGTCGACGTATGGGATAGCCGTACCAGCACGGGTTAAATCACGAAAAATGGCATTAACGTGTCTCTGAAAAACCCCAGGGGAGTTTGTCAATCCAAAAGGAACTTTTAGAAACTGGTACTGTCCGGTGTGTGCAACGAACGAGGTGAATCTTGGACTCTCTTTTTCAACATCTACATGGAAAAATCCATTCTTTAAATCGATCCAATTGATCTTGAATCAGAGGTAATGGAAAATGGTCTTTTACTATTACCTTGTTTATTCTTCTGTAGTCAATGCACAGCCGTGGAGTGCCATCGCGTTTTTTTACTAATACGACCGGAGTGCTGAATTCAGACTCTGATTGTTCTATTATTTCGTCTTTCAGCCACTGATCGACTTGGTCATCGATTATGCACCGTTCAGCAAAAGCGAATCTGCGTGGTCTCGAATAAATTGGACTATCGTCTTTTAAAACAATACGCATTTCAAAATTTGTCGATTTTAACTTTTCCGGCTTATAGTTTTTGATAAGATCGTTCACTTCGCACTTTGTACTTTTCGATGCATTTGAGTCAATGTCAATTTCGTCGTTTTCAACCTTAATTCTCATTACCGAACTTAATTCCGTTTCATCATTATATTTCCCGATTTGTATGCCATCACGATTGATTTTTATTTCGGCTTGCTTACAAAAGTCTTCTCCCAAAATCACTTCATCATCCAGGAATTCAGATGATACCACTAAAAAAACCCAATCAAACTGTTCTTGGCTTACGCAAAGCTTTCCCGTAAACGAACCGATAGATATGACTTTCTTTTTATCTCCGAAACCGTATAGAACTTTATCAACTTTAGCGAGCTTAGGTTTTTTCAAACGACTATAAATTGTTTCGGTTACGATATTATATTTGCTACAGTATCAAGCAAGGCTAAACACTTTTCATTGTTGATTGATGATACTTCTTTACACATAAACATATGATCAGCTCATATTTTATTAGTATTACAAACATCTGTGCTATTTTCAGGCTTTTTATTTGGACAGTCTTTTGCTATGTGACCAAAATTATTGCAACCAAAACACTTCCTTCCTTTACTCTTATTGTCACAATTCTCAGATATATATCCTTTTTGCCCACAGTTATAGCATTTTATACCACTTTCTTTATTTTCGTATTTCTTTACACTTTCTTTTTTGATTTGAACGTTCTTAGACTCACTTTTTATTTTCTCTTTAAACTCTTTTTAGGTTAGTAGCATTGTACAATATTGCTTTGTTCATACTCAAGTCATTAATTCCGTCAATCACATACTGCATAAGAGCACTGTTCTCTATATTACCCCGTGATGCCATCTCTTTCATTTTCAACAAATATTCGTGAACACTTTCACCTTTCTTTATTTTCCGTTCTGACAATTGCTTATGTAACTACGCGCTATTTATTACTGTTTTAAACTCATTTAAAAGTGATTCTTTCAATGTCGACCAATTTTTAATTCCGCGTTCACTCAGAATAAACATTTTAGCAAGTCCCTTATTAAATTTTTGTAAACTATCCCATTGCATCAAGTCAGCCATGTCTTCGAAATCCTCAATCCATACTTCAACTGATAAAGTTTCATCGCCATGGAAAGGTCGTAAAGAGTCCTCAACGTCCCAAAAATTCAAAGCGAACCTCGGTGGTGATATGTTGACATTTACTGCACTTTGCGTATCAATATTGTTGGCCACGACTGTGGAGTTTGCCCTATTCGTTTTGTTTCGCATATTTTCGTTTGTTTCAGCTGTTCTAAAATTCGTTTCGTCGCTCACTACTGACACCATTTCGTCTTCGTCTTGCATATTGCCTACATCGCCATCTCTTTCGCACTCATCGTCATCATCTTCGTTTTGATTATTCTCTGTGTCAAGGTCAGCTAGCAAACTTCCAGCTTGCAAATTGCGAAATAAATGGGAAGTTAGATTCGATTGATCATGCGATAAACCCAAAACGTTACAAATTATCACTAAATCGTTATTTGTTAAATTCTTTTCCACATAAGACACTTTTCTTTTATACAAATCGCTGTCGTAATCAAAATTAAACCCTTCAAACTTTCTTAGTCTTTGGCGATTTGCACGATCGCCTTCTTCTTCGTATATAAACTTGTGAAACAATGTAATATTAGATTTCTTTTTTCTTTTCAGTGCCTCTTGCACATTTCCAAAGTCTTCAAGTTTGCTCATAGTTCTTTCTCTTACGCACACACACTAATATTGTATATGTATATGTATGTTTCTTAGCCGTTTCTTAGCCGCTTTTTGGTCGTTAGCCGCCAATTTATCGTCGTTTGATGCTAATTCTTATTCGTTTTCGCGCGTTTTTTCGTCGTTTGATTTCACTGTTGCGTCGTTTTGTGTATGTTTGTTTCTTTCTCACTCATTGATATTACTTTTTACTTCTTTATAAGTTGAGCCATGCATACTTGTAGGTTGAGCCCCCATATTTGTAGGAATTTGTTTATTCAATATATTTATTTGTAGTGTTTAGTTTATTTTAATGTAAAACTATTTATTTGATTATTTTAATTAGATTTAGTTGTCTTTTGTGCAACCGCTCTCGCTCGTCTCTTCGGTTCGACTGCCCGTCTTTTGCTCAAATTCGCCCCGCTCAGCAGAGTTGCCAGACCCGATCCCACACTACTGCGTTAAATACATCAGCTTCAGACCCAATAAACAACAATGATACGATGGCGTCTCCTCCAACAATATTATATATAAAAAAAACTAAAAATAGGGAACAAAAGCTCAAAGATTTGCTACTAAAAGAATATTATTTAAAATAGAAAAAATAAAATATTATGGATTCATGGATATTACAAAAAAATTTTTATACCCTTGCAAAAAAGGGTATATTAATTTTGGTCAGAAGTGTGCAACGCATAGAATGAAGCATCTCAGACCATATAAAGTATATATATTCTTGATCAGCACGACGAGACGAGTTCAAATAGCCATGTCCGTCCGTCCGTCCGTCCGTCTGTCCGTCTGGATCAACGCGAACTCCTCAGAGACCGTAACAGCTACAGAGCTGCACGTAGGCTTGTATATACTGCAGGCGTTGTATATCTCGGATTCAGCCGGATCGGACCACTATATCGTGTAGCTCCTATACAAACGTCAAAGTCACTGACTTTTCTGAATAACTTCGCTATTTTCGGAGCTATCGTCATGATATTTAATATTGGTGAATTTCTTGCACCTATAAACAACTGTGCCAAATTTGGTCAAGATCGGGTAACTATATCATATAGCTCCCATACAAACGGCAAAGTCACGAACAGTGACTTTCTCAATAACTTCATTAATTTTATAGCTATTGTCATAAAAGTTGGTATTTATCAGTTTTGTGTTCTTATTAATAATTGCGCCAAATTTGATAAAGATCGGGTAACTATATCATATAGCTCCCATAGAAACGATCGGTGGAAAACAGTGACTTATATGAAAAATTTCGTTATATCCTATGCTAAGATTGAAGGCCGTTCTTTCGCAAACATTAGACTTTTTGGATAAAACGTTTTTACTTTTTTATTATTATTTTTATTATTTCTAATAGTAATAAATACTAAGTTCAACAACAACAGCAATTTACCGTGGAGAGAGCAGTGTGCTTCGCCATCAAGCAAGCCGGCGCTGTAGATAAAGTTAAATCGGCTAGACCACCCCCTTTATACATCCGTGGAGCCAACTGCAGCGTCCTGATTTCGAAGCTGGTAGAAACAGTAGGGGCAAATAACTTTGTTGTAACCCCTCTCAACAGGGGCAACATAAAAGAAATTAAATGTCAAACCCAAACTGAGGACAATTTTAAGCTTCATCGAAAAGTACCTCCGTAATGCTAACATCAACTTCTATACCTACCAACTAAAAAGCAGTAAAGGGCTCCAGGTTGTGTTAAAAGGGGATCGAGCCATCGGTCCCACCCCAAGAAATAGCAGACGCATTGGCCGAAAAAGGGTTTGCGGTTAAGTCCGTTGTCAACATCATCAACAGGAATAAAGTCGCACAGCCGCTCTTTAAAATCGAGCTCCAACCAGATGCAAAGCGGGCGAAGCCAAATGAAGTGCATCCAATCTACAACCTTCAGCTCCTATTGCACAGAAGAATCACCGTAGAGGAGCTTCACAAGAGATACCAACCACTTCAGTGTAAAAACTGCCAGGAATACAACCACACCGCTAACAATTGCAATCTTAGGTCGGTGTGTGTTGGCTGCGGCGAACATCATAAAGATGGCATTTGCCCCAAGGACAGAAACAACATCGCACTAAGACTATGCAGTAACTGTGGAAGGAACCACACAGCCAACTACGGGGGGATGTCCTGTCTTCAAGGATCTTAAATCGCACCTAAACGGGCGTAAGCCCCCAGCTGGACCAAAAATCACCTTCAACGCCTCCAAAACTACACCGGAGGTATTCTTCGCCAAGGCTGTTAGATCATCTAACATGCCTGCTACAACCAATCCTAGTGTATCCTTCGCTAGTGTACTCCGAACTGGACAGACGGAGCCCGCGAAGGAGACCCCGTCACTCCACCATCTACAGAATCCGCAACCTAGCGCACCAGAACTTGGCCAGCAAACTCCAAGTGGTTTAGAGGCCCTATTGATCTCACTTAATCAAAACATGACTGCTTTTATGACGTTCATGCAAAACTGTAAGCAGGAACTGATGCGGAATCAAAACCTGCTTATCCAGAAGCTTATAATGTCTTCCCTAAGTCTATGTCTTTGGAATGCTAACGGCGTCTCAAAGCACAAAAATGAACTGCAACTATTCCTAGACTCAAGGGAAATCGACGTCATGCTGATATCTGAAACACATTTAACATCAAAAAATAATTTTCAAATTCCAAAATATGCCTTCTACGCAACAAACCATCCAGACGGAAAAGCTCATGGCGGGACTGGTATCCTAATCAAAAACCGTATAAAACACTCGTTCACGTTCGAAACACAGCACCTTCAAGCAACTGCTATAACCGTCCAAACCAGCTGCGGCAACACTACGTTGGTTGCCCTGTACTGCCCTCCACGCTTCTCAATCTCTGAAAAGGAATTCACCGGTTTCTTTAACACACTCGGAGAACGCTTCATTGCAGCAGGGGACTATAACGCCAAACATACGCACTGGGGATCTCGCCTGGTAAATCCTAAAGGCAAGCAGTTGTACAACACAATAGTCAACCCCCTCAATAAGATGGATTGCGTCTCACCGGGTAGGCCTACTTATTGGCCCACAGATCCACAGAAAGTGCCTGACTTGATTGATTTCGCAGTAACCAAGAGGATTCCGCGTAATCGGATCACTGCGGAAACACCGTTAGATTTAACCTCCGATCACTCTCCAGTGCTATTCACACTGTTAACAAGACCTCAAGTACTTGATATATACTTACAAACAACAAAACAAATTGGCTTAAATTTAAAATGTACATGAGTGCGCACATTGACTGTTCGCCGAAACTGGACGCTGGACTTGAGACGATGATGGGAGCTGCAGCAAGAGTATCTACTCCACATGCCTCTACTTACGCTAAACCTGCTGCCAGGCCTACGAACCGGCGGATAGAACAATTAGTAACGGAAAAACGACGTCTAAGAAGAGAATGGCAGGTTACTCGATCACCAGCAGCAAAACTTCGCCTAAGGCATGCCAGCCGCAACCTCTCCAAGGAGCTAAGACAAGAGGAAATCTGGGCTCAAAGGAAATGCATAGAAAAGCTCAGTCCATCCAGCACTAAACATCCTCTGTGGAAAGCCCACCCAACTTTAAGCGCTCCTACAGAGACAGTTTCACCAATAAGGGGTCCTACCGGTGGATGGGCCCGCAGTGACGAAGAGAGGGCATCCGTATTTGGCACACACCTTTAAATGGTTTTCCAGCCAAATCCAACATCAACCTCATTTGTACTTCCCTCTTCAAGCACATTAACGGATAGTGAGTACTCGGAACTTCAATCGGATGAGATCACTGCAGTTATTAAAAACCACATAAAGCCGAACAAAGCCCCTGGCCATGACCTAATCACACCGAAAATGATCCTAGAACTCCCTACCATCGCCATACAGTACATCTGCAAAATGTTCAACGCTATAATAAGAATTGGCTACTTCCCAAGAGCATGGAAAAGGTCCACTATCATCATGATTCCTAAGGTGGGAAAGGACAAAACCCAACCATCATCCTGTAGGCCAATTAGTTTGCTGCCATGTCTTTCGAAGCTTTTTGAAAAGGTCCTGCAGATTCGTCTAAACTCATTTCTGGCATCGGAGAACACAATCCCTTCACACCAGTTCGGCTTCCGCGAAAAACATGGGACAATTGAACAAGTCAATCGTATAACATCCGAAATACGAACAGCATTCGAACTAAAAGAATACTGTACGGCTGTCTTTCTCGACGTTGCCCAGGCTTTCGACAGAGTTTGGCTGGAGGGTCTAATGTTCAAAATCCGGCAGAAACTCCCACAGTACACCCGCAAACTCATGGAATCTTACCTTTACAATAGAAAATTCGCTGTAAGATGTAATGGCTCTGTCTCGGCTGACTTTGAAATCGAAGCTGGTGTACCGCAAGGCAGTGTACTCGGCCCATTGCTCTACCTGCTGTACACTGCAGACTTACCAACGAGTTTAGGACTTACAACGTCCACTTTTGCCGATGACACGGCAATCCTCAGCAGATCCAAATGCCCAATACAAGCCTCTGCAAAATTAGAGTAACACCTCAAGGTGGTAGAGGATGTCACTTACCTTGGTATCCACCTAGACAGAAGACTAACTTGGCGCAAGCACATCGAGGCAAAAAGTCACAGCTTAAACTGAAAGCGAGTAGCTTACATTGGATCATCAATGCTCGGTCCCCTCTACGTCTGGAGTATAAAGTCCTCCTATACAACTCTGTACTGAAACCCATCTGGACTTACGGCGCCGTACTATGGGGAAATGCAAGTACCAGCAATATCGACATTATACAAAGGGCACAGTCGAAGATTTTAAGATCAATCACTGGGGCTCCGTGGTTCATACGGAACGACAACATTCAAAATGATCTAAATATACCTAGCGTAAAATATGAAATAGGTAGTCAGCAACTAAAGTATTCTGCGAAACTGGATGTACACCCTAATGTTCTTGCCAATTCCCTTACGCGAACTAATAATAGAACTCGTCTTAAAAGAAATGACAGACCAACCCAATAATAAATGATAAGGGCCGCCTGCAATATCCCCTGGATATATCATAAGTACTAGATTAAGAAAAATAGCTCAAACTTGTTGTTAGGCTCTAATTTAAAAGTAGATTCAACAATTATATATTAAACGTTAAAAAAAAAAAACCCCGGCCCTCTGGTTTTTTTAAATGGTTCGAAAAAAAGGAAGAGAAAAAATGTATCCCAACTGGGTTTTGCACAGCGAGCCAGAGTTAAGTTAAGGCTTGCGCATTTCTGCGGCCCCCTTGCGTTTCTTCGCCCTTTGCGAAGTTCGACTTTTAACTGGGTAATACGCTTTACGCAGCGTTGTCGATCTTTCTCCGTCTTCAGGGTGACCAGTAAGTTTACTTCCAGTCTCTTCTGCTGGAGTAGCTTACGTACATGGCCCCCTCTTTTTGTTGTTCTCTCGAATGGTTTTTCGTTAAGTGTCCGGTACTCAGCTCTTGTGAGTGGGCGAGGTCCATCGTTGGGATATAACTCTAATGCTTCCTCTAGCGTTGGTGCGTCCCTTTGCTCGATGTGTTTTTTTTTTTGTTAGTCTTAATGTAGTTGTTTTTGTTGTCTGTTGGCTTTAAGAATCAAACAATTAATTTATAAATCAAATTGATTTTAACTTTTTCATGTATAATTTTTTTTTGTTGCTGTTGTTTTGTTTCTGCCGCTATAGCGGGTCTTCTTCTACTTGTTGTTATTTACTAATTTTTTTTCTGTATTTCCAACACATTATTAATTTTAATATATTTAAATTTGAAATACAGCTGCTTCTTGTTGTCATTAACTGTTTGGGAACTCATTAAGTCTTTGAGAACTTGTAATGGCATTGAGTATCATGATTTCCATTTTTCTCAAATAAACAAATTATATATATATTTTTTTTTGGTGTAGATCCTTCAAAGTCACGGTGGCCATGTAATGTAATGACCGGGTTCCTTTTTGTAGAAATGATATAGCCAAGACGAAAACGTCAGTGTCCATTCATTGTCGTTTTCAGATTGGTTCTTTATTAAAGAGTATTGTTTTGCTTAAGCTATGTTTACATATATATTATTAAGCTGCTACTTATGCGACAGCTACAAAAGAGAGGGGTGTGTCAGTACAAACATACATATTGTAGGAACGCGTGCATCAAAGTGGTTGGTAAGCGTTCACACGGCTGGTATGGCTCTAGCTCATGTTACGCTTGTGCATACAGTCGTTATGCGAATATATGTATGTATTATATAGACGTAGTCGTACAACGCTCAGTACGAACAAGTGGCCCAAATGACACCAGGCCCGGGCCTGTTACGAATGACCCTAAGTAAAGTTTATGTTACAACCTCTACCCACTCCGACCTAAGGGCATAGGCGTATTACATATATAAACATAAAATTAAACTAAAGAAATAGAAACCAGAGCGCCGGGGCTACCCTTGCAAGTTTTTTAATAACTCTTTTATCTAAACTAACTGTTTAATCTAAAAAGGGTAATGTTTGCGAAAGAACGGCCTTCAATCTTAGCGTAGGATATAACGAACTTTTTGATGAAAGTCACTGTTTTCTGTATATGAATTCGGCACAGCCATTAACAGGTATATTTAATTATCAAATGTTTAATTTGAAAGCAAGTCACTGTTCGTCACTTTGACGTTTATATGGGAGCTATATGATATAGTAGTCCGATCCGGCTGAATCCGACATATACAACGGCTGCAGTATATACAAGCCTACGTGCAATTTCAGGAGTTTGCGTTGATCCAGACGGACGGACGGACGGACGGACGGACAGACGGACGGATGGACGGACATGGCTATTTGAACTCATCTCGTCGTGCTGATCAAGAATATATATACTTTATATGGTCGCAGATGCTTCCTTCTATGTGTTGCACACTTCTGACCAAAGTTAATATACCCTTTTTGCAAGGGTATAAATATTAAATGTAATAAGATAATAGGTTACATATAAAAAGAAAACAGGATAGGTTTAAATAAAGATGAATTACAACTAATTAGTCTGTTTTAGTCACTACATAGTATACAAAAAGGTTAATGCAGAGAAAAGTTAGTTGTGCAAGTGGGATGTATAAGCGGTGTGAAATTGCGGGTCCTTCTAGATGGAACAGAAATGTTAATTTGTCTCAACAGCCAACGGACCAACAACCAACGGAAGAGTCAATCTCACCATTCAATAGTTTGTAAACAAAAGTTACACCAAGCATAGTTCTAAGATTAGTTAAAGAAGGTAGGTTAATTAACTGAAGTCAACTAGAATAAGATAGAAGTTCTACAGTTGGATCCCAGCGCAAATCACGAAAGGCAAAGAGTAAAAACTGTTTTTGTACAGATTCTAATTGGTTTTGATAAAACTCATATTGAGGAGACCAAACACAAGATCCATACTCTAATATGGGGCGGACTAAAGAAGTAATAAGTATTTTGGTAGTATATGGATCCTTGGACTCCTTCGACCAGCGCTTTATAAAGCCAAGAACACTCTTAGCCCTACTAACAGTAGTCGATATATGTGGGGTTGGATTGGTAACGCCGAATGGCCAGACCACCTCAGAACAGCTGTTTAACGACGGTGTGGCAAGCGATCCATGTGAGACGAGGTGGCAAGCGACCCACAAAACGACGATGTGGCAAGGCTGCTACGAGACGACGAGGAAGAAGAACTTTTTAAGACGAGCCAACGACGCGAAGACGTGTATTAAAGACGAAAAGACTCTTATAAAAGAAGTAAAGACGTATTAAAGACGAAAGACGTGTAAAGACGAATGAGAAACGACGCTCTCACTAAAAACCTAAAGACGAAACAATTAACATACAATTCAACCATTTTTATAGTTACTAAAACCTAATTATAATCTAAAATAAAACCTATTACCATATAACTAAATATAAATCTAAATGGGACTACTTATTTCTACGGAATCGGAACCCAGTCTAAACTGAAAAGTGAATTGTGAAAAGAAAACTGTCAAAAGATTGCTAAGAAGGTATAAAGAAGTTAAAGGAAGAAGAAGTTAAATAAATGCTGTAGAAAAAACCGCAATTTTTTTTTCCCATCATAATCAAAATGCCGTGTTTAAAAAATTTCATTAATGCTAAAATTACTAGTGCCAGTACAGCAAGCATTACTGCTTTGCATAAATATGTATATGAGCGAGAGGGAGATAGAAATAATCGGCAACGGTTAAGAGAATTTTCTGGATTCAGCTTCGATGAGAATAACGCGCAGTACGAAAGCAAGAAAATATACGTTGAAGCGAACTTGTCTGAACGTGATCTCGTTTCTATATGTAACATACTCGGTATAGGGCACGAAGTAGAGAATTTGCAGTCACACGTATTCCACGAACTTCGCAGTTTGTTTTGTGAAAACGAAGAGCGCAACGACGAAAGCAGCGACGAGTTTGGCGACCAAGAGGGTAACGAAAGTGCCGCTCACAGTAGTGTGTACAATGACGCAGAAGAAAACGTTGAACAGAAAGAGAAAGAGAATTCACAAAGATGTAAGAGAAACAGTGGAGACGAAAAACGTAATAGTGACATTTCTATGCGTTTTGGTATGAATTTTCGAGACATAGAGGACACATTTAGAACATTCGATGGAACAAATTCAATTGGAATTGAGGAATGGCTTTCAGAATTCGAGGATCAGGCTCTTTTGATGGACTTTAATGACCTTCAAAAATTAGTTTTTGCTAAAAAGTCGCTAAAAGGGAATGCCAAGCTATTTGTTTTCAGTGAAAGAGGTATTAATTCTTGGTCAATACTCAAAAATGCACTATTAAGCGAATTTAGGCAGACCGTATCGAGCAAAGAATTACATAAACAACTGAGCGAAAGAAAGCGAAACAAAAGTGAAAATATGCAAGAATATTTTTATAAAATGAAAGACATTGCATCGCGCGGTAGAATCGAAGATCAAGCTTTTATCGACGGGATAGATGATCGTGAAACTAATAAATCGGTTTTATACGGTGCAAATGACTTAAAGAATTTTAAATCAAAGCTAAGAAGCTATGAAACAATGTGTGAAAAATCCAAAGCAGTCGACCGCAGTGTACCAAGTAACGTAATATCCAAAAATAAAGAAGTCAGCTGTTATAGTTGTGGACATAAAGGCCATATAGAAAATGTTTTAAGTGTAACCAATTTGGGCGTATTGCCAGTAAATGCAGTCAAGTTAAACAAAAAGATGAACAAAAAGTGAATGCATATACTTTACAATGTTAATTTATGTTCTTGACTTTTACGTTGTTCCGATGAAGTGTATGGATATTAAAATAATCATTGGTGAACAGATTTGCCTTCTTGCAGAATTAATTTTTGATCGTTATGGTCTAACAGTCCGTAAATACGTAGAGAATGAGATCGAGATTTCGGAATTGAATATAATGCAAATTGAATCAATCGCGAATAATGACGAAATAAATATAGATCAAGCTGCGGGTGAAAAAGCTAAAATTGAAGTTCGAGATATAATTAAAAACTATAAGCCGGTTAAAACAAAGTCAACCCAAATCGAGATGAACATAGTATTAAATGCCGAAACCCCAATATTTTCGCGTCCTACTACCACTACCGTTTCAAGAAACAAAAATAGTCGACGAACAAATTGAAGAGTGGATAAACAACGATATAATTGAAGAATCTAATTCAGAGTTTACAAGCCCTGTAGTCCTTGTCAAAAATCGTGACGGCTCACCGAGACTTTGTATTGATTTTAGGCGCATCAATAAGGTAATTTTAAAAGATCGTTTTCCCCCTGCCTCTTATTGAAGACCAACTTGATGGACTCCAAGATGCAAAGATATTCAGTACAATAGATCTGAAAAACGGATTTTTCACGTGCCAGTGGCCGAATCAAGTAAGAAGTACACATCGTTTGTGACTCACAATGGCAAATATCAATTTAAAAAGTATCTTTTGGACTCTCCAATTCGCCTGGTGTGTTTCAACGGCACATTAACGCAATATTTCGACCCCTTACTCGACGAGGTATTCCCTACATAGACGACGTAATAATTCCAGCAAAAGATGAAAAAGAAGCTGTTTTAAATTTAAAAGAAGTTATTACTACCTGCAAAGACTATGGACTGGAACTCAACATTAAGAAGTGTCATTTTTTGAAAAGACGAATCCAATTCTTAGGACATATTATTGAAGATCAGATGTTGTATCCGACAACCGAAAAGATTGAAGCCGTTTCTAAGTTCAAAATTCCTCAGACACCTAAGCAATTGCAAAGCTTTTTGGGTTTAAGTGGGTATTTCAGAAAATTTATACCCAACTGACTGCAATGCTTTTACGAAGACACTTGATAAGCAAAGTTTGTGCACAAGAGTTGCACGTTGGGTCTTATTTCTACAAGAGTATAATTTCAAAGTTGAACATCGTCCTGGAACACGTATGAAGCATGTAGACGCCCTGAGTAGAAAACCAATATTAACAATAACTGAAGACAGTATAAGTATCGGACTGAAGCAAGCTCAAATGCAAGACGAACAACTTAAATCTATTAAGCAAATACTTACCGATAAAAAGCAGTCCTATGACGACTATTTTTTAAAGTCAGATATTTTGTACAAGCTTGTAAATGATGTCGAATTGATTGTGGTACCAAACAGTATGCAGAAACAAATAATTAGCCGAGCACATGACAGAGGTCACTTCGCAATCAGAAAAACTAAGGAGTTGATTTGCAAGGATTATTACATACCAAACATCGAGGATAAAATCGAAAAATACATAAGCTGCTGTATACCTTGTATCATGAGTAATCGGAAAAGAGGTAAGCAGGTAAGCATCCACTGCAAAAAGAAGACACCCCTTTGCACACATAAGATCCCCAAATCTTTTACAACCAAAGAAGTATTATCAATTCTTTCCAAAGGGAACTTATTTAAAAAGTAACTCGTTAATTGGGGAGAACCTCAAGCGAAAACAAGTTAGCCCTACACCAGCCCTGGAAAAGCATTCAGGTCAGCTTTCAAGGTATGACATGGCAGAGAGTCTACTATGCGATTAGCGATTTTTACAATTTCGGCATACATAAGAACTCTGGAATTTAAAAGAACGGTGGTGAATGGTGAATAGTAATGGGTCAAGGTGACTGCCCTGTGGGACCCCCGATTCAACACAAATGATCTTAGAAGGAGATGACCTAAAAAGAACCCTCTAACCCAACTAAATTCAGCTTTTTGTAATAGTAAGCTGATGTAAACTGTAGAAGGTTAGTTGTGGTAGACCTATTCTTGACAAACCCATGCTGGTATGGCGAAAAAATAGATTTATATAAATGCTGTATTTGAGATGTCATAATTTTCTCAAACAGTTTAGGTATCGCCGACAATTTAGAAATTCCTCTGTAATTAGTGACGTCGGATTTATTGCCACATTTGTGAAGAGGTAAAATAAACGAATCCTTCCATATAGTTGGAAACTCGGACAGTGTAACGGACAAATCAAAAAGCTTAAGTAAAAGCGAGCACAATGACTCTGTACAGAACCTCAGGACACAAGCGGGAATACCGTCTGGTCCCGGTGAGTATACCGTCTTAATCGTCATTAGTTCCTCAGCTACCGAATAAGTTATAATAGGATTAAGAATGCAGTTGGATTTCGTTATAGGATATGGATATATCTGACTAGAGTTGTACTTAGTGGATGAGTACGTAGTCGAGAAGTTAGCAAATAAATTAGAAATAGATTGATCAGAAGAGGCCCGAAACATTTTTTAAAAACTGCAAACGCTGGAAGGAGATAGAATTTCGCTTTGAGTTAACGAAACTATAGAACTCTTTAGGAAGAATTACAACTTGCAACGTTGTAAGTAATTATTATAGCATTTAGAATTAGAAACAATAGAATTTGATTTAGCAACCAAGTAACGAGAAAGATCCGATCATAGACCCGTGACTTTACACTTTTTGTAATACCTAGACTTAAGATTCTTCAGTTTTGACAGCCCCCGCGTAAACCATGGAGATTTTTGCATCACTACAGGAGACATTAGGGTTACACAGTCATTAAAGATTGAGTCAATAGTGGATCTAAAAGATCCTTCACCATGCACTGTAGTTTTACACATCCAACAGTAAGTAAAAGTATTCATGGGTGGGGCGGGTGACAAAAAATTTTGAAGCGAACAAACATGCATTATAAGGTAATAAGAAAAATTGGTAATCAACCAAATAAAAATGAGAAATGTTTTGGTAATGAAATATATAACTCACTCTGAGGTCCAGAAATAATAAGAAAGAGAGATTTTGAGGGTGCACAAGGGTTAACAGAAAAGAGAGCACTGACTAAGAGATATAGAGTCTACATTACAGACACACAACAGACTGCAATATGAGCGCAAATAACGGCGACGAGTGAAACGAAAACGAGAAAAAAGTCAAAGAGCGTGAGCGCGGTAGTTAGAAATCTCAATAAAAAACACTGCAACAAGAAACCAAAGGAAATTGCAAGACAACAACAAATGAGCGTTGCTTGTGATTTGCAAGAAAGAAAAATATGAGATTAATGTGGGAGAGAGATAGGAAGAAAAGAGAGAGAAAAAAAACCAAGAAAGGTTATAAACAGAAATTAAAGTTGTTAAAATTATTAACACAAACACACAAAAACGCGACGAGTGATACGGTACAAGTTAGTAAAACTAATAAATTTTAATTTCGATCGCGATGCCGATAAAACAAAATAAAAAAGTGGCAATCAGTTACAAACGCGGGAGCTTAAAAAAAACACGTCCGTCTTCTTCGAGAGCGTTGATGTATAATATGCATATAAAAATGTAAATACATGTATGATCTTACTTAGCTGTATATTCATGTGAATTTAAACATATTCGGGTGCACAATTATATTTTATTGCGTATATATTTAAGTGTTTATACTTGCAGCAAAGTGTTACAAGTTGCGCGTATTGTACCAAATGATTATTGGTATGAATATACTACAGTTATACATGTAAAAACATAATTTTTACTAAATCGTGATTTTTTCACAAAAAGATGAAAACCGAGCGTTTTCTTATTCTCACATGTTCACAAATTTAGGGATATTTAAGAAAATTTGAGATTTTTAGATATTCCTTGTTTTCATAATTTTTACTAAATCGTGATTTTATCAGAAAAAATGAAAATTTCACATTCTGAGGTTTGAGTGCCAAAAGTTTTCTTTCTGATGCATAAACTGATATATTAATAACAAAAATCGATTAAAAATAAGTATTATTAGAGGTTTACAAAGTTAAGAATATATAATAAAATATGAGATTTTTAAGATTTTCCTTGTAAACAAATATAATTTTTACTAAATCGAATTCTCAGAATGATGAAAATTTTACTATTTGAGGCTTTAATGCCACTGAGTTGAGGGAGTGATGGAGCTCTGGAACAACAACCAAAGAAGACAAACAATTGTGGGTTCAATGGTTCAAAAATGGTGCCAAGTACAGCAAACAGGACCACTGAGTATGCTAATGTTTCTAAACCAGTAAGAGAGTGGACGTTTAGGTTCGATGGCATCTCAAAAAAAATTGAAAACAATAAACAAAGGCGGGCATGGAAAGAATTTCGGGAATGCTTCAATAAATATTTTCAACCAAAGGGATTTTTCAATAAACTGGCCGATCAGGTCAAAGCACGAAAACAGAGCAACAATGAATGCTTTAAGGACTACATGGTAGACGCAGACAATGATAAGGCTCTAAAAATCCCAGAATTCTAACAACTAGATGTCATTCTGGAAAACTGTACACCAGACCTGAGAATATTTGTTCGGCCGCCCAACTAGCGGAAGAACACTGAAATGCTGGAGCAGGAAACAGCCGAATTCCATCGTGGAAATAATTTACTGTAAAACCTTCATCGACCGGGTTCCATTGGGTTATAAATAAATAGAGCGGACACGTCTGTGTCGTTTGATTGTAGTTTTAGGATTGATTCTTTATTCCAAATTATTCTTTTGCTTAAGACAATTTTAGATATATATGCTTATGCTGCGATTTATGCGACATGCATCTAAATTGCTTGGTCAGCGGTAACACGCTCATGTTACGGTTGGTATGTTTATGTGAATACTTCAATGTATATACATGAACATATTCAAGTGCACAATTATATTTTATTGCGTATATATTTATGTGTTTATACTTGCAACAAAGTGTTACAATTATATTGAATGATTATTTGTATGAATATACTACACCTCCCCTTTTTATAGAATAACGTAATATTGTGGAGTTATTGTAATAATTTTTGGTTATAAAGAAATTTTTTTTTTTTGTTTGTGTCTCTTCAGACAAACTTTCTTTCTCTTGTTTTTAGAAATTGCATGAATTTGTTTTCAATAGTAGGTGAATCCATAAAGATTTTTTTTTTTTTTTTTTTTTTTATATTTTTTTTTTTTTTTTTTTTTTTGTTGATTATTTTTACGGTTGATCATTCCGAAAACGGTTTTAGTCTGTTTTTTATGAACCTTCTGGTTTTTATTCTTATCATCTGCTATTAGTATATTGTCATTTTCTTCTATACTCACTACCTTATAAGGCCCTATATATTTAGCATCTAGTTTATGACCTATTTCTTTTCTTAATAAGACTTTATCTCCTATTTTTAAATCAAAATCGGAAATATATTTGTCGTAATATTTCTTATTCTTTAACTTATGGTTTTCTAACATTATCCTAGCTCTTTTATATGCTATTTCTATTCTAAATTTTATTTCCTTAGAGTAGTCGTCTAAATTGTATATTGGATCTATTCTATGTATTTTATTAAAATCTATGAACTGATTTGGTAGTCTTCCAAATAGTAGTTCGTACGGACAATATTCATGCACTGCCGAGGGTGTTGTGTTGTAACAATAAGTGAAATATTGTATCCAAGCATCCCAATCGGACTTATCTGCTGATATGTATGACCGAATATATTCATTGAATGTTCTATGTCTTCGTTCTATTGTCCCTAAAGTCTGGTGGTGGTATGCTGTAGATGTCAGATTTTTAATCCTCATGTACTTGCATATATCTGTTATAATCTGATTTTTATACTCAGTTCCCATGTCCGTAATGAGTGTTTTCATTGGACCGTACTGTAGTATACAATTTTCGAATATAGCTTTAGCTACATTACTTGCACTCTTAGATGCGACTGGAATGGCTATTAAGTATTTTGTCAGATCGCATATCAATGTGACAATATACTCATTTTCATTATCTGATTTTGGTAGCGGACCTATTGTGTCCACTATAACTTTATCAAAAGCCTTCGCTGGTGTTTCTGTTATTAGCATAGGAGTCTTCGTATGTGTCGTCGTTTTTGACACCTGGCATTTATGACATCTCCTTATGTACTCTTTTTATATGGCGTCCCATATTTTTCCAATAGTAGTGTCTTTTGATTTTTGCCAGTGTTCTGGTAATGCCAGTATGACCTCCTTGAATTGGATCATCATGATATGTAGACAGTATTGCTTCTTTTTCTTTTTCATTTGCTATTAGGGTCACCGCCCGGAGTAGCGTTACTCTTAATGTTTTCAATATTGTATTGCCCATATTTTTAAAAGAATCAATTGAAATAATTTCAAAGATCTTTTTCGCTCGGTGCCAATTTTAGTTGGCTGATTTCAAGTATACCGGCTTGCATTTCAAGCCTTTGGAAGAACTGACCTAAGTCGAGAATTCCATTGGTATACAAATCGCTAACTTCAATTCTTGCCATAACTTTATTTCCACGTTTTAGTGAACATTTAGATTCTGTTATTCGCAAGGTCACTACTTTCCGTAGCTCGTCATTATTGATGACTTCGTATACGTTGGGCCTAGAAGCATTTTGAAGTTTTTGCCTTGGCAAAAGTTCTTCTTTATTAACTGCGCAGTTTTTCTGTCTACTTTGTTGCCTGGTAGTGACTTTCAGGATTTTGTACTCATATCTTTTAATTCGGATATAGTTATCCGCGATAAGGCGTCTGCCACAAGATTATCTTTACCTCTCAAATACTCTATTATAAAGTCGTACTTTTCCAATTCTAGCCGCATGCGTCTTAGTTTTGAACTCGGTTTTGAACGTTGACCATGGAGATAATTAAATGTTAATGGTCGCACTGTGAAATGTTTTCCATATATGTATGGGTCGAAAATGTGTTATTGCCCACTGTATTGCTGCTAGCTCTTGTTCTGTAGTACTTTTGTTGCTTTCACCTTTAGTGAACGCTCTTGATGCATATGAAACTGGAAGCTGGAGTCCATTATAGTTTTGTGTTAAAACTGCTCCACATGCTTGTTTGCTTGCATCTGTGATTATGCAAAATTCTTTGCTGAAATCTGGGTACTGCAATATATTAGGTTGAACGAGCTTTTCTTTTAAGTATTGCAATGCATTTTCGCATTCTGCTGTCCATTCGAATGGAACATTCTTTACATAATCTTGTTATGTGCCGGGAATATTCGGCGAAATTTTTTTTGCGAAACGTCGATAATAATTGCAAAATGCAACGAAACGTCTAGCAGTTTTAGTCAGTCTAGTTTTAGATTGTTTTTTTCTTGCAATTTGAATTGCAGATTCTTTTCTTATATCGTAGTTCGAAAGTGATTCAAATTTTAAATTGTTAAAGCCTACTATTTGGTATTTATCTGTGGTATTTAAGAGTCGGACAAAAGTACTTTGGGCTGTTGCAATAGTGTTTGCAACATAAACACCCGGTTTAATTTCCTGATTCGGAATTAAAATGTTACCTTCTGCTGAAGATAGTTCTATTTTGCGTACCACTTGGGATCTTGCTGGTAGAAGTGTTGGGTTATTACCAGAATTGAATGTTATAGCGGCCCAATGAAACCTGGTAGATTTTTAATATCACCATCGAAGTATGGTAGCAGCCTGGTGGCTGTGTTTGTGAATTCTATCACTGTTTGAGTCATTTTGTTGCTTCCATTTGGAATCGCTGGATTATTGTGACTCATCAGCCATTAGTTGCGTTTTTTCTTCCAGTACTATTGAAGTTTCCAAATCAGATGTTTGTTTAAATTCAATATTGTGTCTGTTTAGCAGAGTTATTGCTTTTAGTTTGTAATCACCGCATTTGCGGATGTTTTTTTTCTGCCCTGCCTTTAGTTTGCTATAGTGCTCAGTTAATACTGCTCTGCTTGGAGCTTGGAGCTTCTCAGTTATTACTTTCGTTTGTTTGGTTACTGTGTCTTAGGATGTTTCTCTGTTTTATGCGAGAGGCACTTACAAGATATAGTTAATTCTTGTGCGTGTATTCTAGCTTTTTCTATTATATCATCCCAAGTAACCATAGTTTGTTAAAAATAACAAAATTTTCGAAAATGTTTATGGTTTTTGTTTATTCTGTATCTGTTATTTATACATCTGAGTCTGTTAAATCTATTGGTTCTGTACTCGATTCGGATATGTCTATCAGAGCGATTAAGTCCTTAAAAAGTTCGTGGACCCATCCGGGCACGTCTTTACGTAAAGGAATCTTAGCTAACAATTTACTATAAGCTACTTTAATGGATTTTTCTATAAGATCCTACAATATTTTTTTTAAATTTGTAGTTGTGAGCTATCTAATACCTTATTTCCTTCTATTTGTGATTTGTTTCATCTGATTGTATTAGGAAATCGAGGAAAGGTAAATATTTTTGTAACTTTTTTTGTTTCTATCTTATCCATATTCTACACTAACTTGTTAGGCCTATTAGTACGGATGTTTTTATAAAAAAAAGGTCATTTAGGCTTACTGTGTCGGTTCCTCCATTAGGTAGAAACGATATGTGCCTGCTGCATTGGAAAAACAGCATACATATGGTACTGTGAGGATGAAACTCACCTGTACCCTAGAGCCTCCTTGAACTGGGAAATCTTCTCCGGTTATATTAAGGTAAGCTGATCTAATTTGTACCAAGTTTAGTGAGTTTTGTGGTAAATTGATCTGCTCATTTCTAAAAACCTCAATTAAATCTTGGACAATACTGGGATGACTAGCGTTTATTTTTTTCAAAATATCTATCTAGAGTGGCCATTATTTTTCAGAATTTTCCTTTAATCTATAGTCGCTTGTGTACATATGTATTTTAGACCTTATCTAGGTCATTAGCTTAGGGCTCTTGGGCTCTTGGTTACACATTTATTGTGCAATAGGTAAGCTTTATCAATAACAATATGTTCATTAATCTCAAGTCAGTATTTGATGATTCAATTTTATTTATTACATTAGCAGTGGAGTCCACTGATTTTGTTTCTATTAACCCCATTGTGTTTATAAGAGATATATCATCAAATTTACTTATGGAATTATCAAACATAAAGAGTTTATTAAAAATTTTTTTTTTTGTATAATTCTAATAATGATCTCACTGACTAAAGATCTTATATGAGACTATTTTAATTTAATAAAATGAATATGACAAATACGGGGGGAAAAAAATATAGGGAACAAAAGCCCATAAAGACATCTCAAAACCTTTTGTTTAGAAATTACTTTAAACATTTTTTTTTTTATAAGTATTTCAAGCTTCGGTCTTATTTGCTTGAATACGAATATTATTTGAAATATAAAAAAAAAAAAATTGTTATGGATTCAGGCATATTTAAGAATTTTTATTTAAAAAAAAATTATTTTTTTTTTTTGAAAACAAAAAGAAAAAAAGTTTATCTCAACTGTGTCTTGCACAGCGAGCCAGAGACGTGGCTCACAATTCAAGTATACATGTTATTTCCATTTGTTATTTAGAAATTACTTTAAAAAAAAAAAAACTCTCAAAACACATTGTTAGTAATAGCCTAGCAGAAAGTTAGTAGTTCGCAAGTTGCACTTTCGTGCATCAACTTGCTATTAGGCTTATGATTAGAATTATTAAATTAAAGGCAAGTTAAGGCTTGCCCATTTCTGCGTCTCCCTTGCGTTTCTTCGCTCTTTGGCGAAGTTCAGCTTTCAAATTGTCAATACGCTCTATGCAGCGTTGTCGGTCTTCCTCCAACTTCAGAGTGGCAAGTAGGTCTACCCTAACGCTTCTTTTAGCGTCAGTGCATCCCTTTGCTCGACAGGAGCAGATTACGCAAAGGGAATATCTTCACCGTTCTTCATTCGTGGTTTTGTTTTTCTTGTTGGTTTTTTTTTTTTATGTCGTTTTTGTTGTGGTATTATCGACTAAAAAAATTTTCTTTCCTTTTTTTATACCCTTGCAGAGGGTATTATAAAATTGGTCAGATGTTTGTAACGCACAGAAGGATACGTTTCCGACCCCATAAAGTATATATATTCTTGATCAGCATGAGAAGCTGAGTCGATATTGCCATGTCCGTCTGACCGTCTGTCCGTCTGTCTGTGCGTACGCGTTTTACTCAGCCATCTTAAGAGCTATTGGGATGGGATTTGTGGGCTTTTTATTACCCGGGTGAGATAAAGTATGAAAATCATAAGGATCGGACCACTATATCATATAGCTCTAGAACAAACATTTTTGCAAAAATTCGAGTATCCCCATGAAATTGACATAAATTGATAGATCCCAAAATTTGAATCTGATCGGATAAATAGAACAGAAGTTACAATCAACACAAATCGGTTCAAATGATGACCTAGTAGACAGCAAGCAGCGCTGCCGGTAGCTGCTTACTACTACATATGTCATCATGAAATCAAAAAAGAGCATATGACGCAGCGCTACAAGAACTGTATGTGAATGCGTGTTGTGCTTTGCTTAGGGTGTAATGACCGGGTTCTATCACTGTTTGAGTCATTTTGTTGCTTCCATTTGGAATCGCTGGATTATTATGACTCATCAGCCATTAGTTGCGTTTTTTCTTCCAGTACTATTGAAGTTTCCAAATCAGATGTTTGTTTAAATTCAATATTGTGTCTGTTTAGCAGAGTTATTGCTTTTAGTTTGTAATCACCGCATTTGCGGATGTTTTTTTTTTGCCCTGCCTTTAGTTTGCTATAGTGCTCAGTTAATACTGCTCTGCTTGGAGCTTGGAGCTTCTCAGTTATTACTTTCGTTTGTTTGGTTACTGTGTCTTAGGATGTTTCTCTGTTTTGCGAGAGGCACTTACAAGATATAGTTAATTCTTGTGCGTGTATTCTAGCTTTTTCTATTATATCATCCCAAGTAACCATAGTTTGTTAAAAATAACAAAATTTTCGAAAATGTTTATGGTTTTTGTTTATTCTGTATACATCTGAGTCTGTTAAATCTATTGGTTCTGTACTCGATTCTGATATGTCTATCAGAGCGATTAAGTCCTTAAAAGTTCGTGGACCCATCCGGGCACGTCTTTACGTAAAGGAATCTTAGCTAACAATTTACTATAAGCTACTTTAATGGATTTTTCTATAAGATCTACAATATTTTTTTTAAATTTGTAGTTGTGAGCTATCTAATACCTTATTTCCTTCTATTTGTGATTTGTTTCATCTGATTGTATCAGGAAATCGAGGAAAGGTAAATATTTTTGTAACTTTTTTGTTTCTATCTTATCCATATTCTACACTAACTTGTTAGGCCTATTAGTACGGATGTTTTTATAAAAAAGGTCATTTAGGCTTACTGCCTCGGTTCCTCCATTAGGTAGAAACGATATGTGCCTGCTGCATTGGAAAAACAGCATACATATGGTACTGTGAGGATGAAACTCACCTGTACCCTAGAGCCTCCTTGAACTGGGAAATCTTCTCCGGTTATATTAAGGTAAGCTGATCTAATTTGTACCAAGTTTATTGAGTTTTGTGGTAAATTGATCTGCTCATTTCTAAAAACCTCAATTAAATCTTGGACAATACTGGGATGACTAGCGTTTATTTTTTCAAAATATCTATCTAGAGTGGCCATTATTTTTCAGAATTTTCCTTTAATCTATAGTCGCTTGTGTACATATGTATTTTAGACCTTATCTAGGTCATTAGCTTAGGGCTCTTTTGGTTACACATTTATTGTGCAATAGGTAAGCTTTATCAATAACAATATGTTCATTAATCTCAAGTCAGTATTTGATGATTCAATTTTATTTATTACATTAGCAGTGGAGTCCACTGATTTTGTTTCTATTAACCCCATTGTGTTTATAAGAGATATATCATCAAATTTACTTATGGAATTATCAAACATAAAGAGTTTATTAAAAATTTTTTTTTTTTTGTATAATTCTAATAATGATCTCACTGACTAAAGATCTTATATGAGACTATTTTAATTTAATAAAATGAATATGACAAATACGGGGGGAAAAAAATATAGGGAACAAAAGCCCATAAAGACATCTCAAAACCTTTTGTTTAGAAATTACTTTAAACATTTTTTTTTTTATAAGTATTTCAAGCTTCGGTCTTATTTGCTTGAATACGAATATTATTTGAAATATAAAAAAAAAAATTGTTATGGATTCAGGCATATTTAAGAATTTTTATTTAAAAAAAAATTTTTTTTTTTTTGAAAACAAAAGAAAAAAGTTTATCTCAACTGTGTCTTGCACAGCGAGCCAGAGACGTGGCTCACAATTCAAGTAAACATGTTATTTCCATTTGTTATTTAGAAATTACTTTAAAAAAAAAAAAAAAAAACTCTCAAAACACATTGTTAGTAATAGCCTAGCAGAAAGTTAGTAGTTCGCAAGTTGCACTTTCGTGCATCAACTTGCTATTAGGCTTATGATTAGAATTATTAAATTAAAGGCAAGTTAAGGCTTGCGCATTTCTGCGTCTCCTTGCGTTTCTTCGCTCTTTGGCGAAGTTCAGCTTTCAAATTGTCAATACGCTCTATGCAGCGTTGTCGGTCTTCCTCCAACTTCAGAGTGGCAAGTAGGTCTACCCTAACGCTTCTTTTAGCGTCAGTGCATCCCTTTGCTCGACAGGAGCAGATTACGCAAAGGGAATATCTTCACCGTTCTTCATTCGTGGTTTTGTTTTTCTTGTTGGTTTTTTTTTTTTATGTCGTTTTTGTTGTGGTATTATCGACTTAAAAAAATTTTCTTTTCCTTTTTTTATACCCTTGCAGAGGGTATTATAAAATTGGTCAGATGTTTGTAACGCACAGAAGGATACGTTTCCGACCCCATAAAGTATATATATTCTTGATCAGCATGAGAAGCTGAGTCGATATTGCCATGTCCGTCTGACCGTCTGTCCGTCTGTCTGTGCGTACGCGTTTTACTCAGCCATCTTAAGAGCTATTGGGATGGGATTTGTGGGCTTTTTATTACCCGGGTGAGATAAAGTATGAAAATCATAAGGATCGGACCACTATATCATATAGCTCTAGAACAAACATTTTTGCAAAAATTGAGTATCCCCATGAAATTGACATAAATTGATAGATCCCAAAATTTGAATCTGATCGGATAAATAGAACAGAAGTTACAATCAACACAAATCGGTTCAAATGATGACCTAGTAGACAGCAAGCAGCGCTGCCGGTAGCTGCTTACTACTACATATGTCATCATGAAATCAAAAAGAGCATATGACGCAGCGCTACAAGAACTGTATGTGAATGCGTGTTGTGCTTTGCTTAGGGTGTAATGACCGGGTTCCACTTGGTTGATTGTTAGAAGAAAACAAACGAGTCAGTTCAGTTTGGTGGTCATGTATAGATTGATTTTTATTCAAACAATATTCTTTTACTTAACCTATCGCCACTTAGGCGACAACTACAAAATAGAAAGAGGAAGTGTCAGTACATACATACATATTAATTGGGGCACTTGCATCAAAGTGCATGGTCAGCGTTCCCACGCTGGCTTGGCCCTAGCTCATGTTACGCCTGTGCTCATATGAATATATGTACACTCCTCATCACTTGAATAGGACACCTCCAACGTATGTTTTCCATGACACACTACTCCCCAACCAATAAGGCTATCGATCCATTTTTTTTTTTTTATTTAAAGATTATTTAATACTTATGTTTTAAACAAATGAAGAACTTCATGATACTGCTTTAGTTTATAACAAAAATGGTTTTCTTAAACTACACCAAATTTTGGCAGTCAAATTGTATGTCACTTGAATAGGACACCTCAACAAAAATACATTTTGAATTCGTTTCAATGTTTTAACATATGCATGACTTCGTTTACATACAAAAATAGAAAATAAGAAAGTAAAAAAAAAATAGATTTAATAATGTGTCGAGCCACCTTTCTGTTCCAAGACTTCAATCATCCTCTTTGGAAGAGATTCATACAAACTGGCCAAATAATTCAAAGAAATGGAATCCCAAGCCATTTCAATTGCTTTTATTAATTCTGGAACACTTGAATATTGTTTTCCTGAACTATAAATCTCCCGTGTCAGCCATCCCCACACATTTTAGATTATATTTAAATCTGGTGAGTAGGGCGGCCAGCTTAGGAGGTCCACATTTTGGCTCTTTATGAACGATTTTACAAGCCGAGCTGTATGTATTGGCGCATTATCTTGCTGATACATCCATGGGAGAGGCCCAAAAAGGGTTTGGAAATGTGGAAAAGCCTCTACTAAAATTTCCTTGTAGCACAATGCATTCATTGTTGATGACAAAAATTTAAGTTTAAAGGTACCATAGTACGAAATGGCCCCCCACACCATCACACCTCCGGCTCTGCTATGAAGACGGTCCAAATGATGAGGTTCTTTGCGTATATCATGGAAATAATAACTATACCCGTCTGGACCTTCTAAATTGAATTGTTTTTCGTCCGAGAACACCACGTTCCGCCACTGTGTGGTCCAGGCCACGTGCTCGCGACAAAAACTGAGTCGTTGCGCTTTTCTTGCCATGTTGAGAGGAGGCTTCTTCTTAATTTTAAGTCTCTTTAGATGTTTAGCCTTCGAAATAACACGATGGACAGTGGATATACTAGCGTTAACATCACATTTTTCACGAATTTTAGCCACAGAGTCGTGGGAATTAGACGCTTTTCTTAATATTAATCGTCTCTCAGAATTGGTAATCACACTATGAGTGCGGCCTTTCATATTCTTTCCATAGCCAGACACATTACTTAAAAATTTTGAAATGACATGTCGACTTCTATTGATTTTTTTTGGCTATTTTTGCAACTGATAGTCCAGAGTCCTTGTACGCCTTTATTTGTCCTCTTTCCTCATCAGTTAAGGACTTTCCTCGACCCATTTTGATTTTATATTAAAGCCAATACTCCAAAATAGCAAAAAACCTCCTTTAACAAAATTTGTATGATCACTCGCCAAAATAAACGATCAAACTAAATGCATGTTCTATTCAAGTGACACAAAAAATTTACTCAATTTCATACGAATTCCAACACAAAGCAAAAAAAAAAATATAACGGCTCTTTCCCAGAGGTTTCTGTTGCGCTCTGAGAGACGTGAATAACTGCTAAAAGACAACTTGCAAAAAAAACCGTTATTTTATCACTTCGCTTTTGAGTTCTTCGCAAAAATACAATGACAGTACAGGCTGTCCTATTCAAGTGATGAGGAGTGTATGTGCATATATGTATGCTCATACATATAAGAACATGTTTAGCTGTATATTAATGTGAGTATGTTTATGTGAATATATTAATGTACATACATAAACATACTCAAGTAGAGACGTACATATTTGATTGTTTGTACTTCCAACAATGTGTTACAAGTTGAGCTCTTTGTGTTAATGATTTTTGGTATGGATATACTACACCTCCCCTTTTTAGAAAATAACGTAATATTATGGAGTTATTTGTTATTAGTAATAAAGATAATAAATGATTGATTAATAGTAATGTAGGTATGTTTGTTAGGAAGATTGTTTTATTTGTGTCTGGCCAGACAAATTTTCTTTCTCCAAAAAAGAATTTTTCCTTTTTTTTTTTTTATTTTTAATAAAATTAAGTTTGAATCCATAAAAAAAATTTTATATATTTTTTAATTTTTTTAATTATTTTTGCAACTTTTTTAACCTATCGTTATGTACTGTTTGTAGCTTATTTTTATTATTCCTAATTTTTATGTTGTTGTTTTTAGATGTTTCTACAACTTCGACTGGTCCTATATAGGTTGAGTCAGCTTCGTTTTTTAAGAAAACCTTATCTCCTATTTCTATTTTTAAATCTGCTGACTTATTGTCATGAAAATTTTTCTGGTTTTCCTTACGTCTCTCTAACATTAATCTAGCTCTACTGTATGCTAGTTCTAATCTAAACTTAACTTCTTTAGCATAATCAACTACGTTATATAATGGTTCTATTCTATTTATGCTATTAAAATGCGTTGGTGGATTATTTTGTTTACCAAATACAAGTTCATATGGACAGTATTTGTGTGTTACTGACTGGGTTGTGTTAAAACAGTACACAAAATATTGTAACCATATGTCCCAATCAGTTTTATCTACTGATATATATGATCGAATGTACTCATTGAATGTCCTATGACTTCTTTCAACGGTACCCAAGGTCTGGTGGTGGTGTGCAGTAGACGTAATGTTGTCTATTTTTTAAATATTTGCACAAATCATTTATTATTGAATTTTTGTATTCTGTTCCCATGTCCGTAATGAACGTCTTCTTTGGACCGTACTTCAGAATGAAAGATTCAAAAATAGCTTTAGAGATTAGTGTAGCGCTTTTATTGGGAACTGGTATTGCTACTAAGTATTTCGTCAAGTCACATATTAGAGTGACTGCATATTCGTTATCATTTTCGGATTTTGGTAATGGACCAATGGTCCACTATTACCCTATCAAAAGCATGTATGGGGGTTTCTGTAATAACTAAGGGTGTTTTTATATGCTTTGTCGTTTTTGACTTTAGGCATTTTTCACATTTATTAATGTAGTCTTTTACATGACGTGTCATGTTTTTCCAATAATAATATCTTTTACTTTTGCCAAAGTTTTTGTAATGCCTGTATGGCCACCCTGTATCGGATAATCATGGTATGTAGACAATATTGCTTCTTTATCTTTATCTTTTTCTATAATGGTCACCGGTTGGAGTAGCGCTACTCTTAATGTTTTCAATATTTTATTGCCCATTTCTTGAAAAGACTCTATTGGAAATGTTTCAAAGATCTTTTCATTCGGTGCCAACTTGAGTTGTTTGATTTCGAGTATACCGGCTTGTTTTTCAAGCCTTTGAAAAAACTGACCTAAGTCTAGATTTCCATTGGTGTACAGATCTCCAATCTTAATTCTTGCTATAACTTTCTTTCCATGTTTGAGGAAACATAAATCGTGTGTTATACGCAAGGTCACTACTTTTCGTACTTCATCATTGCAGAGTACTTCATATATTTTGGGCTTAGAAGCATCATTAGGTACGTGCCTAATTGTATTTTCATTTTTATCATCTGGCCAGAGATTATTTTGTCTACTTTGCTGCCTGGTAGTGACTTTCAGGACATTTGCTTTTGTGTTTTTTTAGATCCTGTATTGTAATGCGGGATAATGCATCCGCAACGAAATTATCTTTTCCCTTTAGATATTTTACTGTAAATTCATATTCCTCTAGATCAAGTCTCATTCTTGTTAATTTTGAACTTAGATTTATCATAGAGAATAAATACGTTAGAGGTCTGTGATCTGTTTTGACTCTGAAATGTTGCCATATATATATGGGCGAAAGTGTGTAATGGCCCAGTGTATCGCAGCTAGTTCTTGCTCAGTAGTACTTTTATTACTTTCACCTATAGTGAACGAACGGGATCCGTATGCTACTGGCAACTGCTTATCGCCATAAGTTTGAGTTAGTGCTGCTCCACATGCATATTTGCTAGCATCTGTTATTATGCAAAATTCTTTGCTAAAATCTGGATACTGTAGCAATGTGGGTTCTATTAGGGCTTTTTTCAGATATTCAAATCCTTTTTGGCATTCTTCAGACCAAACAAATTCTACGTTTTTCTTACACAGTTGTGTTATCGGACGTGCATGTTCTGCGAAGTTTTTAATAAAACGTCTGTAATAGTTGCAAAAGGCTACGAATCTTCTAGCACTATCAGCATCTGTTGGTACTGGGTATTTTTCAATGACGTCATATTTGGTGTCATCTGGCAATATTCCTTTGTCGGTACACTTGTGACCCAAGAATGTCACTTCGTGCATGAAGAATGAACATTTCTCTGGATGCAGTTTTAGGTTGTGTTTTCTGCATATATCAAAAATATCCTTTAGGGTTTTGAGCATGTGTTTATCAGAACAGCCGATGACTATTAAGTCATCCATGTAAAGGAATGCTTGTGACGGATTTAGTCCAGAGAAAGCAATTGTCATCATTCTTTGAAAGGAATTTGGTGCAATTTTCAGACCATACATCGTCTATTCTTGGTAATGGGAATTTATCGGACAACAGTTTTTTGTTTATTTGACGATAGTCTATTACTACTCGCCATCGTTTCTTTTCTGATCCTGGTAAACCCTTTTTTGGTACCAGTAGTAACGGACTATTATACTCGGATACTGATGGTTCGACTATTTTATCTTTAATGAGTTTATCGACTTGTCTAGTTATTTCTTCTTTATGCATGTGTGGTATTCTGTAATTTTTTGTGTATACTGGCTGGTTGTCATTCAATCTGAGTTCTTGTTTATAAAAAGTTGTTCGTAGTAATTGGTTCGTTTTTTAAACCAAATACATCTGTATACTCGGTGCAGAGCTTTTCAAGTACGTTTTTGAACATAGGTGGGATGTTTGGCTTTAGTTTGTGTATTACTGATTGACGTCTTTGGTCATCAGTTGTCTGTACAATTTCGTAATTCTTTAATGATTCATATTTTATGCCCTTTAAATTTAAAATTTTTACTCTTTTTGTTGTGTTTAAAATTCGGACAAATGTTTTGGTCGGGCTTGAGATCGAACTTCCAATAAATATTCCATTTCCGACCTCTTGATTTAAGATGACGATATTTGAGTTTTCATTTGGGATATTTATTTGTCGGATTACTTCAGATCTCGCTGGGAGGATTGTGGTATTGCTGTCACAAGTGTGTAATATGGGGATATTTATTGCAAACTTTAAATTATTTGGTCTTAATATTAGTGAATCGTTTGGTTCACTGAAGTCTAATTGGCAATTGAATGTTTTGAAGAAATCTAGTCCTAAAATTCCATCAAATGGAATTGGAAAACTTTCGTCTACTATATGGAAGTTGTGTGGAATTATGAATTCATTTTGTCTTAGTTCTATAAGGGTTAGACCTTTGGAAGTAATTGAACCTTCGCCAATTCCTGATATTTCAATTGTGTTTGAAGTATCTATATGTTCAAAAGAATCTGTTTTTTCTTTTATTATTGATACGTCTGCACCTGTATCTAACAAGAAGGTATATGTGTTGTGTGTATTTTCGTTTTTAATTTTGATGAAAATACTTAGGCTAAGATTGAATGTGTATACATTTACAGTTTCTTCTGAATATCTGCAGGGATCTATTGGTTTTCCGAATTACTTTGAGTAAGTCGTACATTACCATTTCCGTTGTTAGAGCTACCTCGGTTGGAATTACCTCGGTTCGAGCTGTTTCGGTTGGAATTATTTCTTCCTCGGTTGTTGTACCGTGAGTTACCACGATATCCACCGGTATTATTATTTCTATAACCGTTATTTTGGTAATTGCCTCTACCTCGGTAATTATTTTGTCCATTTCTATTGTATTGACGGTAGTGCATGACAGAGTTTGCCTGCCCAGTTTCTGCTGTACTACTGTCTATGAACTTTGTTGTTAGTTCGTTCATGTCACGGAAAATACCTGCTTTTAGTACGTTACGTACTTGATTGTTTATGCAGTTCTTTGTTATTGCCTCTGTAGCGACTGAAAGTGTATACTTTTTAGCTATTTCGACAGATGTGCCATCGTGTATAAAGGCACCTTCCAGAGATTCAGTAAGCTTTTCAATTTCTTGGGCATACTGACTTGATGTTTTGTTTCTCTGGGGTAGGTTTTTGATTTTTGCCGTTATTGACGCTACTGATTCTGTTTTTACATTTGATGCAATACTGTTAATAATCTCTTCTATTGTCTGTTCGGAGGTTATCAAATTTCTTGTGTGACCTTTTAGTTTTGTTTTTATGAGACACACTGCTGTTTCCTCATGGTCGCCTTTTAGTGAATTTATCAAATTCAATGCGTCCATGAAGCTCTGAAGATTTTCTCTTCTGCCATCAAACTGTGGGATAAGGTTTGAGGCCATTTTTAAAAAATCAGTGACTGTTTGAGTCATTTTTGTGGTTCTTGGCAAAATGGCTGGTTTATTAAGAGTTATTTTTGTTTATTCTAAACTCACTGACGGTTCTTCTTGATCTGTCTCTTCTTCAGCCGTTAACTGGGTTTTGTCTTCCAGTGATATTGAAATATCCAAATCAACTGTTTGTTTATATTCAATATTATATCTTTTTAATACGGATTTTGCCTTTTGTTTGCAGTCATTATAGAATGCATTTGCGGCTGTTTTTCGTCCCGTAGTTAGCTTACTATAGTGTGCTATGAATACCGCTCTAATATTTTCTAGGCTCTCTATTATTATTTTCGAGTGTTTTTCTATTGTGCTTTGGGATGTTTCCCTATTCTGTGAGAGGCACTTACAAGATTTATTTAATTCTTGCGCCTGTATTCTAGCTTCTCCTATTATGTCATCCCAATTAATCATGTTTTGTTGAAAAATTTACTTTCTTTTTTTTTTTTTTTTTTTTTAATTCCCTGAGAGATCAATTGTCTCTATGGGTTGCTCGAATAGTTTATGCACCCATGTGGGTAGAATTCTGTTTTTTCGTTTTAGGCGGTTGTAGGCTTCTACTATGGATCTTTCTATCAAGTGAGCTATCCTTGATTTAAATTTTCTATTATTCACAATCCAGTATTTGATTTCTTTATATTTCGGATTGGTTTCACCTCTGCTAAAGAGGAAGTCTAAGAATGGAACGTATTTGTTCAGATATTTAAGTTCTACTCGACCCATTTTTATACTGTATTAAGGCCATCTGCTCTACTCTGATATTTTTTCTTAATTATCTTATTATGCATTGCATATAATTTCAAAGCCAAGTTTAAGGCTACTAAAATTAGGATAGCTAACAACAATATCCCTATTTCCTCTAAATTTTCTTTGTGATCTACTATTTTGACGCTGTTAACGACATTAGCCGTTGGGTGGTCTATTTTGGATTCTTGCGAACCCATCTTTCTAGTAAAAAAAATATTTTGTTTTCTTGGTCGTTTAGACCTGTTTTCTATTTGTTTGATAGAGAAGAAAAAAAAAAAATTCTCTTTTTTTCGATTGTTACATAAAAATTTGTTTTTCTTTAATATAATTTAAGAAATTTAAGGAGAAAGAAAAATTATCTCAACTGTGTTTCGCACAGTGAGCCAGAGACGTGGAAAGGTAGAAGAGTAGACATGCGTAGGCTTACAGCTTGAACAATGTTTTAATTAAATCTATGCCTACGCATGTTTTTTAGTATTAGCCTGTCAATGGTTGGTTAGTAGGTGTACTGTGCAACAAGTGCAAACTCGTACGTGTTTGTTCTTAATATTTATGTTTATATGTAAAATTTCAATTATAATTAAAGGCAAGAGAATTATTTACTCATTGCGTTTCTTCGCTCTTTGGCGAAGTTCATCTGTACTTTTCATGAGGCACTCTGTGTAGTGCTGTCGGTCCTTGTCATCCAGTCCTGTGTGGAGGAGGTCCTGGAGGAGCTTCCTTTCACGCCTTAGCCCGGACGTGACGGTTCGTTGTCTCGCGCTTGCCTCTTTTGTTTCTTTTGTTTTTATTATTTATTTTTTTTTTTTTTGTGTGTGTATTTTTCCTTTGTCCTTCCGATGTCCTAAAGGTCTATTTTGGACCTTTTGTCACGGTCGCCATGTAATGAAGAAAACAATCGCGTCAGTTCAGTTTGGTGGTCATGTATAGATTGATTTTTATTCAAACAATATTCTTTTACTTAACCTATCGCCACTTAGGCGACAACTACAAAATAGAAAGAGGAAGTGTCAGTACATACATACATATTAATTGGGGCACTTGCATCAAAGTGCATGGTCAGCGTTCCCACGCTGGCTTGGCCCTAGCTCATGTTACGCCTGTGCTCATATGAATATATGTATGTGCATATATGTATGCTCATACATATATGAACATGTTTAGCTGTATATTAATGTGAGTATGTTTATGTGAATATATTAATGTATATACATAAACATACTCAAGTGGAGACGTACATATTTGATTGTTTGTTAATGATTTTGTGGTATGGATATACTACAAGGGGAATGATGCAAGAAGAAAGAAAATTTATTATAAAGAGAGAAATAATTTGAATGTTTTGTTCGTGTATTGATGAATTCAGTTGCAGGGAAAAAAATTTCAAAATGTAAAAAAATTATTGCCAAAGACTGCAGGGGTATAAAAACTTCGGCATTGCCGAAGTTAGCTTCTTTGATATTTTTTGTTTTATATCACAATTTGTTTGCATTCTTGTTTTGCGGTATAATGTTTGCATAGTCAAAAATGAAACGCTTTTTTTTGTTGGTTAGCAGCTTCAAGTTTCTCTCCAATGCAGACAACCTGAGACTCTTTACAGTGTCCTTGTGGGTCCTTTAGAACCATGTCACTGTCGCCATATAAAACCTTCATCGACCAGGTTCCATTGGGTTATAAATAAAAAGAGCGGACACGTCTGTGTCGTTTGATTGTAGTTTTAGGATTGATTCTTTATTCCAAATTATTCTTTTGCTTAAGCTAATTTTACATATATATTCTTATGCTGTGACTTATGCGACAGCTACAAAAGAGAAGGAGAGTGTCAGTACATACATACATACTGTTGGAGCTTATGTTACGCTTGTGCATACGGTGCTTATGTGAATATATGTATGTGCATATACAAATGTACATACATATATGTTCATGCTTAATTGTATGTTTATGTGAATATGTTTATGTGAATACTTCAATGAATACACATGAACATATTCAAGTGCACAACTATATTTTAATGCGTATATGTTTATTTGTTTATACTTGCAACAAAGTGTTACAAGTTAAGCTCATTGTATTGAATGATTATTTGTATGAATATACTACATCACAAAGAGAACACAACAGCCAAGTAAGCCACAGGGGAATAAGCAACTACAGGCCCCAAGTCACGCAGTGCAGAAGGTGCCAGGATACCAGTACGCAAGTTCAGATAAGGAGGAATCAATGACATAACAACATACGAGATGGTTAGTCATGAATCCGAACCAGGCATGCCGAAGTTGCGGTGAAGCAGGACACTGGGCCGACGAATGTAATAATCACCGGCTAAATTTATGTTGGCAATGCGGAGAAATCGGACAAAAGAATGTTGTTGGAGGTCGGGAAACGGGCGATGGTTCCAGCCTATGAGGACAGAGCAGAAGCCAAGTCAGCAAGGGCCTCACAATTGATAGGACAACTAACAGAGGAGGAGGACCAATTGTCAGCAGTGATCGAAGTAGCAGTAATAGCACGAGCAGCTTTATAAGCAGGCGGATGGTAGAAACTCTTAAAAATAAAGGAGAATAGAGGGACACTCACAAGCAGGTATACATGGCGGACGGGAAGGTCAGAGATATAAAAGAGTAGTGAACAGGTTACGTGAGAGTCGGAAAAAGGGACGGAATAAATTCACAAATCCTAGGATGGAATTTATTAAGGCTCATGAACACCGAAATATCATGAGGGGGGCCACAGAAAAAAAAACCAACTGTGAAGAGGATACAGGGCAGGATAGTCGAACGTATATCCACCATGGTGACACAGATGGAAGAGCAATCGGGAGTACAAAAATTTCTTGAGCAAGAATTGAGGGATCTGTTTAAGTTTTATGAGCTCACAGAAAGATTGCTTTTACAGTAGCGTTGAAAAATATGTCCGAAGGGAAAATGACCGATAGCGATATTGCTTTAATAAAAGGAAGGGAAGGTAATACTGGAGTGTTGAACACAATCCCTGATGAAGCGATACGACTATTTTATTCGAATGCAAAGGCAAACAGTTGTAACGTAATGAAACTAGCATAAATCAATACTGAAGAATTTATTCTACAGCAAAGGATATCCATATTTTCTCCCATATACCATCATCTCTAAAACTACAGTGAAGTGCATGAAAATAGTGAATATCAATACTAGTGCCGGATTAGTGAATGGAGACCTAAGTTTTTAGAGGAGTCAGTTGTACCTGAAGCCAGGTCCAAAAAAAGAAATCCAGCCCATTCTGATTGGACACCTATTGAATCTGTTCCAATGAACAGGTATCAATACAACGCAGCCAGTTTCCAGTTGTGCCTACTGAAGCGAGAACAATACATAAAAGCCAAATTACCACTTATGACAAAGTAGCGGTGACCTTGAAAGATGGTATGAGCCGATCTGCAATTTATGTAGCTTGCAGTAGAGCAACCAATGCATTCGGATTATTGGAAACATTATTGGAAAATTTTCTGCACCGAAGCAAAGAATCTGACCAAGTCTAAATGCAGCTAAACAGTCTCAGAATTGAATAACTTCTGACTCCTTACCACAATTGGATTCCCGACAAACCACTATAAAATATACAAAGTTTGCATTTGCAAATTTCCGATATATTGACACATATATAAAACTCCGATGTCTAAGCTTTGTGGAAAGCTGGACCATAGATGAGGCATAAATTATTATGACATAATTGCAAGGATAAATTGATCCGACCGAGTGGACAACAAAAGATCCCATAATAGAATTATTGTGTTTGCGGAGACGGAAAGTGCAGAAAACATAGTTGTTTAAGAGAGGTGCCTGGAAACGGAAAATCCGAGTAAGATATGTCAACTTGTAACATTTAAACACATAGAAACAATTTTTATGGTCACGTTCAGAAATCCGTTTCCTGTAACCCAGTTTAGAACTACAACTAGGACATTAGTTCTGAAGGAACTTCACTTCAGCAAAATAGTTGTTTTGGGCGATTTCAACATATGTCGCTCAACAAGCCAAAATCAATTAGAATGGTCTGGGTCTGGTCTTCTCAATGAAATCCCAACAACAAAACAACTGACCGAAATTAACGCCCAACGCCGAAACACCCTGATGGCATATTTGTTGGTAGACTTTTCGTAAAATTCCGGTTTCTCTCTGTCTCTTCAGTTTTTTTTCACTACGGGAATCTTCAACAAAGCTGCTGACTGGTCGCATTTTGGTTACTTTAGTTGTGAGTCGGGTCATAGCTGACATTCAGACTATGCTTTAATATAACTTAGAAACACGAGACCGAGATCGTAGGCAAGACGCATTGGCATTTGCTGGAAGACGAGCTGATAAACACTACAGGCTTCAGGAGCAGGCCCGAATAACACGGACCCGCCGTATTGAGCGACGAGTTCCTGATTATCGTTCGACCTAACAGGAGGACATTTTCAGAAGGTAGTGAAGTATCCTGAACTTATTTCGTTTTAATATTTCTCTGGCCCAAGGAAAGTATAAATCTCTTTCCTTTTCTCTAACTCTCTCAAATAGTATTTTCACAACAAAGCAATGCATCCCAATTGTATTAAAAATGAATATTTTTTTGGGTAAGGAAAGTTTACATATAATCTCATAAACTTTTACTTTCTCTCTCTGTAATTTTGTATGACATTATTTTCAGAACAGGTCGAGGCATCCCGATCTCATTAAGAAGGAATATTGGTCTGGGTTAAGGAAAGTATACTTATAATCTTTAAACTATTATTTTCCCTCTCTTTAACTTTTTCAAATAGTAGTTTCAGAACCAAGCGAGCACCCGATGTGAAAAGCAAAAACAAAACAAAAGGCGATTTCCGAACTTAATGCTAATGAGTCCTTATGCAGCGGATAGCTGCTACTCTTAAATACTACAAAACGAAAGATGATTTCCAAACATAATGCAAATGAGAGGTTCTTATTGTACTATGCAGTGAATAGCTGCTACTCTTAAATACTACAAAACAAAAGGTGATTTCCAAACTTAATGCTAATGAGGGGTTCTTATTTAAAAAAAAATCAATTCGTTCCAATATCACAGTTATTTTAAAGTAGCCATTGATTTTAGTTAATAAAAACCAATGTGTTTACTTGTTTAGGTTTTAAACATGCTCTCCGTTCCGTCACAATAGCTCCTGTTTTACTAAATGTGCGCTCTGATTCAGCTGAACTTGTTGGTATACACAAGAATTTTATTGCGCATTGTCCAAGTGCAAATAAATGTTCCTTGTTAATCTGTATTGTAAATGAAAGTTGTTAAAAAAAAAACTACACTTAACTTACCTGCCAATATTGGAGCGGATCGCTGTCATGAAGAGCATTGCGCTGCTCCATATATTGGCGAATGGTAATAATTGAGGCCGCCCGTGAACTTTTGTTTTTTTCTTTTATTTTTCCTGCCATGCATTTGAATAAAAATGGAGTCTCCTCATCATTCCTTGCCAGTTCCTCTTTGGAATTTTTAGATCCCACGTCCTGTATTACATTATGAACCTCTCCCTCCAACATCAACATGGCCTGCTGGGCATTTGACGGATTTCGGAAACCCTCCTTTTTGAAGCGTTGGTCAAGAGGAGTTCCAAGGCGTGGTCCTGATCTATTCTCATATGAGAAAAGCCTTTTTTTACGTTGCTCTGTAAAAACTCGCAAGTTTCTCTCCCTATAGGTGTTAACATCTGCTCATGGAGCTCTTCCAAACTTTGCGATAAGGCGAAAAATTGATCCTCTGACAGTGGAATCGGAGCATTAGGACATCTTAAAAGGGTGCCAGTTTGAGGCTCCCTTGTCCGCAACACTCTCTGAATCATTTGTAATGCGCTGTTCCAGCGAGTAGGGACCTCTTGCAAGAGAGAGCAAGGATTTTCGGTGCCTTGGGCATCTTTGAACTTTGCATAAGCAATAGGGCTACTCTTAAAGTAGGACACTATTCTTTTTGTGATTTTTAAAATGCTTTGCACATTTTCCAGATTTAAAGCATCTTGCACAACAAGATTAAGAGTGTGCGCAAATCACGGTAAGTGTTTCTTTTTCAATAATTCGCACGCTTTAATCTAGATGCTGCGTTGTCGGTCACAATGGTGTGCAGTTTGTCAAATACTTTCCACTCATCGCATATTTCACGCAATGTGTTGGCAATATTTAGACTTGAATGGTTTGTCTCATCCATTAGTGGCTTTGTAGATAGGCCTGCCGTCTTAAGCTCGAAATTTAAAATAAAGTGTCACGTTACAGTTAGATAACTAACAATTGCACGAGATGTCCATGCATCTGTTGTGATAGCGCACGAGTCAACGGAGTCAAGAATGCCCTTCAATTTCTCCGTCATACGCTCGTTCATATTTTTAATATGCGTGTCCCGCAGAGTTTTCGACAGGGCATGACGTATCTAGGGTCCACCACCCTCATCAAGTTTCTAAATCCAATATCTTCGACAACGCTAAATGGTTGCAAATCCGTTGCGACCATTGCAGCAATGGCTTTGTCAATTTCTTCCTTTTTGGAAGATGCTGGATCGTAAACGTCTGTCCGTGTTAAATATCGCTCTAACTGAGAAGACGTAGTTTCGTTATTAACTTGCTTAGGCTCCGATTCAGATTTGGAACAAGATGGTTCAATTGATGATGTTGGAGAGGTATCATGATCTTTTTCTAAAAAAAAAAAAAAATTCTTAAAAATTGTCCTGTAATTGTTTCTTTTTAAAATGCTTACGGGATGAGGTCAAAAACTTGTCCATTTTACAAGAGGAACTGCCAGGGTTAAAAATTGTACTCTAATAGAATAAAAGTAAGTAGACCTGTATGTAAAGAAAGGCAGAAAAAATTAATAATAACAAAATCTTACTATATATTGCAATTTACTTACACACGTGTTGGAACCAAAAAAAAATTCGATATATCGATATCGAAAAATTTCCATCGAGATATCGCACTCCATCGGTTCCATCGATAATATCGAAGTTGCCATCGATGGTTTTCCCAGCTCTATTATACATGAAGACAAGAGAGAAGCATGACTTAAATTTAGTGATATAAATTTGTTGTTTTTAAGTATTTTAGAATGTTTGATATGTTTGAGGGTGTGGGTTATAACGAATTCTCTAATAATCTATATACAGAGTCAAATAACTTTGAGGTATCTTTTTTGGAACATTTCATGACCGGTTATAAATGGGTCGGACCGTAAAAGGAGTGAATGTATTACATATATGTGTGTTTGTAATAACGCGTGACATGTTCCGGATGTGATTAATTCTATATTTTTTTTAATTCTTTATTATTTGATTTTGCAGCTTCCTCCGAAAGCTCTCCCATAGAAAGAATGGCGTGTTCTATTATTGCAGATAAATGAATAAGAATTTTATGCACCGTAGCTGGCATATAGTACCACGAATACTCTTTGATGAGATCCTTGGCGAGGAGATCGAGAGTATATGCGTTAAATTTGTCATTAATTTTATACCCCATAATAGAGCTTGAAGTATAGTGGCACAACGATAGATGAGATTCTCATTTATTCCTGTTATTTCGGAAGCCAACCTTGGATTGGAAAAAAACTTTTCTTACCGTATTTCCTTCATTCGATGAGACTCTACCTCAATCTCTGGGCTTGTCTACAACTAAACCCAGTTTTTCACGAAAATCCTTTTGAATTTTGATTTTTCTTTCCATGACTTTTAGTTTTTTCCTCTAGCTTGCCACATTTTAATGACGGACTTATAGGATACATGCAAAAAGTATTCCAAAAAACCTATTTTAGCTAAATTTAATAGCTTGCCACATTTTAATGACGGACTTATAGGATACATGCAAAAAGTATTCCAAAAAACGTATTTTTGCTAAATTCAAAATATTTGTTAAAAGCGAATTTATTTAAGCAAACGGCCAAGTTATTCATCTGTGTTGGATTCGCACCACTGTAGTATATTCATACAAATAATCATTCAATACAATAAGCTCAACTTGTAACACTTTGTTGCAAGTATAAACAATTCAACATATACGCATTAAAATATAATTGTGCACTTGAATATGTTCATCTGTATACATTGAAGTATTCACATAAACATATTCACATAAACATACAATTAAGCATGAACATATATGTATGTGCATTTGTATATGCACACCACTGTGACAAATCAACAAAAGAAAGTGGAGACCCATTAAAATCCACGCAAATCTGTGAGAGTGTGAGAAATGGCAAAGAGAAAAGGAGTGCAAAGTACAAAAAAAAAAAGAAAAGAATAGCACACATTAATTGGCTATTATATTCAAGCCAAGAAGTCAAAAAGAATTTGTCTTTTTAAAATCATTGAAAACAAGCAACAAGCCAGAAACTCACACTCACTCAGACATATCTACATTGAAAGTAATTAATAATAATATGAAAACTCCTCCACACCAAAAGTAGAGAAGAAGTGCCCCCAAGAATGTCCTGGACCACAGAAAACTGGTGCGATGACCGGCACCGGTACCGCCTGAGCTCAGAGGCCCCGGACATCAGCAGCTGAGACTACAAGCGTGAAAAGCAGGCCGCTTTTTACGCCATCGATGGAGCATCAGCGGGCCAACCGGCGACGACCAGCTGATGCTAGAGGCTAACAAAGAAAAAAAAAAAAATTTAAATAAACAATTATGCGCTGCGTCGCACATTTTTTTTGAGTGGTCACTGCGATGCACTTTTTTTTTATATAGAATTAAAACAACCAATGTACAATTGTGCGGCATTAAAGCTGTCCAATTAGAGTGTGGCCTAAAAAAACCATACGAAAAAGTAGGCAGGAACATATGTAAAAAAAAAAGCCTCCAGCTATTATACTATTATTATTGTAGTATTCTATTATACTACACTTGAAACATATAAAAATTAAAATATTTCAAAAAAAAAAAAAAAATTAATAACCATGAATCCATAAAAATTTTTTTTTATATTTCAAACAATATTCGTATTCAAGCAAATAAGACAGAAGCTTGAAATACATATATAAAAAAAAAAAAATTAAAAAAAAAAATTAATTTCTAAACAAAGGTTTTGAGCTGTTTTTAGGGGCTCTTGTTCCTATATATATATATAATTATAAATCCATTTCCTTTATAAGTAAAAAAAAAGAAAAATATTGGATCTATCGAACTCGAAAGAAACGGTCTTTATTTAAAGAATGCGTCTTAAGAACTAACTTATCATTATTCATACAATTATGTTTACAGTTCGGTTAGAAAGCTTTTGATGTTTACAATTATGTTGAAAGTTCGGTTAGCAAGCTTTATGTTAGTAGTGGGAGCTTTTGATCGGATGATATCTTGATCTGGACTTTGATTGGCTTATTGATTTCGCCTACTAAGCGTTCTCACGCTTGGAAGATTTTTTGGGGACAGATTTGTTTATAAAGTTTTGTTTAGTCTCGGTTGCAGTAAACATCCGTTTTGTAGACTAAGAAAGGGGCGAAGTTATGTGGGTGGATGGAGAGGCGGATATATTACTCCCCCAACACGTAGAAAATAGCCTGTGCTCAGGCGGGAAATACAGGGTATAGACTTGGCAGTGCTTGCGGTGTTGCAAGTGAGATTTCTTGGGATGGTGAAAGTTCATGCAAAACGGGATTGTTAAAAGCTGAGTCAATTGGTTGTACAAAAGTTTCATTCTTAATTTGTGTAATAATTATTTTTTTTTGATATTGACTTAAATTTATAGATAAGATATAAGGTTAAACTTATTAGTGTAATTACAAATGTTGTTGTAGTTATTATGTTGAATATTTTGTTATAAGCAGTTTTTTCAGAAATGATTTGTTTAGTGTGGATGTAAGAGATTGGTTCTAGTTTCGTTACATTGTTGGTTACGTAAATGTTTTGGGTATAATCTTGTAATGTGTTTACTATTGATATTTCATTTAGCTGCATAATACAGTCGTATATTTTTATTATATTATTTCCTTCTATGAATATTTTGTTCTGGTTACAATTTTGTTTTAAATTTGTTTTGGGCAAGTTCCAAGTTACGATAATATTGGGTTCTACATAACTAATTAGGTTTGTCTTAAATATTTTTGTGTATTTGCATTCTGCTGGTTTTTGTGTAATAATGCCAATTATACATTCATTTATTTCTTGTTTTTTGGTTGATTTTGCATAAATTTTATTGTCTTGAATATAGTAAGTTTCTTGAATATTTTCTGTCAAGGTGTTATTATTTTCGTCTGGATAGGCTATAATTTTAAATAGTGATGTTTTAGATATTTTCCTGGGTATATGCGAAATTATGAATATTTCATTCGTGTCTGATTTTAACCAAGTAGATGTTTTTATGTTTAAAAGTTTTTCTGTATTTATGTTAAATATTTCTTGATGATTTAAAAGTTTTGGATTGAATATACCTAATCTTGTCAACTGCATTCCTAGTTCTATGTCTTCTATGTATTCTGTAAAATGCTCTAAATTGAACATTAGTAGATTTAATTTTTTGTCTGCATCTTGTTTAAGAGTAAGGTTATTCAGGAGTTCTATATTTTTGTTGACTGCTTCGATAATATGATTAAGTTCATTATTTTGGGCGCTATTTGCTGATAGACTATCAATTTTTTGTTCAAGCTCTTCTTTATCATTTTGATCTAAAGTGCCGAAAAGATATTTATGTGCTGTACCTATTATGTTAATAAGTCCTCGCTTATTTCTCTTTATTATTTTTATGCCGTTCATTTCGCGATTTAGTTTTTCAACTAAATAGTGAATGTGGACCTTGTTCTTAAATGGCTCTGACTGCTCTATTAGGTTGTTGTAGGTGTTTTGTAAGTTGGTTAAATTTACAGTTAGGTAATGATATTCGAAATCTGAGGGTAAATCCATGGTTCCTGTTTTGAATACAAGATATCCATTAGGTGCCTTTATGGGATTAATTTCAATACTTTGATTATGCGTTGAGTGTACCATTGATAAGAGTAGAAATAGTAATGTTGGGATTTCTGAAATTAATTAGTATATTTACTTTGATGAGTTTTCTTTTTCTTTTTAAATTTTGATTTGTAGTGTGTTGTTTGTCTACCTCGGTTTGTTTCAATATAATGTTTGTCGTCAACTTGGGTAACTTCTCCTGTTTTCTTAAAGGGTGTTGTCGTTTTTGATCTAACTAAAGGGGCTTGTTTATATTTTGTATTTATTTCAAAATCGTGCCTAATTTCATTTAGTTTGTCAATTTGTTTTACTTTATTAGCTTGCGTATTATAAAGAGGTGTGCCTGCGTAAATAAAGATATCCGCTGGTGTTCTGTTTGTCGTTAGATGTTTAGTCTTATGGTTATATGTGTAAAGGATAGTTTCAAATTTAGTTTGTTTGTCTTCTATGCTAGATTCTGCATTAATAATTCTTAGTTTTTCGTTTACGGTTCTGTGAAATCTTTCCACGTCTGAAACGCCATTTTTGCTCGATGTTATACTTATATTAACGTTTTCTGATTGTAGCCAATTTTGAAGTGCTATACAAATAAAAGCTGAGTCCTTATCTGCTTTGATTTCTGAGGGTTTACCCATATCGTTAAAAATTTTTATGATTGCCCTTTTTGTTTCAAGCCAATCTCGACTTTTAACTTCGACTAAAGTCGCGTACTTTGAGTAAATATCTATGCAAGATAAAAATTGTTGGTTGTCGATTAAATAGAAATCCATCACGTATTTTTCTCTAGTGTTAAATATTTCTGGGGTGGTTTCAAAGGTTAATTTAGTATTTCGATTTTCTGATTTCGATAAATTGCATATATGACATTCATTAATGATGTTTTGAATTAGTTTTTGATAGTCTGGATAATAGTATTTCTCTTTAAACCAGTTTTGAGTTTTAGTGATACCTGGATGAAGTAGTGATTTATGGTTCTTTAGTATAATTTCTTTGAATTCTGCATAAGTGGGAATGTCTTTTAATTTGTAAGTGGTTCTTAAAGTTTTTGTTTGGCTGTCCGGACTAATTATTTCAAGATAAGCTTCTTGGAGTGTTTGAAAATCTAAGTCGTTTTCGATGTAAAGTGCATTGTTTTTTGAGCATAAATATTTTTTGATAATTTCTTTAGCAAACTGATTGGTCATTTCTACATATGATATTTCTATCTTAGTTTTGTGAAAATAGTGAGAAACGTTGATTTTATTTTCATTGCATTTAGTGAATTCTATTTGACGGTTGTAGAAATTTAGAGGTTTTTCTGAAATAGCTATTAGGTTTTCATTATCTTCTTGAGCACTATGTACTGTGGCTCTAGAACTACTTGTTTCTTCACCTAAAAGATTTTCATCTAGTTTTATTCTAGATAGGGCGTCTGCCACGTAATTTTCTTTTCCTGGTAAGTACTTTATTTTATAATCGAATTCGTTTAGTTTTATCTTCCATCTCTGTAGTTTCATGTTAGGTTCTTTGATATTTTCCAACCATACAAGGGGTTTATGATCACTTAGGATCTCAAAAGGTCTGCCGAAGAGGTATGGTCTAAAATATTTGGTTGCCCATACCATAGATAGTAGTTCCTTTTCTATGGCTGAATAATTAAGTTCATGTTCATTGAGTGTTCTACTAGCATAAGAAATAGGTCTATGGTCCTGTGAGATAAACGCACCTAAAGCTATATTGCTAGCGTCTGTGGTTAGAAAGAATGGTTTTTTGAAATCGGGATATGCAAGTATGGGATCGTTCATAAGGAGACATTTTAATTTTTCGAAGGATGAAATATAATCTGGGTCGTCTATGTTTATTTTGGCTGCTTTCTTTAACCCAAGAGTTAAAGGTTTTGCAATATGTGCAAAGTTTGGTATGAATTTGCGGAAGAATCCGCATAATCCTAAGAATGATTTTATTTCTTTTGGGGTTTTAGGAATCGGAAATTTTTGAATTGCTTTGACTTTATCTGGGTTTGGTTTGATGCCTTCTGTAGTTATGACGTGACCTAAAAATTCTGTTTCCTTTTTCAAGAATTCGCATTTATCTAATTGTAGTTTTAGATTAGCGTTGCGCAATTTTGCAAAGACTCTTTTTAGTGATGCCAAATGTTCTTCTAATGAGGTGGAATAAACAATTATATCGTCTAGGTAGACTAAACAATCTTTATAGATTAGGTCTTCTAGTAAATTATTCATACACCTTTGGAACGTGGCTGGTGCATTTTTCAGCCCAAATGGCATTCGTGTGTATTCGTAATGACCATGTTTAGTGGAAAATGCGGTTTTTTTCGATTGATTTGGGATCCATTTGGATTTGATGGAATCCTTTGGCGAGGTCAATGGTTGTGAAATATTGACATTTTCCAAGTTTGTCTAATATTTCATCCATTACCGGTATTGGGAACTTGTCATCGATAGTGATCTCATTTAGACTACGATAGTCAATTACTAAACGGAACTTTTTTTCCTTGGATGCGTCCTCTTTTTTGGGTACAATCCAGATTGGAGAACAATAGGGTGATTTTGATTTTCGTATGATTCCTTGTTCTATCATTTCATTAATTTGTTTATTGACTTCTTCGTCAAAGATTTGTGGGTATTTGTATGGGTGTTTGTATATTGGGTCCTCGTGCTTGGTTCTGATGTTATGCTTTATGGTACTAGTAAAGGTCAAATTTTCACCTTTCCTATACTGGATATCGCTAAATTCATGCAATATTTTCTTTAACTTTTCTACTTCTTCTGAATTTAAGTGATCGAGTCTAAATTCGTTTTTTTCCTCGATACTGTTATTTATTTCTTCTGCGAACGCTTCATATTTGAACTCTGGGGGAGGATAAACTATTGATTTTTCCTTTTCTTCCTCTTTATTGGTGAATTTGAAATAAAATTTATGATTTGATAATGTCACACTATTTTCTTCATAGTTTATAACGGCTTGACATGCTTTGAGATATTTTCTACCTAATAGTATGTCGTATGTTGATGAAAATGTATGGCAATAAAATTTTTGATGGTTGGGGCAAAGTTTGCTTGGTGCAAAAGATACGCTTTTATTAAGCTCTATTATTCCTTTTATTGTTTGGACATTTAAATTTTCTGAGGTTTCTGGAAAATTGAAATAATTTTTGTTGATAATATTTATTGAAGAGCCTGTATCTATGACGCACTTTAAGGGGATGTTATTGATTTTTAGTTGGATATAGGGGTTTGATTGGACGTACTCGGTTGATCTGTTTGGTTCATTGGTTCTGTTTGAACTGTCTGATCCGAGGCTGATTGATGAAAATTTTCGGACCAGTCCATTCTATTCTGACCACTGGTACTTTCTCTTTGCCTTTTAGTAGGTTGATTTACCACGGGATTTTGATTCTGGGGTTGATTCTGAATCTGATGATTAAGTGGATTTCCCTGTCTGCTCTGATTAAGATTTTGTTGAAATTCTTCTCGAAGCTGTTGATTATTTTGGGGAGTAGGATTTGAATTATTGTATTGGTTGCTTTGCCTATAATAGGTTTGCCCTGAATTATTTTGGTTTGATCTGTAGTTTGAGTTTCCTGAAGTACTCTGATTATTAGTTTTGGGTTTCTCGGTGGAACTATTTTCATATTGACCTTCTCTCTGAGCTACTTGCTTTAAATTAGACACTGTAGAAATATCAAATTTTGCTAATGTCATGTAAAGCTTGTCTGGTAATCTTTTGATAATAACGTCTTTGATTGTATTATTCATGGCATTTGTGTATAATACGGTGTTGGCCGCGTTGCCTTCTAATGCTAACTTATTTACTATAATGAATGACTTATGTTCTAAATCTTCAATAAACTTACGAAGGTTTCCTCCAAAAAAAGGTGTGGTATAGCCGTCGTAGTAGTTCTTCATAAGGCGTTTGCACCTTATATTCACTGATGAGGGCGGCCCGCAACTCGGTCCAATTGTTGGCTTGCGATAGTTGTGATGTCCGTTGTGCTTCTCCAGTGAGCTGCATCTCTATAGTGCCGTACATCAAACTGTGTTGGCGGACGTCCCTCGTCGGGTACAGTTGTAAAATATAATCAACTCTCCGTATAAACGTGCTCAAGGTCGAAGCGTCACCATCGAAATTGGGCAACTGTCTAAGCATAGTGAGTGCCTGGTTCAGGTGTGTTTCTTCTAGGGACATCTCGGATAATTTGTCCAACGTTGGAAAACAAAGAGTTCACAATCAAAGAAGGTTGTTGTTTTTATTATTTCCTCCAACACTGTACTTAAACTCCAGGATTCGATGTCGCGCTTTTGACTGCACGAAAGGTTCTTTTGCGGATAAAACGAAAAAAAAAAAAAAAAAATTTTCGGGGGCTTTGGGCCTTAATTGCTTACGGCTCCTTATTATTTGAATTTTTTGCACAAAAAGTCTCGATCACGGGCCAACCTCAGATTTGATATCTATAACGGTGGCTTGACACAAGTTTCGCACATTTAATTATTTAATGGTACACAAAAGGTCTGGTTTATTAGGCAACCTTAGATTAGATATCCGTAACGGTCGCTTATACACAGGTTTTGCACGCACTAAATATATTTCGTTTTATCCTACCGACTGCGCCAATTATAAATCCATTTCCTTTATAAGTGAAAAAAAAGAAAAATATTGGATCTATCGAACTCGAAAGAAACGGTCTTTATTTAAAGAATGCGTCTTAAGAACTAACTTATCATTATTCATACAATTATGTTTACAGTTCGGTTAGAAAGCTTTTGATGTTTACAATTATGTTGAAAGTTCGGTTAGCAAGCTTTATGTTAGTAGTGGGAGCTTTTGAGCGGATGATATCTTGATCTGGACTTTGATTGGCTTATTGATTTCGCCTACTAAGCGTTCTCACGCTTGGAAGATTTTTTGGGGACAGATTTGTTTATAAAGTTTTGTTTAGTCTCGGTTGCAGTAAACATCCGTTTTGTAGACTAAGAAAGGGGCGAAGTTATGTGGGTGGATGGAGAGGCGGATATATTACTATATATTTTTTTTTTTCTCTTTTCCCGTAATTGTCATATTAATATTATTAAATTAAAATAGTCTCATATAGGAGCGTTAGTCAGTGAGATTATTATTAGAATTATACAAAAAAAAAAAATTTTTTTTAATAAACTCCATATGTTCGATAATTCCATAAGTAAATTTGATGATATATCTCTTATACCCACAATGGGGTTAATAGAAACAAAATCAGTGGACTCCACTGCTAATGTTATAAATAAAATCGAATCATCAAATGCTGATTTGAGATTAACGAACATATTGTTATTGATAATTGTCGTAGTAATGTGCGCATATGTATTATATAAAGCTTACCTATTGCCACAATAAATGTGTAACCAAAAGAGCCCTAAGCCAAGCTAATGACCTAGATAAGGTCTAAAAATACAAATGCACGCAAGCGACTATAGATTAAAGGAAAATCTGAAAAATAATAAGGCCACTCTAGATAGATATTTTAAAAAAATAAACGCTAGGCATCCCAGTATTGTCCAAGATTTAATTGAGGTTTTTAGAAATGAGCAGATCAATTCACCACAAAACTCAATATGCTTGGTACAAATTAGATCAGCTTACCTCAATATAACGGGAGAAGATTTCCCAGTTCGAGGAGACTCTAGGGTACAGATGAGTTTCATCCTCACAGTACCATATGTATGCTGTTTTTCAAATGAAGCAGGCACATATCGTTTCTACCTAATGGAGGAACCAAGGCAGTAAGACCACATGATTTTTTTATATATAAATACATCCGTACTAATAGGCTTAACAAGTTAGTGTAGAATATGGATAAGAAAGAAACAAAAAAGCTACAAAAATATTTACCTTTCCTCGATTTCCTGATACAATCAGGCGAAACAAATCACAAATACAAGGAAACAAGGTATTGGATAGCCCACAACTACAAATTTGAAAAAAATATTGTAGACCTTATGGAAAAATCCATAAAAGTAGCTTATAGTAGATTGTTAGCTAAGACTCCTTTACGTAAAGACGTGCCCGGATGGGTCCACGAACTTTTCAAGGACTCAATCGCTCTGATAGACATATCAGAATCGAGTAAAGAACCAATCGATCTTACCGACTCAGATGTAGAAATAATAGATACAGAATAAAAAAAAAAAAAAAAAAAAAAAACAACCATAAACATTTTCGAAACTTTTGTTATTTTTAACAAACTATGGTTACTTGGGATGAGATAATAGGACAAGCTAGAATACACGCACAAGAATTAACTAAATCTTGTAAGTGCCTCTCGCAAAACAGAGAAACATCCCAAGACACAGTAACCAAACACACGAAAATAATAACTGAAAAGCTCCAAGCTATTAGAGCAGTATTAACTGAGCACTATAGCAAACTAAAGGCAGGGCAAAAAACAGCCGCAAATGCGTTCTACAGTGATTACAAACAAAAAGCAATAACTGTGCTAACCAGACACAATATTGAATTTAAACAAACATCTGATTTGGAAACTTCAATAGTACTGGCAAACAAAAACGCAACTAATGGCTGATGAAGAAATAGGTCAAGAAGAACCATCAGTGAGCTCTGATCAATCAAACATAATTCTTAACAAACCAGCGATTCCAAAAGAAAACAACAAAATGACTCAAACAGTGGTAGAATTCATAAACACAGCCACCAGGCTGCTACCATACTTCGATGGTGATATTAAAAATCTACCAGGTTTCATTGGGGCGCTTCGCGTACTTGACACCATAAAAGAAACGCATGAAGCAGTAGCCATCGAAATCATAAAATCAAAATTGAAAGGTCAAGCGGGTAATACTCTAAGCTCTGAAACAACGATTGATGAAGTAATACGAAAACTATCAACAATCTTCAAGGGTGAATCAGTGGATCTTTTAACAGCAAAAATTAAAAATCTGCAGAGAAACCCCAGTAACTGTGCTTCATACACAAAGGAGATTACTGAGTTGACCGACGCCCTTAAAGGCGCATATATTTCGGATGGTCTTCCAACTGAACAAGCAATAAAATACACTACCAAAGTGGCAGTGAATGCTATGGTAAGTCATACCAAAAGTCAAAGAGTCCAGATATTAATGGAATCAGGAAACTTTGATTCAGCTAAAGAAGCCATCACTAGATTTACCACTCTTTCAGTAGAGTCGGGCTCCACAGGAAGTTCCCAAAATAATACCATTTTTTATGCCCAGCATAATGACCGCGGTAGACGCCGCTATAACAATAATGGTAACTGGAGAAACAACTCGAATTGGAACAATAACAATTCGAATTGGAGCAATAACGATGCCCACAGAGCCCAACGAGGCCAAAATTATTCACGCTACCGAAGAGGCGGCCGTGGAGGTGGACACAATAATAATAGACAAAACACAAATAACCAACAGAATGGTAATAACAACACAAATGTCCGAATTACCCAAAGTGACCAGGGAAACGGACAAGCTCCTCCAAATGCTCAAAATTAAAAAATAAAGTCTACTCTATTAACCTAAGTCTTAATAATTTTGTATCATTTAAGAATGTTAAAACCAATAAGAAAATAACATTCTTAATTGATACCGGTGCAGATATTTCAATAATAAAAGAAAATTCTGATGTATTTCACGACATCCAAGTAAACAAAACCGTAGACATTCGAGGCATAGGAGAAGGAGTAATAAACTCCAAAGGCCTAGTCTCAATAGAATTACAGACAGATAAATACATTATTCCATACGAATTTCATCTGCTTCATTCAGATTTCGCAATCCCATGCGATGGAATAATAGGATTAGATTTCATAAAAACTTTTAATTGCAAATTAGATTACGGCAATTCAGAAGATTGGTTTATACTTAGACCACAAGAATTAACGTACCCAATCTATGTTCCAATAACATTCAATTCTGGTAATAACTCAACACTTCTACCAGCAAGATCCCAAGTGGTACGCAAAATAGAACTATCTTCAGCAGAAGGTAACATTCTAATTCCGAATCAGGAAATTAAACCGGGTGTTTATGTTGCAAACACTATTGCAACAACCCAAAGTACTTTTGTCCGACTCTTAAATACCACAGATAAATGCCAAATAGTAGGCTTTAACAATTTAAAATTTGAATCACTTTCGAACTACGATATAGTTCAAAATACCAAAGATATAAGAAAAGAATCTGTAATTCATAAATTGAAGAAAAATTTCCCAACACTATTCAAAGACAAACTTGAAGAGTTATGCACTGAGTATAGTGATGTGTTCGGACTTGACACCGAACCGATCACAACAAATAATTTTTATAAACAAAAATTAAGACTTAAGGATGATGAACCGGTATATGTGAAAAATTACCGGAGTCCGCATAGCCAAATAGACGAGATCCAGCGACAAGTTGGAAAGTTAATTGAACAGGGTATTGTTGAACCGTCTGTTTCGCCTTATAATAGCCCACTCTTACTAGTCCCAAAGAAAACACTTTCGGGATCTAAGGAAAAAAAATTGGCGATTAGTAATTGACTATCGTCAAATAAACAAAAAATTGCTGTCAGATAAGTTTCCGCTCCCCAGAATTGATGATATTCTTGATCAATTGGGAAGAGCAAAATATTTTTCTTGCCTTGACTTAATGTCAGGTTTTCACCAAATAGAACTAGAAGAAAAATCAAGAGATATAACGTCTTTTTCAACGAGCAATGGCTCATATCGCTTCACGCGATTACCTTTCGGTCTAAAAATAGCACCTAATTCATTTCAGAGAATGATGACAATAGCATTCTCAGGGCTTGAGCCCAGCCAAGCTTTCCTCTATATGGATGATTTAATCGTTATCGGTTGTTCTGAACAACATATGATTAAAAATTTAGTAGATGTTTTTAAACTTTGCAGAAAAAACAATCTAAAACTGCATCCAGAAAAATGCTCATTTTTTATGCATGAGGTGACATTCCTAGGTCACAAATGCACAGACAAAGGAATCTTGCCAGACGACACAAAATTTGACGTCATCAAGAATTATCCAGTCCCACATGATGCAGATAGTGCTAGACGTTTCGTTGCATTTTGCAATTATTATCGACGTTTCATAAAAAATTTCGCCGAATATTCCCGGCACATAACAAGATTATGTAAAAAGAATGTTCCATTCGAATGGACAGCAGAATGCGAAAATGCATTCCAATACTTAAAAGAAAAGCTCGTTCAACCTAATCTATTGCAGTACCCAGATTTCAGCAAAGAATTTTGCATAATCACAGATGCAAGCAAACAAGCATGTGGAGCAGTTTTAACACAAAACTATAATGGACTCCAGCTTCCAGTTTCATATGCATCAAGAGCGTTCACTAAAGGTGAAAGCAACAAGAGTACTACAGAACAAGAGCTAGCAGCAATACATTGGGCAATAACACATTTTCGACCATACATATATGGAAAACATTTCACAGTGCGAACAGACCATAGACCATTAACATATTTATTCTCCATGGTCAACCCGAGTTCAAAACTAACACGCATGCGGCTAGAATTGGAAGAGTACGACTTTACAGTAGAGTATTTGAGAGGTAAAGATAATTTTGTGGCAGACGCCTTATCGCGGATAACTATATCCGAATTAAAAGATATGAGTACAAAAGTCCTGAAAGTCACTACCAGGCAACAAAGTAGACAGAAAAACTGCGCAGTTAATAAAGAAGAACTTTTGCCAAGGCAAAAACTTCAAAATGCTTCTAGGCCCAACGTATACGAAGTCATCAATAATGACGAGGTACGGAAAGTAGTGACCTTGCGAATAACAGAATCTAAATGTTCACTGAAACGTGGAAAGAAAGTTATGGCAAGAATTGAAGTTAGCGATTTGTATACCAATGGAATTCTCGACTTAGGTCAGTTCTTCCAAAGGCTTGAAATGCAAGCCGGTATACTTGAAATCAGCCAACTAAAATTGGCACCGAGCGAAAAGATCTTTGAAATTATTTCAATTGATTCTTTTAAAAATATGGGCAATACTATATTGAAAACATTAAGAGTAGCGCTACTCCGGCCGGTGACCCTAATAGAAAATGAAAAAGAAAAAGAAGCAATACTGTCTACATATCATGATGATCCAATTCAAGGAGGTCATACTGGCATTACCAGAACACTGGCAAAAATCAAAAGACACTACTATTGGAAAAATATGGGACGCCATATCAAAGAGTACATAAGGAGATGTCATAAATGCCAGGTGTCAAAAACGACGACACATACGAAGACTCCTATGATAATAACAGAAACACCAGCGAAGGCTTTTGATAAAGTTATAGTGGACACAATAGGTCCGCTACCAAAATCAGATAATGAAAATGAGTATATTGTCACATTGATATGCGATCTGACAAAATACTTAATAGCCATTCCAGTCGCATCTAAGAGTGCAAGTAATGTAGCTAAAGCTATATTCGAAAATTGTATACTACAGTACGGTCCAATGAAAACACTCATTACGGACATGGGAACTGAGTATAAAAATCAGATTATAACAGATATATGCAAGTACATGAAGATTAAAAATCTGACATCTACAGCATACCACCACCAGACTTTAGGGACAATAGAACGAAGTCATAGAACATTCAATGAATATATTCGTTCATACATATCAGCAGATAAGTCCGATTGGGATGCTTGGATACAATATTTCACTTATTGTTACAACACAACACCCTCGGCAGTGCATGAATATTGTCCATACGAACTAGTATTTGGAAGACTACCAAATCAGTTCATAGATTTTAACAAAATAGATAGAATAGATCCAATATACAATTTAGACGACTACTCTAAGGAAATAAAATTTAGAATAGAAATAGCATATAAAAGAGCTAGGATAATGTTAGAAAACCATAAGTTAAAGAATAAGAAATATTACGACAAATATATTTCCGATTTTGATTTAAAAATAGGAGATAAAGTCTTATTAAGAAAAGAAATAGGTCATAAACTAGATGCTAAATATATAGGGCCTTATAAGGTAGTGAGTATAGAAGAAAATGACAATATACTAATAGCAGATGATAAGAATAAAAACCAGAAGGTTCATAAAAACAGACTAAAACCGTTTTCGGAATGATCAACCGTAAAAATAATCAACCATAAAAAAAAAAAAAAAAAAAAAAAAAATATCAAAAGTAACTTCGGCAATCGCTCGCATAGTTTTTATACCATACCTCCAGTCCTTAAGCAAACATAATTTTTTAGATTTTTCAAAAATTTCTTTCCTTGCAAATCAATTCATCAATACACCAAACAAAACATTCAAATTATTACTCTTTTTTTCGACAAATTTTTCTTCCATTAATTCCGAAATGGTAAAAGTACCAACACGCATACACATACATACAGTTCCTGTAGCGCTACGTCTTTTTGTGTATCACATGTGCTTGTTTTATTTGCTGAATGACGTGAGATAATCGAGTTTGTCCAAATTACGGGGACGGTAAGGGCTTGTGTTCAATTTATCCGATGCATATACAAATTTTGGGCATTTATCTAAACAAATACTTATATCAAATTTGTGCCTCTAGCTATTATAGCTTTAAGAAAATCAAATTTGTGTAAATTTCGAGGGGGATACTCCAAATTTTTTTGTAACAAATTTTTGCTCTAGAGCTATATGATATAGTGGTCCTTGATCCTTACTAAATTTTGATGTCTTTAGACTATCTCCCGGCTTTAAGTAGCATCAAATTTGTTTAAATTTCGTTGCCGGAGGAGGGGCTTAAGTGTACCAATTTGAAGATGAACTTGACCACAGACGGACGGAAAGACATGAGACGGACGTACCAAATTTGGCGACTTACTTTATCGTCTCTGAGACGGACGGTACGGACGGACGGACGACGGACGGACGGACGGACAGACGGACATGTCTATATCGACTCGGCTGTTGATACTGATCAAGAATATATATACTTTATGTAGGTCGGAAAAGCTCTCCTTTGTGCCTGTTACATACATCTTGGCCAATTTAATATACATACCACCCTATGGGGTGCATGGTGTAATAAACAAAACAAAATAAAAATAAAAAAAAAAAAAAAAAATCTTTATGGATTCATCTACTATTGAAAACAAATTCATGCAATTTCTAAAAACAAGAAAAAGAAAAGAAAAACACAAAAAAATTTTTTTTTCTGTAAGATACACCTTTATTTTACCTTTATTTTACCTTTCTATATCAATTATCTTTACAATAACTCCACAATATTACGTTATTCTCTAAAAAGGGGAGGTGTAGTATATTCATACAAATAATCATTCAATACAATAAGCTCAACTTGTAACACTTTGTTGCAAGTATAAACAATTAAACATATACGCATTAAAATATAATTGTGCACTTGAATATGTTCATGTGTATACATTGAAGTATTCACATAAACATATTCACATAAACATACAATTAAGCATGAACATATATGTATGTACATTTGTATATGCACATACATATATTCACATAAGCACTGTATGCACAAGCGTAACATGAGCTAGAGCCAGGCCAGCGTGGGACCGCTGACCAAGCACTTTGATGCATGCGCTCCAACAGTATGTATGTATGTACTGACACTCTCCCTCTCTTTTGTAGCTGTCGCATAAGTCGCAGCATAAGAATATATATGTAAAATTAGCTTAAGCAAGAATAATTTGGAATAAAGAATCAATCTAAAAACTACAATCAAACGGCACAGACGTGTCCGATCTTACATTCTTTAAACCTAATGGAACCCGGTCAAGGAAGGTTCTACACCGCATATATAACACTTGGGAAGAAGACGCCCTTACTAAAAGCAAACCACCCCTTTGTCCAGTCCACCATTGTCAGTTGTAAACTATGTTTAACGTTAATATTTCTTTTGTTGATAGATAGTTCCGTTGGCTTTTAAAGTTTGATTTTATCCTTAATATATTTTTCTGCTCGTTTTTTTTTTTTTTAAAGTGGAATCGAACTGGCCTGCTGTAACGTGTTGACGAAAGCCGGGGGTTTTTCCAAAAAAATGTTTGGTCAGCTGTTGAAATGAGTTGCAAAGGTACATATGAGGTAACGAATAAGCTTTTGTCCTCTAAGCCTGGCCTGTACTTCCATCAAATACCCACTTTCCAATTAATATAAAATTATCAACCGAACCCTCACAAGCTGTTTTGACAACATCAGCTTGAAGTTTCAGTATGCTCGATGCTGTGTTGTCCAACTCGACTTCGGCATAAGATTCGTCCACAGATATATTGTCCGGATATCTCTTTTTTTCTCAGTGAAAATACTTTGATAGCTTGGAAAAAAATCAAAGGATATTTTGTTATTAACGAAGTCCCTTATCAGCAAATATTGGTTTTTCGACATGCTGGTCTCATTTAACAGCGAAATAACTCGATAGGATCTGCTGGCAATAAATTTTTCGTTTGATTATCATTGCGCAAAGCAGAAACAGCAGATTCATCGATCTCGTTTAGCTGAGATGAATGTTTGCTTAGATGAATTTACTAAAATTGACACATTTTCATTCAACCAAGCGCATTTATATTGGAGAACGGATGATTTCTCAATTTCAAGTTGAACACAATTGATTATTTGTTGTTGTTTTTCGGTTTTAGTACCTATTTTTGTGCACCATAAATGAAATACATGCAGGCGTGTAATCACACAGTTATTCGAATTGCCTTCCGAAAAAAAAATGAAGAACATAAATTAAAAAATCATTTGAATTTTTAAAAATAATTAGAGTTATTCAAACAACATAAATTAAATGACCATTAAAAATTGTAGACAAAGACGATAGATGTAACAAAACAGAGCAACACAATAACAAGACGACACAGAGGCTTCGCTGTGCAAATGGTGGAACACAACTGAACGTTCAAGTAAACATAAAAAACATTCACAAAAATGGTACAAACATATAGGTTTCTTTAAAAAATAATTATACTGAAGTTATAAAAAATAATTCAGATTTATTATTTTTCAGTAAAAAAGTAAATACTTTAACTTAAAAATCCATTTTAAATAATTAATTTAGGAGCAATCAATCGTTTACCACACAATGCCGTTAAGCGTGCAGATGTGCGCAAAAAATGAACACGTGTTCAAGCTTTTGGTTCTATTTTTAGAAAGAACCGTTAGAATTTCAGCAAGAACCAGTTTGCACTAGTTGAGAATGGACATTTATAAGATAAATACTGTGTAAATAGTGTGCAATATTTTGTGATGATGTTTTTAAATTTTCGCCTATGGGCGGAACCACTATGTGCTGTGGTGTTTTTTGATGAACTCTATCGAAAGCCTGGGGCAACATTGAGGAAAGCAGCCGCACAGTATTCTTTTAGTTCGAATGCGTCTGAACTGGTGTGAAGGTTTTTTTTCCGATGGCAGAAATAATTATTGAACATGTTTTTACATTGTTGCCAAGGACTGCAAGGGAACATAAACTGCGGCATAGCAGAAGTTATCATATTTATAACTTGTTGGTTAAGTTGACAAAAACTTTTTGAAAATCTAGTACACATTGTAAGTATTTTCAAGACTTCTCATCATCATAGACGGCGTGTAGTTATTACTGATTGAGAAGCCGGTCAAATAAAACTAGTATTTCAAAACACTTCTAAATGTGTTACTAATAATTTAATAGAAGATTCTGCCCAATGTTGTGTGAGGGTCTTTTATTACGTTTGAACATAAAACATAGTGAAGGAAAAAAATTTAGATCAGTGTGCTTAAATAACTTTAATTTTAACGCATCCGATGGCGTTCTCCACACAAAAAGAGTTCTTTTATATGCCGTTCATGAATCAATCCTTCGATTCTGAATGCCAAGAAGTTTGTGTCAAGCTGAAAAGCTACCCTTCGACTGTAGATGACAGATCTTGGGCAGCAGATGTACACAAGAAATCCCGATTTGTAGCAGATTTGGTTGCTTGCAATACACCAATTGATGGTCGACGTGTCCAGGGTTTTGACGACGGAGGCGTTAATTCAAAGGCTGGACCAAAGAAAAGGTATTAACAATCGACCCTCAGTTGAAACTGCGAAAAATGGAGGTGAAGAAGTTTCATCTAGTAGTAGTACCTTATCAAGAGGGTATAGTAACGAAGCTGTTAGTCATAATAGTGATTATCTGCTAGATGGTGACAGTCTAATAACTGCAGCTGATGCCACAATTATCCGCATGCATGAATTAATGGTAAAAAGTAATACCCTTCCTCACCAACTATTTAAGTCTGATGCCAAAATTAAAACAAGGAATAATCCAAATGCCGATATCAAACGAATTTTATCCCAGGGGTGCGATCCAGAAAAGATCGAGGCTATTCAGAAAAAGATTAAAAAGTTAGCTAATGCTAAAAGCATCACTCCCTGTTGATGTCATAGAGCTCAACGACTTGCAAGAGTTCATTGAAGACATGATCAGAGCCCACGACATTCTTAAGGCAGAAAATGCGATACTAAGGCGACTTATTGAGAAACAATCTAAGCGTTGCACGATGGAATCTTTGGTAATAGACCCCGAAAAAAGCAATGACATTCCATTTCTTCAAAATAAGATAGATAACCTTGCCAAGGAATTAATAATGTTACGTAAGGCAGAAGATAAGCAGCTTAAGTCTACCCAATTAGGCGCACATGATGGTGCCTTTAATTCAGGCAGTAAGGGAAGTGGCAGATTCGACTACTATGAAGACACCTATACTACTGGCTTTGGAACCGGTGTTGAGGTAGGCGGCACAAAGAAAACAATAGAAGCTAAAGAAAGCGAAAAGCGAGCAGACAAGGTATTATCAATGGAAATAGGTCTAGTTAACATTCATAAAATTATTGCAGAGCGAAACGCACTGCGTAAGAAAATTCAGGCATTATCTGATCTTGAAATTAAAGTAAACGAACTGCAGTACAAGGCCAATCTGGCCGAAGGCGTCTCCGATGACCTATCTCGAAATTTAAACGAACAGGATCAGTATATAAATGATATGGAGAACGAGATGCAGGAAATGCAGAAATATTATGAATCTGAGGTAGACAAGTCTAAATGCAATGAGGCGCTTTTAAAGGTAAGTCGGCGGCATAACATTTTTCATCCACCAATTTAATAAACGATATCGCTATTAGTGTCGCTGTAATGACATGAGACAACAGCTAATGACAGCAAAGTGCGCAGTTCAGCGGGCTGAATGTCAGCTTATGGAGATCGATGTGTTGCGTGGTGAATTGCGTAAGCGAGATAATGCCTTAAATGCGTATGACTGTCAATACCAACAACTAATGGTAACTTAGTTTGTAAAAAGTATATTCTTATTAGACTCGTGCTTTACTTGAATTAATTTAAAAATACATTTTTTAGCTTAATGTCATAACTTCTGTTTCAAACTGATTCAAACGTCTGATTGGACTTCACAGCTTGTACTTTCCCTTTGCCCCCCTTCACAATAAAAGTGTCCCTTCATCTTCAAAAGTTATTTTCGGTTATTATTCTGATTGCCAAAATATTTAAAACATTGCCCGCTTTCATAATATTATCAATTAAAATGCTTTTCATTATAGTTATTATTTTACGGTCAAATACTCTCTTGATGTATTCCTAACCACTTTCTTTCTTATTAAATTTCGTTAAAATATTGTTTGTGAAATCTAAAAACTTGTTTTTGTCTTATTTCATCAGAATAAAATGCTTTTCATTATAGTTATAATTTCGCGTCAAATACTCGATGTATTCCTAACCACTTTCTTTCTTATTGAATTTCGTTAAAATATTGTTTGTGAACTCTAAAAAACTTGTTTTTGTCTTAAATTTCATCAGAATATTGTTTGCGACCTCAACCATAAGTTTACCATTCGGCCGGGTAATTGTGTTGGTTCGTCTTCTGAGTGTCCAGATGTTGGCGACGATTTAGCAGTTTATACAGGGGCAACACTGGAACACATCATGAACGAACTATGTAATCAGGCAGATTGCTTTAAACAAATTAATCTAAGGAAGTCACCAGAAGCACCCCATATAAACTCGCTAGATGACTGCTCGAGGGAGTTGGATCGCCTTAAGGACATGCTGAATCAAAAGAATGGCCAGCTAGATAAGTTGATGGAAGAGAACGAATGTCTTTGTCAGGATGCCGCTGACAATAACAACCGCTTAAGTGAATTGGATCGAAAGGTTCAGCAATTGGACAAGGACACAAAATTCATGGAGGATGGTATGCGGGAGAGTATGGGCCTCATTCAGGAGATTGAGCATGTGGCTAAAGAAAATGATAGCTTAAAAGATCAGTTAAATAATTTTAAAGTCACGGAAGCAAATAAACTCTTGAAAAGTTATGAGGATCAACTCGAAGACTGCCGATTAAAGATGAGTGTGTTGCAAGAAATGAATAAGAAACTAAGCCATGGTTTAGATAATATAGGCCACGATCCTAAGTCAATACTGAACGAATTTGATGAAAGGGAGAATCTGACAAAAATTGACGAAAAGGACAAAAAACAATTGGGAAAGATAGAAGACGGGGTTCGTAGGCCACTAGATATTCAGGACACCCTAGAGATAAAAAAGGATAGTGAACTTGGAAACAAATCGGAAGATACGCATAGTGATGGACCCGGAGAAACCCGTAGATTGGAAAAACTGCAACAAGATGAAAGCGAAAAAGAAAGTGGTATAACTCCAAAGGATAATATTCGAGAAATGTCAGAAGAGCAAAAAAGTAAGCCTTAAACTAATGGTTCGATCTGAAACCAACGAAAAGAATGAGCCTAAATCAATTGTGAAACTTGATAATGTAATAGAAAAAGCTGAAAAAGATAGTACTGATGTATTCACAATACCACAAAAAGACAGACAAGATCTTGAGAATATCTTTTTAGGCAATGAAAAGTATCAGCATCAAGAAATGATTCAATATAATGGAAAGGAAAAGACTGAAGACAAATCCGAAGCTAGTATAAAAAACATTCCCGCAGTTAGTGGTAATGAAAAAGAAAAGGAAAACTCACAAAACAATTATAAAGAAAATCAAAGGGTTGAGCCCAACGAAGAGCACGGAGATACAATTGCAATCAATGAGCATGAGACTTTACTCGTTCCAGTAGGGCTAAAGCCAAAGGTATCGGATGCTTTTGGAGGACCCAGTGAAAAGAATAATCATAACGGACGGTTAGGAAAAACTGAAATTGAGTCTGACGACGAATTTAAAAAAGGACAAAATCGGAATTCTCAAGGTGAAAGGAAGGAATACAAAAGAGTTCCAATGCTGCCTGGTAAGACATCTAATCCCAAGTCCGGACGGAACCAACAACTTAAAGGTTCAGAGTTATACGATCAGCAGATATTAGGCTCAGGAAAAAGGAATGTAAGGGGACAAAAAGGGACTAATAAGGATGATGTGCCTGGCGACGGTAACGCAGCTAGTTTATATTACGGAAGAGTTAGGGACCATACTGGAGGACAAAGACGTCAGCAACATACGGCACGCGACCTAAAAAGAAAGTACTTCTGTACAGTTTGACGAATTTGTAAAACATACTGTCCAGTCGTTGTCGGGTGGAGAAGTTGATGGAGCTGGGTTAGAAAAAGAACTTCGCAAAATTCTCGACATGTTCATTGAGGAGTGCGGTTTCTGCTTCTGTAAGTGCAATATACCAAAAAGTCGTTTCTACGCCATTTGTCATAAGCTCTACCATCATGGGTTGCACACTCTGGACTTTAAGGAACTTGGCTACATGCATAAACGAATTTTCGCTGCTGCCGAAAATATTCTTCCTGGATGTCTATTCAACACAATTCTAAGGGATATTAGCAGTGGTAAATGTCCATCACAGCCAATACCTCTAACAATATCAAATCAACAGTGCTGTACTTGCAAGAGCACATTATGCTGTGATGCTAACGAGGAAAAACTTATTCTTAAAGGTAAGACGAGCTATAACTACAATGGGTTTTGGTTTCCTTTTTATATTTATGATTATCATGACAAGCTAAGTCCGTCCATTCTGAAAACTATTGGAATAAATCTTTGTATTCAATCTAGGGATAGAAAGGACGAAATCGAAGTTCATTGGTGATTGTTATTGCAAATGTTTGTCTTTTCAGTTGTGCGTCTTGAGCAGGATATCGAAAACGCAAAAATTTGTCTCCAAAATTTAAAGAGTATCCCATCAAACCTGTCCATTTCAAATTATAATATTGGACCAGGAGATTGCACTACTGAGTAAGTCCTAAGATCTAAAAATATTAAAACAAAAAATCAAAAATGTTCCATTATTTAGAGACACTACTCCCATTCGAACTACCCATCGGCACTCGAAGCAAATAAGACAACTCAAAGTAAGACGTAAAAGCTGACAAAATCATATATTTAGATTTATAATTCTAATTATTTTAAACCTTGTATAACAGCAACGTTATGCCATCCAACAGAACTCATGTTAGTCTATTTTTTCTCTTCCACTCGCATATATTTTGGATATCAAATGGTTAAGTATTTCATGGAAGCCGTTTGAACTCAACCACGAAAATTCTTTGTAAAAGTAGCTGTTCTTTAATTTACAAATAAATCTGATTTATGAAAAATTTTTTTATTTTTTTTGTAAATTGACTTTCAAAACTCTACACTAAAAATCTATTAAATACCAAAAAAAAAAACCAATAACCCAAAACAACACATACATACATATTACAAAATATATCTTATATATATTATAATATACATATGTTCATTTATTAAATAAAACCATAGGGCCGGGGTTAACTTCGACCGCGTCGAAGTTTGTATACCATTGCAACTGTTTTGGTAATTCTTTCCTTACCCATAGCCATCGAAGTGTAAAAACGTTTTATCCAAAAAGTCTAATGTTTGCGAAAGAACGGCCTTCAATCTTAGCATAGGATATAACGAACTTTTTGATGAAAGTCACTGTTTTCGACCGATCGTTTATATGGGAGCTATATGATAATGTAAACACCTATTTATTTAAGAAAAATGATAGTGATTAGTGTTGATGACCAAGATTTTATTTTTAAGTTTTCGGCAGTTGGTGCATCTAGCTCGTTCAAGCGTCACCGGAAGAAGAGAGAGAAAACTTTCAGTGCGGCACCAGGCCGATACCGATATTTTCCATAGGCGACTTAATACTAACAAACGATACTTATTACTAACAATCGATACTTATTACTAACAATCGATACTTATTACTAACAATCGATACTTAAATACTAACAATCGAGACTTATTACTAACCATCGATACTTATTACTAACAATCGATACTTATTACTAACAATCGATACTACAATACTGGTTTCGCCATATGCGTGAGTATTTAAAAGACTTGTAAATAATTGGGATCTTACAATATAGTTACCCGATCTTTACCAATACAGGTATATTTAACTATCAAATGTTTAATTTGAAAGCAATCGCATTAAAATTATTGAAGTTATTGACAAAAGTCACTGTTTTCGACCGATCGTTCCTATGAGAGGTATATGATATAGTCACCCGATCTCGATCAAATTTGACACAGTTGTTTATAGGTACAATAAACTTACCAATATTAAATTTCATGACGATAGCTCAGAAAATAGCGAAGGTTTTCAGAAAAGTCAGTGTTCGTGACTTTGACGTTTGTACGATCGTTACGTTACGATCATTATGAGATGGCTGGAATCGGTGAATTACGTACACATATGAAACATTCCGTATCTACCAAAATTCGTTCAAGAATATCTCCAGATGAATGGAATATGGAATTTATCGTGACTAAATCTATATCTCCCTCAGCCTGATAAGAGACTAGATGTGTAAAATTGGGCCATTCTCAAAGAAGTTGAGTTTGCCGAAACATTCTTTTATAACACCGGAAAGGTAGATCTATTGCTAAGCGTAAAGGAGTTTTTTAATCTACTTAGGACGGGTGAAATTAGTTTAGGAATTGGTCTTCCTCATCTAGTGAAAACTGCATTAGGATGGATCGTCGTGATTGCTGAGCCTCAATCAAGTCAACTCTACACTTGTATTTTAACGCAACAGCAAGACTTTAACATATTATCACAAAGGTTTTGGAAAATGGATGAACTACTTGGAGTTCAAAATAAAGATATTTCGTTAACCTCAGAATAACAAGCATGTGAAGCTCACTTTCAGGCACACACACAATTCCTGGAATCAGGGCGCATACAGGTTCGGTTGCCGTTCAAGGAATCGCCTGCATCTCAACACCAACTAAAGGAAATGTACAGCGAATCTTTGGATGAGTATCTTAAGTTGAATCACATGGAGGTAGCTTCGTTAGACAATTTGCAATCGGGAAATCATTACATTATTCCTCACCATTGTGTCCTTAGACCGCAAAGCTCATCAACTAAACTTCGAGTAGTATTTGACGCTTCGCCTAAGTCATCATCAAATATATCATTAAATGATATTCTCATGGTTGGTCCTACTTTTCAACAAGATCTGACAATTTCTCGTCGCACCAGAGGATAGAAGTTTCCAAGAAATCTTGTGGAGAAAGTCACCGCAGGAACCTATTCAATTGTATCAATTGAATACTGTTACCTATGGGATGTCGTGCTTTCCATTTCTCGCAACCAGGTCCTTAAAGTTTTTAACAGATCTGCTGGATTAGCTGAGGATATGTACGTCGACAATGTACTTTATGGAGCTGACTCAATCGAAGAACTCAATGCTAAGACGAATGAAGTTACCAAATTGCTCTCCAAGGCAGGCTTAGAATTGACAAAGTGGAATTTTAGTGGGGCAATATATATAGTCAATATATTCTTGGAGAGATCGCCGTAGTTGTCGTCATTCTGTTCATTTCAATCTTTGAAATAACCCACATCTTATGTAGTTTGTCTACCAGATTGTTGTTCTTTATCTGTAATCGTGTTGTTGGGGGTTTGCTGAGGATTCTATAGGTGTTTAGATCCGACAATATGTCCATCATTCTGTGGTCATAATCAATCTTTTTCATTGCTACCGTTTTGTTTCCTTTGTCAGATGTTAATATCAAATTATCGTCATGTTACTTAAGGAATTCGTATATCCGTTGAGTTATATCTAATATTGCACGATCTGTTGCATTTATGTTTTTACTCGCTCTATGCTATTTAACCATTAAAGAGAACGCAGTACGCCCTGCTTCTTGTTTCTCTTTTTCCCTAATCGTCTGAACTATATTTTCTCCATCGGCAATGTATTTTATGAGTGGGAATTTCTTGTGTTCCATGGGAAGAGCAAACTTTGGACCCTTTGCTAGTAATGATTTCATATCCGGCGGGGACTCCACTTCCTCTCATTTACAAACCAATCGTCAGTTCTGTTGTTGTTCAAGAGAGGAAAGTTCCGTTTGTTGTTTAGTTTCTTATGTTTCATCCCATGATGTTCCCGCCATGTTTTTGTTAGTCTTTTTACTGCGTTTTTTCTCTCTCCAAAAATGGGCTCATGCTCTGTTCGTCCAGCTGTTTTCCAAGAGTTTTTGTTGTCTCAGCTAATTTGTTGTTGGGTCTTTTAGGAGTGTTATCTTTATCTTTTATAAGAAGGTTTAATATTTTTGTGTGAAAGATGTTGCCACTGCGCAACCGAAATATATCGGAGAAAAAAAAAACAACTACGTTTTATTATAGGGTATATTAATTTTGGTCCGAAGTATGCAACGCATAGAAGGAAGCATCTCCGACCATATAGAGTATATATATTCTTGATCAGCCCGTCCGTCTGGATCGACTTTTCTCAATACCTTCGTTATTTTTCCAGCTATTGTCGTGTAATTTAATATTGGTCAGTCTATTACACCTATAAAACCACTGTGCCGAATTTGATCAAGATCGGGTGATTATATCATATAGACCCCTAGTAACGATCGGTCAAAAACAGCGACTTTTGTGAATAACAACTTACTTTTGATGCGATTGCTGTCAAATATAACATTTGTTAGTTTAATATATCTGTTAATGACTATGCCGAATTTGATAAAGATCGGGTGACTATATGATATAGCTCCAATAAGAACGATCGGTGGAAAACAGTGACTTTGATCAAAATATTTGATATATCCTATGCCAAGATTGTAGGCCGTTTTTTTCCTTTGATGGCTATAGGTAAAGAAAGAGTTAACAAAAAATTTGCAAGGGTATACAAACTTTGACGCTGTCGAAGTTAGCCCCGGCTCTCTGGTTTTTTATTTGGAACAAATGACCTGAAGCCTGATAAAATCTTAAGGTAACAACACAAAGGTCGCAACGTTATGTCAAAAATTGACCTTGAATCTAAACAAGCATATGATCGGGTTCAAGAATACGATAAATTGCCAGACTGGGCTCAGTCGACGCTGTCGGTATTTGGACAAGTATCTGCCAAATCGACAAGAGGAAAGACACGTCAGAGACAAAATTCATAGTACTTCAAAAGTATTTGTTGCAGGCCAAAGTAGATGCATTCAATGTCACTCAACTGAGCATAGGTTAGCATTCTGTCCACTTTTTGTTTCGCTACCTTTTATTGAGCGATTTAAGATTGTTAAAACAGCGTCACTTAGTTTGAATTGCCTCAATAAGAGTCATCCAGCGTCCTTCATTGAATAGATGTCGACATTGTGGAGGTATACATCACACAAACATGCATAAGGATTCAAACATCCAGGGAAATTATCAACCAGATGTCCCTCTATTCATCATCAATCGCAACAAATCATTCATACTACACATGACGAAAGTAAAACATATGCAAAATCGATGCTAACTCGCCACGCTCGGCGGGGATTACTAGCAATAGTTCTTATTCAAGACAAACTTGGCGGGTTTCAGCTCGCAAGAGCATTACTGGATTTGTGCTCTGAGCTTACCTTTATAACTGAAGAATTAGCCAAAAGGCTTCAGCTTCTGTTTTGTTATGATCATTGTGAGATTGCTAGATTCGGTGAAATACGTACACATATAATACCAATGAATTGAATGTGGAGTTTATCTTCGAGTGGAAACTGCATTAGAATGGATCGTCAAGAGTAAGATTGCTGAACCTTAATCAACCCAACACTACTTGTAATTTGTAATTTAACGCAACAGCAAGACCTTAACATATTATTAGAAAGGTTTTGCAAAATGGTTGAAATACACGGAATTTAAAATATATTTCCTTAAGCTCAGAAGAACAAACATGTGAAACTCATCGCCCGACAAACTTGGAGACTCGTTGTCATGTGCAAAAAGACTTATTCATCTACTGGAAAGACGGCTTGCATCCCAACAACAATTAAAGGAAATGTGCATCGAATTTTTAGAAGAATATCATAAGTTAAATCATATTGAGGTAGCTTCGTTAGACATTTTGCAATCGGGAAATTATAACATTATTCCTCACCATTGTGTCCTTAGACCGCTGAGCTCATCAACTAAACTTCGCTTAGTATTTGACGCTTCGTCAAAATCATCATCAAATATATCATTAAATGATAAACACATGGTTGGTCCTACTATTCAACAAGATCTGACAATTTCTCGTCGCACCAGAGGATAGAAGTGTCCAAGAAATCTTGTGGAGAAAGTCACTCGCAGGAACCTATTCAATTGTATCAATTGAATACTGTTACTTATGGGATGTCGTGCGCTCCATTTCTCGCAATCAGGTCCTTAAAGTTTTTATCAGAGACGTATAAGGAGTTGTTAAACAATTGGATCTGCTGTATTAGCTGAGGATATGTACGTCGACGATCTACTTTATGGAGCTGACTCAATCGAAGAACTCAAAGCTAAGACGAATGAAGTTACCAAATTGCTCTCCAAGGCAGGCTTAGAATTGACAAAGTGGAATTTTAGTGGGGCACCAACAGATTATGAATATAATCTCAATATTGACAATAGTGATGTCACCAAGGCTCTTGGCATGTCGTGGCTGCCAACTGAAGATCTTATATTATTTCGATTTGATCTTCCATTAACTGCAATACCAACAAAGCGAAAAATAGTATCGATCATGGCCAGGCTCTATGATCTGATAGGATTATTAGCTCCAGTCGTAGTACGCTACAAAATTTTGATCCAAGACTTGTGGATCGAGCGTTTGGACTGGGACGACCCGTTGCCAGAGATCCTAAGGACTAGATGGCAACAACTTGAAGCTGATTTATCTAATCTTGACATGGTTCGCGTAAATCGATTTGTCAACACATCACCAAAAAATAAGTGTGAAATTCATGGATTTTCGGATGCTTCAAATCGAGCGTATGGATGTTGCATATACGCAAGGGTATTGGACAACGGAAAATATGTAACTTCATTGATCATTTCGAGATCGAGAGTGGCGCCCACTCAATCTCAAAGCATACCTCGTTTAGAGCTTTGTGCTTCCGTTTTACTTTGCCAAACATGGACTAAAATCAAACACAAATTAAATTGTCTTGTCGGCAAAACATATTTTTGGACAGATTCAACTGTCGTTCTTCATTGGATTAAAATGCACCCATCAACTCTAAAATGCTTTATTGCCAATCGCGTATCAACCATACAAACTCAATCGCAGGATATTATTTGGAGTCACGTGCCTGGAAAGGATAATCCAGCCGACATTGTTTCACGTGGCTGTGCAGCGCGCGATTTGATGCAGACAATTTGGTTTCATGGACCAAAGTTCTTAACATTTGATGCATTACATTGGCCGAAATCTGAAACAAAGACATATTTCGAGCCCAAAGAATTAGAATTGCGAAACACCCTTGTATTGAAATGTAGCACTAGTAGACTATCATCGTTTCGTATGATTGTGAGAGTCTTAGCATACGTTTTACGAGTCTTCAACCGAGTTCCTATCAACCGCAATAATACGATTAATGCTACAAAAAGCATTTCATTAGAAGAATTTAAATTGGCTTTTAATTATATAATCTCTTCCATTCAGAGTGATGTGTTTGCGAAAGAATTAAAGGACTTACAAGCAGGACGAAGTCTGAAGCCGAAGCTTCAAAAATTAAATCCATTCATCTCAAATGAACAGATAGGTTCTCAAACTATTCGACTTATCCGTGTTGGAGGCCGTCTAGCAATGGCTGACATACCATTGGACGCAAGAATGCCGTTATTGCTTCCAAAGACTCATCATTTCACTTATAAATATATTAGATCTATACTTACGAAACCTTCACGCGAGGGCTAAGGTGCTGATAGCGATTTTGCACCTAACAGTATGGATTGTAAATACTCGCGAATCGGTCAGAAAGGTTGTTCGAAGTTGACCGTCTCCTGGCCGAACGCACATTTTTGATATGCGGAGTGGATCTATGTGGACCAAAGTTCCTTACAAAACATATTTGGCCATATTTGATTGCTTTTCTTCAAAAGCTATTCATACAGAACTAATCTCAGACCTATCTGCTAATAATTTTATTCTCTGTTTGAAGCGATTCATCGGACGACGTGGTATACCCAAAAGGATTTATTGTGACAATGCCACCAACTTTGTCGGAGCATGTTCGCAACTTGAAGGCTTCAAACGGCAATTCTGTTCAGAACTCAATGCAAAAAATTGACGAATTTAGCCGAAATGCCGGCTCTGAATTCATCTCCATTCCACCGCGTGCTCTCCATTTTGGAGGCTTATGGGAAGCCGCAGTAAAGTCAATGAAGACTCTGCTCATTAAAAATTTGACCTCTTCTCATTTAACGTACGAAGAGCTTCAATCGATTGCAATTGAAGTGGAGGCGATATTGAATTCCCGTCCAATATCCATTCACAGCGATGATCCCAATGACGGAGAGGCCCTGACGCCCGGTCACTTATTGATCGGATGTTCACTGCAAGCGATCCCTGAACCGGTAGTAAATGACTCAAAACTTTCTTATCTATCCCGTTGGCAAAGGTTGACCTATCTCAAGCAACGCTTTTGGAAACTCTGGAAGCGCGACTATGTCCATCAATTACAAGAACGCTCTAAGTGGTTGCATCCCGAAAACAACATAGCAACGGATCAATTAGTCCTCATTCATGAAGACAATCTTCCACCGCAATTCTGGATTACTGGTCGTATGGTCGAAGCCATACTTGGTTCAGATGCAAGGGTCAGAGTAGCCGATGTTCGCACATAGAAAGTAATAATTCGCCGCCCAATCTGAAAACTTGCTCCATTGCCTTTGAGAGATGACGTTTATGTAAATTGAAGGAATCACACTTCATCCTACAATGGGGGAGTATGTTGGAGGAGACGTCATCGTCAACATAGATTTGTACATCTTAAAATTTCTTATATTATTTGTTTAAGATTATTGAAATTTCTACCACTGTATTTACATTAACATGTTTTAAAAGCTTCTGTTACATGGCTCATGAAGAGCTTCTAACTCTTGAAACCGAAATATAAACATGACTTCTTTCTGGAATTCGAAGAGGAGAAGACTTATTTTTTCTTACTCCACTCCACATGCTATTGAGCATTGGAGTTTTGTACCATCTGCAACTGGGCAGATCAAACAAGTGGTATAAAATAAACAAATGGCGGAATTCATATCCGTACAAGTGTATATATTAATCCAATCGGTATTAAGAAAGGCATTGTTTAGTGCGACAAAGTCAGTCTTCCGAAAACATCGGGTGCGTACCGTAGGATCACACTCGGAGATGGGCTTGCGGATCAGAAGTAAAAATCATATCCAGAAATCTGCCAGATGTATTAGAAATCGAATTCAGCTGGGCCAACGAAAGCTCAAGCAGACCATCAACAAAATCGTGACACCCAGAGGGCAGCAACGTTTTGCTACCATTAAGTGTTGACCAAGTTATAGTGGGCAGGTTAAAGTCCCCAAGGACAATTAATGAGTCACTGTCAGAAAGTAGTTCAAGTATAAATTTAATAGATTCTAAGTGTAGTAAGTAGGTTGGCCATTCCGATTGGGGCGGAATGTAAGAACAGGTAACAAAAATGGAAAAACGAGTAAAAGATAACGCATATAAATTCGATACTACTTGGTATAGTTATCAGACCCGATGATAGGGTGGAATCTACAGCAATAAGAACTCCACCACCCCAACGATCAGTACGATCAAGTCTAAAAATATTGAAATTAGAGGGCAGAACTGTGGCGTCAAAAACGTCAGGTTTTAACCAAGTCTGAGTAAAGACAATTAGGTCAAAATCAAATGACAGACTATCTACAAAGAGTTTAGTAAGTTTAGTATTAAGGCCTCTGACATTCTGATAGCCGACAGAGAAGGAAGTTGTTAGTTTTTTGATAGTGTAGAAGTTGGAATAGGTAATGAAAGATTGGGAATACATGAAGAAAAAAGAGAAATAGATGGTGAAAGAATCCTTGTCTGGCCCCGTGTCTTCCATACATAGCATGTTTCGCGCCCAAGCAGAGCGCTGTCCACCTCCCGCCTCCCGTGGGCGCAGCCGTATATCGGACGGCACGATTGCGTGGACAAATACAAATATAACTGACAAACAATTAAAAATATGATTAACTACAGCTAATTACGAGTAATGAGCTAAAATAGAAGTTTTCACAAGAGAAAAGAGAGGCTTCTTATCTGATTACGGGGTACAGAAGATTGTAATCAGAACATAGGACTCGAAAAGGTTCATGCAAAGACTAGTTAGAACTACAATGTTTTAAGGATAGAGGAATAAAGTTTCTAGGAGGTCTACGAGCTAAAGATATGTTTATGAATAAAGATAGCACCAAGCATTACTCTACGACTAATTAATGAGGGAAGATTGATTAACAGTAGCCGTTAAGGTTTAATAGGTTGGTTTCGCACCAACTCTGTAGATCATTAAGATCCGATTGAAGTAGGCAAGAAGACGATATGTCTTTAAAACTGAGGTAAAGCTTAACATCATCCGCATACATAAGCACCCTTTGATTGAGTGAGATGTAAATTCTAATAGGTTAGTAGTTGTGGATCTACGTTTTTTAAACCCATGTTGGGATGACGAAATTCAATGCAATTGAGACGTTATTATTTTCTCAAATGCTTTGGATATGGCAGACAGTTTAGAAATACCCCTATAATTGGACGCTTCGGGCTTTTTCCCCTTTTTATGAAGAGGAATAATATATGATTCCTTCCAGATGGACGGGAAGGCGGAAGATATAACGGACAGTGTAAACAACTTAAGTATTGGCTTACATTGGGCCCTGCGCAAAACCTTAAGAATCGAACTTTCTATCAAACAGGCAGAGTCATAAATTTGCAATTAGACGATTGCAAGTGATAAGGATAAGGAGGATTTGCTTGATAAATCGAAGAGGCATAAGTTGCCTTGAAGAAATCAGCAAACATATCCGCGGTTGCCTAATCATTGTCAGCTTTATTGTTTTCGAAAGACAAGTAAGACGGGTGCACTGATGTCTTACGTTTTCCATTGACGAATTTACAAAATTGCTTAGGATCGCAGAAATTGTTTACATCTCTGAAGATAATAGCCTTTGAATTAGCCTATCGATTTCATTATGTCAACGACATATACCGGAAAAATCCGATGCTTTACCTGATTTTTTAAATCTTTTATATCATCTCGATTTTACGTTTCTTCAAGTTACATAACTCACGTGAGAACCAATGAGGTTTATTAGACTATCGCTTGGAAGTCACACACGGGACACAAACATCAAAGAACGACTCAAGAGTTTTTTAGAAGACAGGATTTATGGTTGAGTGCTTATGGGATGCAAGTATACAGATATAACCAATCTATTAGTTAACAATTTTTTACGAGTTAGGGAAAGTTTGTAATCGAAAAGCATCGGATTGGAGGCATCGAGGCATTATGTCGAGTACATTAAAACCTCCCAAAAGGAAGGTCAAGTGGTTACATCCAGAGTTGGATGAAAGTTGTCTTCAGGGATAACTAAGTTGGATCAGTTCCTGGAAATATCGCAATTGTGAATGTATACAGCACAAATTCCGGATCTAGTGGTCGGAATATACCGACTAGTATATAGACAGCATTTATTTAAGAGGTAGTTTAACACAAACAAATTCCATCTCATGATTGAAACAATGTGACGAGGAGGTCAGACGAGTAATAACGAATCAATATGAGACAAACACCACCACCACCATTACGGATAGTCCGATGTCATAGATTAAATATTTTGAGGGGAAAATTGAAGCATCGGCAATATCAGGCTTCAGCCAAGTCTCATTAAAGGCAAGAATATGAAAGTCAAAAGCTAAACTATCTACATAGAGTCTAGAGAGTTTAGACATTAGTCCCCTCACGTTCTGATAGGCCAGAGTTAGGGACGAATTTAGTTTTTCGACTCGCCAACAGGTGCAGACGAGCCGGAAGGAACGTTATTCACAGAGGCAGGTAGCAGGCTAATCGGAGGCCGATTATTCTTTTTTGTTGTATACTCTTTAACAATAAGGATGTTTGCCCGGACGGTTCGGAAACTACAACCGATATCGTGTTAGTAGGTGGGGTACTTTTTCCAGGGGAAATGACCTTCCAAAGCCGGACTCCTAAACGATATCAGCTGCTGTATATTTGGTGACATAGGGTCATTGTCGGAAGCCGGAACTGGTAGAGAACGATATGCCGACGGACTGAGGGACGCGCCCTGAAACCTGGCCCTCTTTCGAGTCGGAGATTCAATCAAAAGTTTAGAACTTCTGAATTGAACCTCCATCGCCAAAAGCTCTTCTTGGAGCTTATGAACGCCAGCTGACAGGGTTTTGAACGCATCCCCAGTCCGTTTCATAAAACTACGCATCTCGCGCTCCAAGCCAAGATACGAATCACAGCCCTATTTAAGGCCGCCACCCTGTGCAATACTATCCCGCACCTTGACTGTATAACCAGCATTAAAGTGCATTACATTGACACACAGCCAACAGTAAAGAAAGTCTTCACTGGTCTTGCTAAGATTATTGCAATTATATTTGCAACAGACAGACATTATTAAATAATTGATTTATCACAAACAAATTATAAATCAATATGTAAATAAAAAGGGAAAAATGTATATATGTTAAGAGAGGTGTATACAAACCAAAGCAAAAGCTAACTGCAATATGCAAATTAGAAAGAGAAAACAAGAAAAAATATTTATATTTTTTTTTTTTTGTATTACAACACACAACACACAACTTATCACAAGCACGAAGATAACGGACGCGAGCGCGATCAAAAGAGAAAGCAGAAGAATAGAGAGCACCAACACCATAAAAACAAAAACAAACTATGAACTGTACATTGAGACCGCGGGTAGGAGCAAAAAATAGAACGAAATCAGAAACTAAGCAGCGCAACAACAAAATTATATTTGCGTTTGTTAAAGTTTTGATATTGATATAAGTAAATGTTAATAAATTTAATCAAACTTCGCGATGAGTATAGCGTTTATTAAAAATTGGTAGCATGAATTTAAATTGAATATTATAAATTAACTTTACGGAAAGATCGAAAGACTGTAATTAAGGAAGAGCGCTAAAAAAACACGACCGACTTCGATGAGTGACAATATGGGTATGAATTTAACTTCAGTTACGAAATGAATTATGAAATTTAGCTTAAATGGTCAGTGCGTGTATGTGTGTGGACGGGTGAGGTCCACATTTCTAATCAAGATTGCCGCTTTACAGCAGGCGGCAGACAAAAACTGATTGTTTCCTGACCCGGTCCGATGTTCGATGATGTGCGTGAGTGGAAAGATGCTTCGAGTTGGCCAGTAAAAACTTGATGAGAATCGATTATAATTACAACAGTCGATGCACGTAATTGCTTTTACACCAAAAATTGAATGTGCATGTCATTTTAAAAATTCCAAATAGGAAGAATTTGTGATGTGTATGTATAGATTATTCTATGATATTCTTGGCCATAACATTTTATGCCAATTATTGCTTAATAAGGATTGTTTGTTGGCGCTTTACAAACGGCAAACAAGCTGATTGTTGAAGTAAGTGAATTTCAATGGCTCGTGCGAATAGAAGAGAGAGAATTTCTGGCATTTGTGGTTTCAAATTTTTGTTCTCTCGTGTGTGTGTGTTTATTGGAATTTTCCAAATAAAAAATCATAGGGAAAGAGAGACGTTTTTATAAATTCACAAATTCACTGCACAGTTTCATTAAAGGCAGGATCAATTTTGGATCCAAAGGTTTGGAATGCGAATTCAGCAAACGCTTGTAGTGTCAGGATTTTCAACCAGCTTGTAAAACTATGAACTAAGTGGCAACGCCACACAGCTGATCGGTTTGTTTTGCATTGCTTTGCGATCGATTGTGGAAATCCAAAAGTTAATTATATTTAACTTTTGCCTCGGATGGTAGTAAAAGTAAATAAAAGATGAATTTTCGATAGTTTGTAGTCTTATAGTGTTATCTATAAGTTAGCGGCGTTAGCGAAGCAAAGTGAAAATTTCGAATGTTGAGACATTTATCATTGTCAACATCGCACTTTCGCTTATTCTGCCTCACATACAGCTACAGCTAATTACGAGCTAAATAAGCTAAAATAGAGGTTTTCACAAGATAAAGAGAGGCTTCTGATCTGATTACAGAAGATTGTAATCAGAACATAGGACTCAAAAAGGTTCATGCAAAGAATAATTAGAAATACAATGTTTTAAGGATAGAGGAATATGTAAAATTTCTAGTAGGTCTACGGGGTAAAGATATGTTTATGAATAAAGATAGCACCAAGCATTACTCTACGATTAATTAATGAAGGAAGATTGATTAAAAGAAGCCTACTGGAGTATGATGGCAAATTGACATTGCGATCCGAATTTAGACAGCGAAAAGCAAATAGCAAAAATTGCTTTTGAACAGATTCCATTTTACTTTGGTGCGTCTCATATTGAGGTGACCAAATGCAAGATCCATATGCCAAGTGCATTTAACTTATATAAAAGCAGAGTGTGATTAACAGAGTCAAATACCTTGCTGAAGTCAGTATAAATGCACGGCAGTCTTAAACCCTTTGATTGATTAGAATGTAAATTCTAATAGGTTAGCAGTTGTCGATCTACGTTTTTAAAACCATGAGCTACAAAAATGCAAATGCAATTGCGACATTATTATTTTCTCAAATGCTTTGAGTATGGCAGACAGTTTAGAAATACCCCTATAATTGGAGGCTTCAAACTTTTTCCCCTTTGTATGAAGAGGAATAATATATGATTCCTTCCAGATGGACGGGAAGGCGGAAGATGTAACGGACAGTGTAAACAACTTAAGTATTGGCTTACATAGGGCCTCTGCGCAAAACCTTAATATGCAGCCTGCTATTATATCAGGGCCAGGTGCATATATTGGTTTGCAATTAGACGATTGCAAGTGATAAGGATAAGGAGGATTTGCTTGATAAATCGAAGAGGAATAAGTTGTCTTGAAAAAATCAGCAAACATATCCGCGATTGCCTAATCATTGTCAGCTTTATTGTTTTCGAAAGACAAGTAAGACGGGTGCACTGATGTCTTACGTTTTCCATTGACGAATTTACAAAATTGCTTAATATCGCGTTTACATCTCTGAAGATAATCCTTATAGCATTGTGAATTCAGCACCATAAAATTTCATCGAGCAACTACGTATAGGGAAAAATCCGATGCTTTACCTGATTTTTTAAATCTTTTATATCATCTCGATTTTACGTTCTTCAAGTTACATAACTCACGTGAGAACCAAGGAGGTTTATTAGACTATCCTTGAGTCACACGCGGGACACAAACATCAAAGAACAACTCAAGAGTTTTATAGAAGACAGAAATGGCAGAGTCCATATCCGTGCAAGTATACAGATATGTCCAATCATTAGTTAACAAGAGTTTTTTTTAAGTTAAGTAAAGTTTGTCATGCGAAAACATCGGATTGGAGGCATCGAGTTATTATGTCGAGACATAACCCCAAAAGGAAGGTCAATGGTTACATCCAGAGTTGGATGAAAGTTGTCTTCAGGGATAACTAAGGGATCAGTCCTGGAAATATCGCAGTTGGAAGAACCCAACACAAATACCAGATCTAGTGATCTGTTCCGACTATTCCGGACAGCATTTATTTGAGTTAGGGATAACTCAAACACACCATCTATGAAACAATGTGACGAGGACGGCAACAGTAATAAAGAATCATATGAGAAAACACCACCATTACGGATAGTCCGATCATGTCTATAGATTAAACATTTTGAGGGGAGAATTGAAGCATCGGCAATATCAGGCTTCAGCCAAGTCTCATT